>JAWNNJ010002151.1:0-329201 GCA_035045125.1 Hypselothyrea guttata
CATGACGTATCTTAACACATTCCTACTGTCCAATGTAATTGAAAGCCTTAGGAGCTCTTTTAGTTCAAAAAACTTGTATCAAAACAGCAGAACTTTCAGTTCAATTAAGGAAACACACTGGAGAAACTCTATTTAAATGTAGCCAAAGTTATAAAAAATTTAAAACCTCAAGCACAAACCATCAAACAATAACATCAGTAATCATGATTAAACCAATATTTAAATTAATATAATATAATAATAATATTAGCAAAGAAGTCAGTTAGCATCATTTTAACGTCATTACTAATTTATTTGCTTATAAGTTCAAAGGTAAGAAAGACTGGAATTTGTACTTAGAATTTATTTTTGGCTATGCATCTGGATTTCCCGGTTGCCTTGTTATCTACTTTTGCTTCAAATAAGCTAAAGCCTCGTTGGTCTAAATAAATAAATGTTAATTAAATACAATACGTTGGATATTATAGATATACGTACGGTCTTAAACCACGCCGTGGATGGCCTGAAAATCTGTCTGGAGATAAATCCCATTTCTGAGCGAGGGGCGATCGCATGCATATGGAGATGCTTAACAGAAATAAAAGGCGGATAATGGAATCCGAATAGGACGTCTTCTGTGTCAATTTGTTGCGATGCTAGAAAAGTTCTCAGCTCTTCCTCCATGCGTGCAACTAAGGAAAAATAAATATATTTTATATTCTTATATTATCTGTCATATATGCTTATCAACAAACCAATATTTTCGTGCGATTTATCGAGGACCTTTAGACTGTCATAATGCTGCTTGGTTACAATTAGATAATGGTGCCGCGATGCGGGTTTTATGTCCTTAAATATGGCAAATTCATCCGTTTCCCCATCTAGAACTGTTTCGGTTTTCCTACTCGAAATATCACAGAATAAACATTTCGACATGTTGAGGCTGGATGTGAACAAAAAGGGCAAAGGCCAAAATCAGCTGTTTGAGTAGTATTCGAATATCGATATAATTGCTGTTCTTATCGATGTACAGACATTGAATGAAATTTAACTATCGACAAAAATAAAAATAAATATCGTTTGGCAAATGTAAGCGGGCAGTAAATAATTGCACATTCAAGAACCTAAAATATTATCCCAAATATTAAAAAAAAATATTTTTAATTTAATTGCACATTGCAATGCCTTATCGGCAGTACACATTGGTTGCATTCACCAGGTTACCGCTCCATGGATCGCTCACCCGATAACCGATGAAAGCAACCCTAATGCAGCATAAAATTGCAAATTAGGGTTGCTTTCATCGGTTATCGGGTGAGCGATCCATGGAGCGGTAACCTGGTGAATGCAACCATTATTCATATATTGTTTGATTGAATAATAAAATGAACAACAAAAACAAATTACGTTTAACTACTTAGGATCATTTTAATAATGCTCTAATGTTCAGGCAAATCTAGTAACGTATTTATTAACTATTCTTTTTCATTAGTAAATAAAAGACATATAATTATGTTAATAACTGTTAATAGCAAAAAAATTCAATTAAATAACAGTTAATTTATTTACATTTGAATTTGTACATTCATTTTTTGATTCCCCGGTTCCAGTTATTTGTTCTTCAAATAATCTATAGCCTTTTGGGTCTAAATAAACAGGTGATAAGTATAAATAATACATTGAATACTGGAGTACATACAGTTAAGAACCACCACGCCATGGGTGGCAAGAATCTTCTTCTGGCGCCTATTCCCATCTCGGATTGAGGGATAATCGCATGCATATGGAGATGCTTCACAGAAATAAAAGGTGGAAAATGGAATCCGATTAGGGCGTCTTCTGTGTCGATTCCTTTTGATATCAAAAATTGTATCAATTCTTTTTCCATGCGCACAACTAAACGAAATACAATTAATATTAGTCATGCTATGATTCATTGTAATTCATTATTATCAAACCCATATCTACGTGCGATTTGTCGAGCACCTTAAGACTCTCATAATGCTGTTTTGGTACAATTAGATAATGGTACCGAGATGCGGGTTTTATGTCTTTAAATACTGCAAATTCATTTGTTTCCACATCGAGTATTGTTTCGGTATTCCTACTCGAAATATCGCAGAACAAACACTTTCGCTTCGACATGGTTGAGGCTGGTCCATCGCAGCTAGACGTAAACAATGAGGGTAAAAATCAGGTGTATTAAGTGGTAAGAGTATCGATATAAAACTGAATTTCATCACACGCAGCCGATATATTGAATGGCAGGAACATCGATATAATACTCTGAATTTTGTTTTATATTATCTATCGATTTGCAGACATTGAATGAAATTAACATATCGATATATCGCTGTTTCTATCGATTTGCAGACATTTTCAAACGTGCGCGCGCTGAATTTCAATGAATCTATTTAAAGTCTAGTCAACTGTCATATTTGGTTAATTATCTTAACATTTATCTAGAGCTATTATTTAAATATAATATTATGAATTATTAATGATTGAATGTACATTTAAAAGTTAACTTTTATTTATGGATACATGTGTTGCTCTGCGCTTTGTACTTTTTAAGCCGCTTAAGCAACGGCTGCGCTGTATTGAATCTGGTTTTCTTTGCATTTGTCTTTGCTTTGTGACTTTGTTCGTGACTTTTCGCTCTGTGTTTTTCTGCTTTTTCTGCTTTTGCTGTTTTTCTGTTTTTCTGCTTCTCTGCTTTTACCTGTCGCTGCTTCCTCCAGCTCGCAGTCTGAGTTTGGTACGCAGCGCGTTCGCCACGCGCGCGTTGATTTTTTGCCCGTTAACCGATCGCCGTCTTGCAATCTACACGATTCTTTGGAGAGTCTCCTCGCGTAATATTTTGGCGACGTGTTTGCTTTAGCGCTAATTATCGTATTAAATCCATGGGAAATAAGCAAAACTAAAGTTCAGCGAAATAAATGAGCCGCTTGGCAAAAAATGTATGAGAAGTGTGTAAAATGTTAATGGTGTTTTCCAGTTTAAAATACATCGAACCATATATAATAAATGGCCAATAAATGATCAGTGCGCCTAAGAAAAATATATTATATAAGTTTGGTTTATTGAATGCCGTTGATTACTTTGGAAAATACTCAACGCGAAAGTTGCAGTTACACTTTGGAATACCGTTAAAGACGTTTGCGGAACTTCATTGATATTGGTTTAAAATCCATCGTTGGCCAAATTTTGATATGAAATCAAGAAAAGCTTTTTGAATATTGAAAGAATACTAGAAATTTTAATAAAAATTGCTTTTATGTCAAGACTGCAAACAGATTTGAACCGATCTGGTTCGAAATAGAAACTCAGAACATTGTTGAATAGAACCGAAAATATTTATATATATATATAAATAATGCATTTCTGAATCAAATTTATTTTTAATAGCAAGTTCGGAGATATGCTGCGCCGATTTATGCAGTTATAATTTTTTAGATATGTCCAGAGAAAATTGTTTATTAAACCAAAAGCTGCGTCTTCACTGCAAAGAATCCACCCAATCAAGATTCAGTTTCTTCAGCCAGCTAACCAAAATTGCCAACTTCCTGTGACTTGTGTCGCTTGTCGAACGGGGCGCCGAGTCATTAGCTCCTCGTCATGCCCACTCAGAGTACCGCTATGCGCCGGCTAGCCAAATGGACAGCCAGATAGCCGGACAGCCAGATAGCCGGACAGCCAGACAGACAGCCAGCCAGTCATTCAGCCTCTCAGTCTGTGTATAGACAAGTATTTTATTTAGTTATTTCTTCGTTTGTGCCCCCTCACACAACATTAGCCATCCATCCACAATCACACACACACACACCACAGATTGTGTATCCCGCCTGTTGGTGCCCCTTCACTTTTTTTTTTGAATCTTTTTCTGCTTCGCGCAGAAAAAAGTTGGCGCGGCAAGTGCATTCCGCAGGCCGAAAGTCTCTTTGAGTTTTGCATCTCTGCGTCTGCGTCGCTTAACTGTAAATTGAGGCAGGCTGCCTTGTCGTCTCTGCCTCTCTCTCCACTCTCCACTCGCCACTCTCCACTCTCCACTCGCCACTCACCACTCTCGTGCGCTCTTTTGCCACATTTCTTTTGTCGTCAAGTTCAATGTGCGTTGACAATTTTCCATTTTCGAAATGGGCTGCCAGCGTTTTTCCACTTTGATTCGTATTTTCTTGCTACGCTTGCATACAAATGCTACATAAATGCTGCGTTTATGCGTGGCACAATTCACAAATTCAACAATATACGAAAGTTGTATATCAATTCAGTTGGGGATATGGCTAAAAGGCGGTTTATCCTTCACTTAACGATGCTGAATTTTTCCTCATCGATTTTGGAGTTTGATTTGTAATAAAACAACTGTAGTTTAAATTGTTAATAAATTCACAATTCATGAATTCAGCAATACACGAATGCTGACTTTTATATCAGGCACAAATATGGTTAATAAGCATTTGAGAATTCAGTTAATGATAGTCAATATTCTATATTTCCTAAAATAGAAAGTTAGTTGCTTATCTGGCAACGCCTAACTGGAATTGACAAATTTGTGATTTTATAAAATCCGTCGCATAAACTTTGTTATTGATACACACACACTGAGAGAGAACAATTTGCATTGTGTTTGGGCAGCTGTGCGTGTATTTTAATTTATTTTAAATCGATCTGTAGTTGGCGAGGTCTAATAGTGCGACTTTGTCATTCAACCCGGAACTCAACTCTATATTAGATGCAAAAGATACAAATGTATCTGCATCTGCACATTCATATGTTGGAACTGCAATCGCTGTGAGCGTAGTGAGCATCTGCAATTTGTTATTTTGTTGTCGGTTTTGTGAAAGCGCAAGTCGTCTTTTTGTGTAGTGTAATTTTAACACTTTTACTCATAGATAGGTAGAGATACAAATGTACCTCATGGATACGTGGCATCTTTCACCAATACCAAGGCGCATTGTCGTCGCTTAATTGAAAGTCTTTGACTTATGACTCGAGCGTTCAATGTCTGTGCGAAAAATCAAATGGAAAACGCAGTTTTCCAGCTGAGCAGCCATGGAAATATCCACTTACCACGATATTATAGAGAAATTCACTCTAAGAAATTGTATACATTAACTTGGTTCAATATGTGTATAATTATTTATGGTTTTCTAATATTCTATCAATAAAAAAGCAGCAAAAACAAAAGCACAAAATAAACCCAATCCAAATAAACAAAAGTATAAATAAATAATCAAAGAGCATATCAGTTTTATGTTTATCATTTTGTTTTCATTGTGAATGTGAAAGTGTTGGCGTATCTATCACAAATGCATTTCGGCTTCTCCACCAGAAACACCTGAGAGATCGCAGTCAGAAAAAGCGAGAGATCGAACGATAGAAGGCACTAAAAGGTAAGGCAACAAGTGTAAAGTAATCATAATAAATATGTAGAGAGTAAGCAAATAACTCATATCGTAAATATACCAGCTGAGATCACAGATTACAAATCTGTGTTGTTTTTTATACACTTTTTTTTTATGTCTATTAACGGCTATAGCATCTGAGCTCATCTCTGTCCAGACCAGAAATAAACTTGTTCCAAATGACTCACGGATCGTACGTTTTTGGCATTGTCTCGTTAACAGTTTCTAGCGTTCTGTTTCTTCACCATTTATTTATCTTCATTTAATTATGTTTTCTGTTTTTATTTCGCTTTTATCCGTCGTGTTTTGCATAATTCTGTATGCAATTTATGCCAAAAAGACACGTTTTGCTGACTTTAATCAAATAATTTGACTGCAAATTGTTATATTTAACGCGCTTCACTCAACACACAAGCTTGTATGAGGCTTGATTATACCGCGTACAACGCTGCTGTGGGTATATTGGCTTATAAGAGAAAAACTTGCTTTTTAAGCTGATTTTATATCATTCTGATGGGAACTTATATATATTTTTAAATATTTCTGTTCATTTTACTGATTTTTACAGGGTATCTGCCTTTCCAGCATTTACATTTATTTAATACACTATACACACTTTAATATCTTTTACAAACCATACTAATTACACTGGGAATTGATGTCTTTTTAGTAAAAATTCCAATTCGTTTCCCTGATTTTTATAGGGTGTCTTCTTGTTTACCATTTGCGTTTATTTAATTTACTTTCCACACCGCTGCGCATCTTTTACGCAACTTGTCAGCGCTCAATGTCAAGGTTATTGTCGGTTATTTTCATATTTGTTTATATACTTAAATCCTATCCTCCCGTGATGCCAAGTCGGTCCCTCTCTCCCTCTGTCCCTCCGTCCCTCCGCCATTTGACACTCTGGCGTGTAGGCCCGACTGGAGCCTAACTTGGCTTATTATTATTGCCACTGCTAATTGCGGCTCAACACTTCTCGAGTGGAACGCCCCGTCGTCTCTGTGGCATTTTGTAATTGCTTCATTTTGGTACAGAGTCTTGAGCCTCGCAATTAATTGGAGCTCGCGCTTTAATTGTGAATTTAAGCAGATCAAGATAATTGCCCCTCTATCTTTAAAAAAACTATCGCTCTTCAGCTGAAACGACAAAGCTTTGGACAGTTTACCGCGTTATTTAAACGTTTAAATTGCCATTAATTTCTACATTTTTTAGCTGGAAAAATTTAAGCTGTGGGAAATGAATAACAAGTACTTGTATAAATTTCATAAAATTTATTATAATTTTAAATTTAAACAACAATATTCCAGAAAGAAATAAATTACCAATAAACAAAACAATTTATCAAAAGTATCCCTTAGATTCAAAAAAAAAAAAAAAAAAACAAATACTTTTATATACCAAATAGTTTTTAGCAATTTAAAATTAAAACGAAAGTCTTTTCCATTAGTTTTTAATAAATTATAATTTATGCAGCTAAGGTTTGCCTTATTTCTTCATTTCTCGATTATAATAATATGGCGAAATTATTATTTTTTCAACAATTTTAACAATTTAAAATTGAAACGTTAATATTTCCCAACAGCTTTTACTGCATTATAATTTATGCACAAAGCCAAAGTTCCACTTAAGTCTTTATGAAGGTAGAGCCGATCTTCAAGTCTTAATTATAATTATACAAAAATTTAACGCGCTCTCTCAAGGCTGTGATTAGCTATTGATAATTGTGTCATCGCTTGATGAAAAACACGCATCTATCATTGATCATTGATCATTAATTATTATTATTTTTAACGCATTTATCGACAGCCCCATGAAAATGGTTTATTAATTATTCCCCAGTCAGACACAGCCTCAACATTTTAGACCTGAGGGTCACGCACATTTGTCGATGATACCGTTTTCCAGATTCCTTCTATCATCAACAACATCGAGAACCGTTAAGAGTTTCACCTAGAGCCAAACCTATAGTAGTATCTAGTAGTATGTCTAAACTGCTCTCTACTCTCTCGCTCTGCTATAACTATCATAAATTTGACTTTTTAATGACAATGAAACATTTTAATGCGTCTTTTATGTGTGAAAATGAAGCAGAAAGCATAAAAGAGAGCGCAGCCAAAGCAAACAGTTGAAAGGGCATGGAGAGAAGACAAAAGCAATGGCAAACCGAGAACAGCTCAATGACAATAGGTGACTGCGATATACCCTAGAATACAGTATAGATTATAAATAGTTTTAATGCATAGAGACTTGGCATATTATTTTATTGAAATTAATTACAATTTTCTTTATGAATTAGTCGGACAGCGCAGTCATTAAAGCGTGTTATGGATAAAAAATAAGATGAAGCATTGCTGCTGCGCTTGATAAATATTATAAATTTATGATGTTGAGTTTTAGACTGCGCAAAAGTTATTAAACTATGAACATACCCTACATGTTAGAGCATAGGCCAAAGAAGACATTACGTACAGTTAAGCGGCAAGTGGAAATGTGCAGGAAAACAGGTATGAATGGTATATATAAAGTTGATATAATACGTAATTATAAACGACCTCAGGCACCACAAGACTTGGCACAATGTACTAACTACCGCCTGAAGTTCCATGGCATTTCATACAGAATGGGCAGGTCTTCTTCTTAGCCGTGCTTCATGACTTAGAGAAATGCGGATGACACCGTGTAAATAGCCAACGGGGTGTTAAGAGAAACCCAAACTACTGAGACTACCGAGACTACCGAGACTACCCGAGACTACTGAAACTTAGTAAATAGAAATTACTGAAACTGAACAACAAGTGTGGACCAAGAGCGGAACACAAAAGAAATGACTGGACAGCTGGACAGCTGACAGCTGCAGAGGTCGTTGAACTTTATTGTGTCTTAAGAGCAGTGTGTATAGAACAGATTGATGATGTTTTGGTTAGCACTAAATGTGTCATAACTTTAACGGTTAGCACGTATTGAATATGGCCCGAAAGTCAGCAGAGTTGGCCATGATTTAAGGCCTTGCTAATTAGAATTTTTATGCCCAAAATAAAGCCTAGATAAATGAAGAGATTTACTCAAGTGTTTCGTCTTTTAAATGTTGGCTTTTAATGCCAACAAATTGTGGCTAATTTGTGCAGTGTTTTTAGCAATTTCCATGCTCATTTTGAGGCCTAATGCAAGTATTTTGGCAGAGTTACGGCAACATGTTGCAAGCATTATTACGGCTGGGGTTCTGTATGCAAAGCGTTTGCAAACTCCTATTGATTTTGGGTGCCTGTGGCAAAACTTGTTGCCAATTGGCCGCAAACGGTGTTAATAACGCAAAACAGTTGCGTTTCTTAACATACACGAGCCGAACTCATGGCTAAGAGGCCGTACTTCATGGCTAACAGACCAGCAGCAGCAGCAGCAGCGGCAGCCTGTGCAATCAGTTTAAACGGCAACTGCAACTTCAGTCGGCAAACCGGCAACAGCAACAGAAACAGCAACAACTTGAGATACAGACTGTGCAGGCGACCGCCCGTTGGCTGGTTGTCTAACTATTTTAACCCAGTTTTATGTTATGGCCACATTCTTGTAGGAGAGCGTAAACCATAAACAAGTTTCAGTCAAGCAAAAAACACAAAACAAAAAACGAAACTCAGCAACAAACCTAATAAGAAGTGGAAAAAATAAGACAGCAACAACTGCACAAATTGAAATTGCAGCTGATGAAAAGGCCAATTGCAAGTGCGCAACAGAGCCAAAAAAATAGACAAATATCTATAGATAGATTGGTATAATGAAGTCAGCGTATCTGTTAGATACTTTTGTGGCTTTCGGCCCTCTGCCTTAATGCAGGTCAATAGGGATTTACTGTTAGGCAAGCGACCGTTTCAAATGCGCTAAATATCTGCGGAAATGCGCTGTTTTCCCCCGCCTTCCCCTCTCTGGCAGTTAATGAGAGCGCCAACCGATTAGTCAGCCCCTACGCACCTCCCGCTCCCCACGCGCCGTGCATCTTCCCTAGCCAGCGTTGACTATATGTGGCATGAATGGACACTATTCAGTGGGTCAACAATAACAACACAACAATCACAATGCGAATGGGAAATGCGAATGGGAACAACAATGAGTTAAATGCCCAAAGCTCACCAACAGTTATGGCCATTATCAGCATCATCATCATCATCATCATCATCATCGTCATCCATATGACGGGACTCTATTGTTGTTCACTTGCAACTAATTTAGCCCGACCAATTGCCAAGACTCAAACGGTATGTTCTAAAATCAAGCACAATGACGGGCAACTGTTAACTGCAACTGGACCAAAAGCCAATCGTAAGCCCATTATCCTTTATGGCCACTTTGGAGTATCAAACTCAATCGGAAAAGCTAACGGAAATGCCACTTTTTTCATGCATTAAAAAAACTGCAAAATAAGCTTAAAATTGATTGCAAATATAAAACTTTTTATGTGAAAAATATAATATTAAATTGACGAGGAAGTTTTAAAGATTCATTTTTATTCGTAATTGTAAAAGTTGCAAAGTTTATTTTAAATATAAAGTAAAATCCATGATGCAACAAAATTTTATTTTATGATTTTGAATGTTACAATTATGTTTTTTTTTTATTAAACCATAGTTTTTTTTTTACCTCTGAAGTTATTTATTATTTAAATTCGAATTTTTCAATTAACATAATAATTAATTTTCAGATTTTTAAAAAATATACAATGGGCCTAATGAGGCCTAATAAGGGAATACATTTCTATTTAAATATTTGTTATTAATTTAATTTGTATTATTATTTTATTAATATTAATAATATTATATATTGTATAAATAAAAACAGGGTATAAATATTGAGCTAGAATAAATTTATATTTGAGCTTTTTGATGTGTGCCTGCAATACCAGAGTTTGCAGAGTTTATGCCTGAAATATAGTTAGAGTTTTGATCATTCTATAGCTGTTGTTGCCACTGCAACTTCAATTTGTTCTTACGCAAAATAAGCAGCGAAGCCCTACAAAGGCCCAACCGAAACTTGACTTGTGTATGGTCAGTAACCAGTAGCACTCACATTCGTATTCGTATTCGTTTTCGTATTCGTACTTGTATTCACGCTCGTAATCGTATAGCTTTTTAACTGCAGAAGGGGCAAGAGAGGGTATAACTGCCACTTGGTATGCCCGGTGCGAGAGTCGATGCTCAATTTCAATTGGTTTGGTGGCTTATTAATTACCTCACCGCAGATATTGCGTGTGGCGCATATAAAAAAGCGCCCACCACCAAAACAACAAAAAGACGCATAAAAAGCAGACGTAGTGGACGGATCGATGGACGGAGGGGCGGAGGGACGGACCGAGCAAACCGGGCCAAATAGAACCCACAAAAGGCGTTGAACGGGGCGTCGGGTAATACGAGCTGCCGGTGTTTGTGCCCCCGTAAATGGAGCGGCGTTGATGTCAATGCGCTTCGTGGCCAGTCCAAAGCCAAATGTGTTAAACAGTTTGCTCAGTTTGTCAGCACATACCCTGTAAATGTATGTAGGCGGGCATGAACAGCTGCAATCAGCAGCTTACTCTCTGAGAAGAGAGTAGCGGCTGAGAACTTCAGTTCAATCATATTTAAGCTAGGTTTGGTTAGGTTAGTTAGTAGAGAGATTAAATCCAATAGCATTTAGCGTAATAAGACTTATTGTAGTACCACAATATGTTATAGACAAATCCGGATCAAAATAATGACAACAGGCCTATAAATATTCCTATTCCTATAAATATTCCTTATTTTAGTATGAATTTTTAAAAATTTACAACAAATTATCTAGCAAATGCTCTTTAAAAACAGATTTGGCAATAAAATACTTAGGGTATCTTTTAGCAGTTCATTCTCTGCTGAAGCACGCCTACTTGTTTTACAGTTGCTATCGGTGCATAAACAAATGAAGAGCTCAACAGTTAGGCAAAGAAAGAAAATGGAGAGTGATTTTTCAGTTACTTTTCTTACTTTGCCCATTTGGCAAACTAGTTTAGCTTTTATTACGTTTGAACGTTTGTTTTTCCTTTTTGCTCATTTTGCTCATTTTGCCATTTTTGCGTCTCGTTTTGCATATTTTTCTTCAAGTGTCATTCGTTGTTGCTGTTGCTTTGTCGCTTTGGCTTTTGTCGGTTACTTTCAAATGTCAAATGGAGTTGAAGGTGGCCCAGTCTGCATAGATGTATATAGCCAGAGTTATTTTTATATGATTTATATTGAGTCATGATTTTTGATGTTTTCTTTTTGTTGGCTGTGTGAAACAAATGACTTGAACAACGAACTTGACACTGGTATTTTAGTTTTGATCGAGAGTAGAGATCAGATTTAAAGTTTTAGACTTTGAAATGGTGTGAATTGGGCTGCAAAATGTAGTATATTTATTAAGAGTCGGTAATTAATCATAAATAAATTGTATTATTTTATTAAAAAATATTCAGACATGCGCTTAAGCATTAAACTCTTTAGTTTAATGGGCATTTAACAATTTTGCACTCACAAATTAATTAAATTCAATTCACGATGCGCAATACTCATTAAAGAAATGGCCAAACAACTCCATAAACAATTTTCATGTCATAAGCAAAAATCGTGCCAGCAAAAAATAAAAAATAACAGCTGAAAATGCCACTCGAACTCAAGTGAAGTGAAACTTAATGAAGCCTGAGAAAGTTTCAAACCTGCCGCTGTTTTTGTTGTTGCTGTTGCTGTTTTTGCTGTAGTTGTTGTAGTTGTTGTAATTGTTGTTGTTGTAGCTTTGCCGCCTGATGAGCACTGAGCCCAAGCTCAAGTGACAATCTTAAATGCGAAACAAAAAAGAAATAATGCTAACTAAAAACAACAAAATAAATTGCAAACAGCAACAAAAATGCGATAATTGCTAACAAATTTGTCTGACAACAACGCATGCCAAGCATGCAACAACGGACTGCGAAAGCAACAACAAAATGTACGCTATACACTTGAAGAAATATTTTGAAATTATTAGAAAACATTTTGGCAGAAGTCACAGAAGTTACAAACCACCATTGAATTCCCATTATATTCTATAATATATAGAATATTTAATTAATTTATTTTAAATATTTAGTGTATTTTGTTTATTTTATTTATATAACTATTATTATTATTTTGTTGGTTGTTTATTATTATTTATTTAATTTATTTGGTTGTTGTTTATTTATGTCTTGATTCTACAGATTTTTCAGCAGTTACACTGTTAGTTTTCCATTGCTGAATATTTAATTTATTTGTTTATTCTGTTTTTAATTCAATATATTTTACATATTTTATTTTTTGTTCACTTTTTGTATATGTTATTTATTTGATTTGATTTATTTATTTTATTTACTTTATGAACTAATTTTTTACATTTATTTTATAGTTGTTATATATTTATTTGGTCTTGTTTCTAGAAATACAATTGAATAAAAATTCATTAAATATGTATTTTATTGGAAATTGTCCACAAATCAGGCTCCTTTTTTCTGCCAGTGCATACTTTAGTAACCTGCAGCTACGACCTTAATATGCGTCTGTCTCTCTGCCTGGCTGTCCATTTTGGTATCTTCAAGATGCATGCAGCAATTGCAGTCCGAGCAGCGCATCTTCCAACTGCCACTTGTTCTTAAGCGGCTGCTCGGTGCAGTGTTGACCCAGTTTTAATGCAAGTGGAACACAACACCAACACCAACAACAACAGCAACAGCAACAAGAACAACAACGAGACGAGTGTTTAAAGTGCTGCAAGGTGGCCATAAATAGCCAGGCGCTGATTTCTAGACAGCAGACGAAGCTCTGCCCCTTTGGAGAGGCGAAATCTTCACTCAATGGCAGACTCAAGTTACAGGTTTGTTGCTTAAGTCTTTCTCAATGGGCTCAAGTTTGTTGCCTGAGTCTTTCGTTCTGAAAGAGAAACGACTCCCAAAAGGCAAACTTCTCGCGCTCAGCAGATAAAAAAATAAAAAAAACAAGTTTTTTTTGCTTTTTAGTGTTTTTGATTTTCTGTTTTTGTGTTTTGATGTTTTGTTTTTGCGCGGTGCTTTTTTCGGATGCTGCAGAACTTTCTTTCATTGATTCTAGCGGAACGCATATACGATAAATAATAAATTAAGACTTTCTAACTGTCTTTCTTTCTGCACACCCAACCATCGGTCAAATGTCTGGCTCTTTGTGTGCTTTTGTGTCATCATCTATTGAATTTGTGTTTTGTATTTTGTATTCGGTGGTTTCTTGTAGGTAACCCAAATAATCAAAAACACACTCTCAGATACTCTGTCAGCTGCAGAGGCGATCGTGTGCACCTTGTGTCATTTGTGGGGTTTTTTTTTTTTATTTGGGTTTCGGTTTTGTTGGCACAACAAGCTGAGAACCGATAGATTATTGGGCACGGGTTTTCCGGGTAGCTCTTCTTCTAGCTTCTATCATTTCGTTTTCGATTATGCGCCTTTATCTGTGTCTTCATTAGTTTGACCCAATTTGGGGCAATGCGATGCTTTTGAGTTCTGAGGTTTTACTTTCTATTTTCTCTTAATGATCTACAGAATTTTGATAGCCGGCTTGTTAGCATTTCGATTTTATTTTCGTCGGTTTTCGGCTGCTTGGGCGTCTTGAGTCAATTTACTTTCATTCGGCTGACAGCTGAGAAAATGCTGAGCTCTTTTATTGTTTCCGATTTGAGCTAAGATTTGGCTTTTTTCCTCTGCCGTGGATTTTATTTTATGCTGATTTGTTAGGGCGTTGCCTTTGGCGCTTCCGCTGTTGCTCTGGCTAAAAACTTGGGAGTTTTTTTTAAGCAAAGTGTGGGCTTGTAATTATTATTTTTACATTTTTGCTTAAAGAGAAAGGCAGACAAAATTGTCTAATCAAAAGTATGAGATGTACTTAGATTCTGTATAGATCAGAGAAATATTATTTTGAGCATTTGTGGTCGATTGTCTTGGCACTTCTAATGAGCCTTTCACGTGTCTAATCAGTCTTTTGCAATTCTATTTTCAATATCACGCATTTTGAATTCGAAATGTGGCTAATTTTGTGGGTCAAACGCTTGTCAGCCAAATTGCCAAATTGGCAATAAAGTTATAAATCTTTCGACCGATTTCTTGTGTTTCCGAGCATATTTCTTTTATGAGTGCTGTGGCTGAATAGAAAGCAGAGTAATTAACATAAATTTTTGATATAAACTCAACTGTTGAGAACTCCGAGAATCGGAATCACTTAAAGCTGTCAACACAAGTCCTATGATCTGAGGCGGTTTTTGTATCAGCTGACAGATGAGTTCAGGTTTCGATTTAAAAATTGGGTCAGTTGAAAATATTATTCAATTCGCGAACAAAATTTCTGATTTCACTGATAACAACGAAAGTGAAATAGAATTTTGATGGTCGGTTTAATCGCATCATTAGCGTATAATGAATTTAAATAAAGCCGATCCCCAGCTGGCCTATAAGAACCCTTAAGCCCCAACCATGCCGGACAGTTGAGTTTTGACTTCGTTCGCAGCTATGTCTGCCTTGTCTATTCTCTGGCTCTGTCTGGGCCTTATTTATGGTATTGTTGGCAGTAGTTATGGCTTGGGGAATGGATATTACTATCCGAAGCCGGTGAGAACTCCCATGTTGGAGGAGCAGCAAATGCCGCCGCCTGGCGTGCAATCGGATTACATAGATGATCTGATCGAGGGCCAAAAGCAGCAAATCTTATCAAATGTCTTGGGCGTGCCGCCAGCTGCCGCCTCCGCGCCCCTCTCCACGCCCTTCGAGAGCAGCGATTCGAGTGCATTTCGCGTCAATCGCTGCGCCAGCTGCAGTGAGTAGACGGAAAGATCATCCATTTTTCCATTGGCCGATCATCATGATCATGATCATCCTTTACAGCCTGCGGCGTGCCCAATGCCAATCGCATTGTGGGCGGCACTCAGGTGCGCACCAACAAATATCCCTGGATCGCCCAGATGATGCGCGGCGGTTTGCTCTTCTGCGGCGGCACTTTGATCAACGATCGCTACGTCCTAACCGCCGCCCATTGTGTGGTCGACATGGACATGTCCACGGTCTCCGTCCGCCTGCTCCAGCTGGACCGCAGCTCCTCGCATCCGGGCATCACGCGTCGCCTGGCCTTTGCCCATGCCCATGCCGGCTACAATCCTGTGACCCTGGTCCATGACATTGCCCTGCTGCGTTTGGACCAGCCGGTGGCCCTGGTGGAGTCCATGCGACCCGTCTGCCTGCCCAGCGGCCCCCAGCAGCAGTTCGACTTCCAGAAGGCCATCGTGGCGGGCTGGGGCCTCAGCCAGGAGGGCGGCACCACCTCCGACGTGCTGCAGGAGACCCTGGTGCCCATCATCACTAATGCCCAGTGCCGTGCCACCTCCTACAAGTCCATGATCCAGGACACCATGCTCTGTGCCGGCTACGTGCAGACAGGTGGCCACGATGCCTGCCAGGTGGGTGGTTCCGCATAGTCCATCTTCTGCTCTTTTTATATTTGAATTTGGCTTTTTTAGGGTGACAGCGGGGGTCCATTAATTGTGGCAGATCGCATCTTCCGCCTGGCTGGCGTGGTTTCCTTCGGCTACGGCTGTGCCAAGCCCAATGCTCCGGGGGTTTACACCCGGGTCAGCCGATATCTGGACTGGATTGCGGCCAATACCAGAGATGCCTGCTATTGTGTGCAGTAATATCACAATATGTGGTATTTTAATTTATTAAAGAACTATGCTTTTATGCAGTCGGAATTTCGATATAAATTAAACAGATACTTAGTTTGATTTATGTATTTTTGGAATAAAATAAAATAATTAATTTAATTTCTGAAAACTGTGTCTTAATACTTGGGTATATAAATGTGGAAATTTGTATGATTATCGAATTAATTCGATTGATCTAATATTTATATTTCAGCATTATATAAAGTTTCTTTTCAAATTCTTATAAGCGATTGTAATTAATTGATAAAGACGGTTGATATTTTGCCTTATTTATTTATTTTATTCATTTATAAAATTATGTTTAACAAAAATATATATATGCGTAATAATAATTAACAAGTACTAACCTAGGCCTTTGACTCGTAGTTTGCCTTATTTATTTATTAAACCTATTCAATTCTATACAATTTAAAAACATTGAGATTATTCAAACTACAGTTTAACATTTCCTTTTAAACTTAAAGTGTCAATATAGTTTAAGCAATATTTTTCACATTTTTTCTTCTTTGCAACTGCTTTTGAAAAAATCTAAAAAAAATGTTTATAGCTGCTTAGCTGATATTTATGTTCCTGACTCTATGGAATTTCAGTTGCAACATCTATAAATAAATAGATTAAAGTTAAAAGATGTATAACTGAGGGTTTAACCAGATTTGGCTATGAATTTGCACTTTTTTTTAGCACAAGAACTCCTCTGACTTTTGGCAGTTATTTGTATTTATTTATTTTTATAAGCCTATGTCTGGCTTGAGCTTGACTCACGGTTTACCATTATTTCTATGCAAATTGGCATTTCTATTTTGTGGTCTCTCGACACCCGCAATGCATCGACTGCAGATACTTTCATCTGGCAATTGTTTGTGCAAATATTTGCAGAAACAGGTTATTGACTGGAAGTCAAAGTGGCAAAATAAAATAAAATAAAATAAGACAAAGTAATAATCATATGACTGGCCTTTCACTTTTTTTCTGCATATGCTGAAAAAATCAATAACTTTGCGTTTGAAGGCAGCCAAAATAAATAAATAAATGAGCTGCATACCTGTCACGGTCCATTTTAGGCAACGTCATCTGTGGCAGCAAACGCAACTAAAAACTGAAATAAATAAAAATAAAACTAAGAAAAATACGTACTAATAAAATTAAATCGAAGCCAAGGACGTTGGCATCGGATTCAGTTCGGAATCGCTGACACATTGTTATCACTTGTCAACGCAGTCCGACTCCCCCCTCTGGGCTTTTTCCCCTCCGTCCAACAGAGGTTTATCTTTATCCCTAGGAGTTGCCGTCGTTGCCGATGCCATGCCACAATTTAATGGATTTTCAAGTTATTTCTGGTATTTTGTTGTAGTTGCCGCAACTTGCAGCTCGCAAGTTGCAACAACGAGAGGCACAAACAAAGATATCTCGCACAAACCCGTTTCTTGCCCCGAGGCCCCCCCTTGAAGAAAATGCCGCATAATTGCCGCCGTCACGTCGCCTTAGGTTGGGCATATTGGCCCAAAGGCAGGTGAGCAGAGGGAGGGGAGGTGGGGAGCGAGTCGTTGGGGATTGTTGGCCAAATCGACAATGTTGTCAATGCTGCCTGCCGCTTTGGCATTTGATTTGATTTTATTTCTCTTGATATTTATTTTTAAACTAGACTGCAAATGATGCCCTGCATTACGAGGAACTCGACACGGCGCAGGCCAATTAAAGCATTTTTAATCTGTTACAGGGAGATTATGAGCGATGTTCGGGCGAAAAGCGAGATTGCATTATTGCTGCAAATTGTTTGACAATTTATTACGGCATTCTGTGCTGCACTGATCATAAAACAAAATTGGCCTAAAATACTGCAAGTATCTGAAAGATACAGATAAACTAAAAGCATAAGAAACGCATTAATTAACACAAAGTATCTCGAAGATGCATATTGTCCCTATTAGCTTTAGTATAAAATATTTAATAAAATTAAATTTAATCATTCATAAATACTACATATTCTTTTAAATGGAAATAAATACAAAATACAACAGGCTTAAATCAGTTTGTTTTAAAATGTATATATGTACAAAAGTTGAGATAAATACAAATGAACACGGATTCAAAGATACAGCCAATAGAAATGTCTATAGTCTGTTGATGGAAAACCATTAGAAAATTGCTTTAATTAAATGAATTTATTATAAACTTTGAACCTGGCAGTCTCTGAACTTCGCTGCATTCAATGCACTCGTCTATTGTGCCACGCCCACCTGAGCGCCTCAATGTATCTGACTATGGATTGCAGTTCCCTTTGCACATTGGCGCACTCCACAATCTGATCCACGCATCGCTCCCATTTGCTGCCAGCCAGGCGTATACTAGAGGGTATCAAGGCGCCAAACATTTGCACAATTGGCTGCAGAACTCCGCCGTGGGGATTACCCTTCAATCGCAGTAGTTTTAGGGAATTGCTGCAGGTCTCTTGGATGATTCGACAGAGTGCTCTGTAGGGTCTGACGCTGTGCCAACGAGAGGTGCTCAGGGATCCCTGTTGCAGACGGGTTCTGGCCAGGATCAGACGAGCTCTCGTCGTATGCGCCTCTAGTGCGAGTTTTTGTGAGACCTGCTCCTCCATCAGATGCAGCATCTGCAGATGCAAAGCATCCAGCAGTAGGCCCACATCTTCATCTGGTAATATGGAGTCTATAGCTTCCGGAGGGGATTCACTTTGAGCTGCAATAAAACCGTTCACTTGCTGCTGCCTCTGCTGAAAACCTTCAATATCGTCATCGGTTGGATTATGCTTTTTTGTATCGGCTTTGTCTTCTCTCGTCTTATCCATTATACAGTTCTCTATGCTTATTCCTGTTAACACTTCGATATTCGAATACAAATTTGAAGTTTGGCGCAGTCAAACAATCTACTAAACATAGAAATTATAAAAAAATAATTGAGTAATATTTCAAAGCTGAAACAACTATTATAGTACTTTCTATTAAAAAAGTTATTTGGTAGGAAATGTTTTGAAAGAAATAAACCTTACGTAGGCTTGATCAAAACTTCATTATTAGGTCATTTTATTAGGCATTTAGTATTCCTCGATATCACTTCTTTATTAATATACTTTTATTTTCGCAAAAACGATGAGAAATAACAAATTTATCGATACCAGATCGATACAAATGAAAACTAGATTTGTAAATTCTTTACAAGTGTAAACATAGCACTTCATAAAGACATCGTAATTATAATAATTTTTAAACTATATGATTATGATTTTATGATAATAAAAATAAATATATCTTTTGAAAAATTTGGACGGAGCTTTCAGTCGGACGACTGCAAAGTACCCTGTACCCTATATTCAAAATATTATTTTATAGTATGAAACTGTCACACGAAGCGTAGCAGAAATATTTAATAAGATTAAATATAATATATACTCTTGTATACATGTAATGAAATTATAATATGTCACTATGGTAGAAATTATTACATACATAGGAATAGTAAACCATACAAAAAATATAATAAACAATTTTATATTTTTACAAAAAACAAGCAATACTTATTGTTCTTACTTTTTAATGTGTGCCAGATTTAGCGGCAGCTTAATACTGCTCATATCAAACTCTTGCCAATGTCATACTCTAGATCAGTGGTACCCAAACGGAGAGGCTCTCCCCATAAGCAAGAGCTCTCCCCATATGCTGAAGAGCAGCGAGAGCTATGGAGTGGGTACCTCTGCTTTAGATCCACAAACTAATGGCTTTGAAATTATAATCAACAAATATTTATTATAATAATCACACTCGCCACTCCACTTAAGCGCCATTGACACGTCCTACCCATTTGACCACAGACACTACACTGTGATCAGCAGCACTGCAGCAGCTGTATTTATAGTGCTTGCAGGCTGCGCAGCCGCTGTATCTTATCAGTTCTCGAAAATAAGAAAGAGAAAGAGCCAAGAAAACTCACTCACTAATCTGCAGCTGTGGTGAGAGAACACATTGACCGCTCTCTGTGCGTAAGCTGCTAGGTAGCGCTAGCTGCTCTCCTTGGTGGCTGGCTCTCCAAGCATACCTCCTGCATTACAAGTAATGCAGCGGGTAGCCGGCTCGCCTATAAAGAACATATCGACCGCTCTTAATGCATAAGCTCCGGGGCAGCGCTTATCTGCTCTCCTTGCTGGCTCTCCAAGCATACCTCCTGCATTACAAGTAATGCAGCGGGTAGCCGGCTCGCCTATAAAGAACATATCGACCGCTCTTTATGCATAAGCTCCGGGGCAGCGCTTAGCTTGTCTCCTTGCTGGCTCTCCAAGCATACCTCCTGCATTACAAGTAATGCAGCGAGTAGCCGGCTCGCCTATAAAGAATGCAGAACAAAAAATGTTATAAAGTATGTTATAAAACTGTCATACAAAGCGTAGCAGTAATGCTTCCTTTTCTACATGTTTTGTGTGTGCCGCTTTAATGGCCATGCTGCCAGAGGGCGAACGAGGCAACGCCTGCCATATTGTTTTGCTTATAACTCCTGTGTTCATTGATCGATTTCCTCTTCAGGATAGGTAAATATAATAGAAGAGAGTATAACAAATATTCCGAATAACAACGATATATGTTTAATATAACGCTTGTTATTTAGTTTTTATCGATTAGGGCATAAACATTTAAAATAAACATTATCTGCGCCTGATATAGACTTACGAACTAATAAAGACAGAATTTATATAACTCGATTTGTGTCTCTTCAGTTGGCGAGTGTATTCTATTTATGTGCATTGCGGGCGGAAGGGGAGTGGCATCCAAGATTTGAAGTAAACTTGATCTGAGTATAGTATACACCTTTCAGAAATGACCAAAACGGCTTTTCTAGCTCTTATATTTGCTGAGATCGACGCGTTCAAACAGACGGACGGACGGACAGACGGACAGACAGACATGGCATGGCTATAACGACTCAGCTCGTCATCCTGATCAAGAATATATTGACTTTGTCGGGTCTGCCACGCCTTCTTCTGAATAAATATTAGATTACTTGATTTCATAAATAAATATTATAAAAAGCAATAAAAGTCGCTGCCACATATTATTTTATTTTTTCTTGAATATTGCTTAAGTTACGCTTGGAGTGCAGAATTAACCGAAGTTTTGATCTTGACTGCACATTCGACTAGAGTTCTATGATTAGCATATGCCATTCTAGCTCGTAATATCGTGTCCAATATCATAGCATATCATAACGTAAAACATCATATCCAATCGCTGCAACATATCGCATTATGGCCTAGAAAATCAACTCGAACTGGTTCTTAATTTGTGCTACAATTTGGATATCGTGTGGCCCTCATCTGTTGCAGATTTGTTGCTTGAGGTTTCATCTCGGACAGTTTTGTCTCAGGCCTTGGAGAGAGGGGGAGGAAAGGGGCTGGATTAACGCTTCGTTTGCCATTTTAGCATATTTCTCACATAAATCGCCCGCGGTTTGGGTAGAGAAATTTTCACGCCTCGCTGGCCATTGGCCAAGACTTCAGTAGGGAATGTAGTGGGAAGGGGGGAAGAGGGATCTGCAACTGAGACGCGCTCTTTAATCAAATTTGTGTACAAACTTATGCCAAATACTAAGTACCCCCTTGCCCCCTGCGTCTCCATCAAGCTCTCGTCGTTCCTCTTCGCTGACAAAGTTGTGGCTTTGGCCGCAAAAACATTTTAATAAATTGCCAGTTATTAGTTGTTGGCAGCAGGAAAAAGTGCAATTAAAATGCATTCGAGAGGCGATCAAGAGGGGCGAGAGACGTGGAACGAGGGACGGGAGGGGGGCCAGGAAGTTGGCAGCGCAAGAAATTAGCATAAGCAGAGCAAAGAGAGCAAAAAACATGGCCAGATAGTTTCCCATAATTTGCTTAAAGCGGAGCGCATAATGAGCTCAAGTGCACAGAGCGAGAGAGCTGTATTGCAAGAGTGAGACAGACAGAGAGAGAGAGTGAGAGTGAGGAAGTCAGGCAGGTGCAGCAGAGGGGAAGAGGAGTGGGCAGGGGAAGACGCTGCGGTCAGTCGCATAGCAAATGGTGTGAAATTTTCACAAAAGCTTCAATCGCTCAAGTCCACAGCGCATAGAGCAGGGGCATCAGTTGCAGGGGGGTTACATTTGAGTGGAGGGGGCAGGGAGGTGTACATTGTTTGCAACCGCAGTTAGTTTTTGTTATTATGCGCATTATTGCTGTTGTTGCGAATTTGCATAAATGTTTTTAATTAAGCATTTAAAGCATATTTGTTCAAGTGGCTTTTACTTAATTTTGGGGCGAGCTTTGAAGCTTTGCTTGCGGTTTTACTTTAAGCTGCAGCTTTATGAATTTTAAATGCTCTAGAATTTTTTATGTTAGTCATAATTAATATTTTTGTAAATTATATTCAAATCAGTCGAGCACAACCGAGCGTAGGAGGCTGTACTTCATATGTTTTATAATACACAATTGTCTCTTGCATATCTTAGCTGTTTCCCATCTTATCGGAATGCGATTTATACCATCGCTGGAGAACGCCATAAGCTACGTACATGCCAAACAACAAGACTGAAGTTTTAAAATTGTGATTTCTGTTCGTATGCTTTGAAACATCTAATCGGCTTGGAGATCCAGGTGTTCATACGGACAGACCCTTTTGTGCTTTTTTTTGAAGTACAGAATCTAAAAAAGGCAAAGAGTGAGAGTCAAAAGATTTTCATATGCTATATTGTTGTACTTTCCCAATTAACAAAAGTCTCGCTGGGCAGGAGCAAAAACAAATTTGCAGCTTTTCCTTTTGATGTTCCTGGCGCTTTGGGCTCTCATCTAACTAATGGCATGCCTTGCAACAATATTCTTGCACTTTTTGCTGTTCTCGCCCTGCCTCTGTCAACAGAGCTGGAAAAAATTTTATTTATGCGCTTTTGTAGCGCCAAATTCTCGACGGCAGACGTCAGTCAACACTGACAGAGATAGCCAGCGAAAGAGTGGGAGAATGGGAGATTGGGAGAATGGGAAAATGGGAGATTGTAGGGGGTGCGGTGAGCTGGACAGCGGAGCCAAACAAAACTGTAAAAAACTGCAAAACTCTAAAACTGTAAAACTGTAAACTGGCGAATGCCACTCAAAAGTCGCGCTTCGGCTTCCTGGCTGACACACTTTATGTGCCCCACGTCCGAAGAGACGCCACTTGTCACGCCAAAAGCTAGACTCAAAGAGCGGCAAGAGAGGGGCAGAGAGGAGTGGCTGGCTATCGGAAGCCTTTTTGTTTTAGCCAGCGTCTAATTGAAGCAGACTGTTATTTAGCCTTTTTCTTCTGCCGTACGTAACTTTGACATTATGTGCCACAAATTGTGGCAATTTAAAGCCAACTTAATGCAGCGCAAAGTATCACAGGCTATATATCTATATATCACAGCTAAACCCGTTCGAGGCATATCAGCTGCCCCCTCTGCCCCCCCTCGCTCCGCATCGCCTGCACTTAATCCCCCTGTCTGCCACAACGTCTAAAGGTAACAATTTATATAATGAAACTGATTTCAAAATATATGCTCTGCTCTCGGGCCGCGAGCGCGTACCGAACTTGGCAATTATCCCCGGCCACGGCATTGCCAGCCCCTGCCCCCTGCTCCCCTCAAGACCCATAAGCAGCTGCTGCTTACTCCAGTTCAGGCTTTAAACTACAGTTATAAAAGAGGCGTCTAGAAATCTGAAAAAAGGCTGCAAAAAGCCAACGACAAGTTGAAAAGCTGAAGCGTGAAGTTGAAGTTCGTTGGCATACTCTAGAAAAGCAGCAAGAAATTTGCATAATTTTAAAATCAATTAATTAATAAAATACAAAAATAAATTAGATTTTAATTTAATTGAAACTATTTAAATTCCATATATAGTAATAATAATAAACATAATATATTAATAATGATAACTCAAAATAAAATAATAAATATAAATAATCATTACAAAAATGATTATAGAATTGATTTATTGATATCATTAAAAATTATTTGTCTAATATAAAAAATTAAATAAATTAAATTTAAATTTGGTAATGACTTAAATAAATTTTTAGTTTCTTTCTAGAAATTTGTTTATGCATTTAAAAATAAAATTTCTTTTAATTTTTAGTTTTAGTTGTTATTTAATTTACAATAAAATAGTATAGGTGATTTTTGTATCGATTCAAATTTGGAATCAACAAAATATTTGTCCTTATAAAAAAGTTAAATAAATTGAATCGTTATTTTCTAAATATTTTTCCAAACTTGTGATTAAACCGACATGTACAGGGTATCTAAATTTGAGCATCGCAGCCGAAACGAGTTTAAGAACTGTGCCGAGACGTTTGCAGATCGCATCGACTGCACTTGGTCACCTGTTTGGCCGGCTTGTTTTGGGCATACATTTCGACATTTTTTATTATTTTTGTTAAGAGATTTTTGTTGTTGTGATTTTGCTTCGATTACGAGCCGCAAAAAATGTATTTGAGCCGGCCCAAACAAGCAGCAGGAAGAAGCAGCAGAACAACATGATTTGGCAAGTTTCGGCAACTTTCCTGCAGCGCAGCATGTTGCAAGCTGCAAAACGACATCAGTAAAAAACAAAAGACAAAAGACAAAAACAAAAAACGGAAAAGCCCCCAAAACCCGTTACTAAATCATCTGTTCAATCTGCCCGGTTGTGGTCGACACCCAACCCACCTGACTAGGCAGCTTTTCGTGTGGGAGTCGTTGCCAGATTTTGCGGTTACTTTGAAAAATCTTTGGCATTTTTCCTCCGCTGTGCCCGGCCTGTCTCCTTAATTCTTTTTGTTTGATAAAAAAGAAAGTTGACATAAATTGTTAGCTCCGAGTCTTGCTTCTTATTTAAGCTGCGGTAGCTACAAAACTTGTGTTGAAAGGAGGGAAATAAGTTATACCCTGTCGAAAATATCGATAATTTTTATTTGCCAGATTTAGATTCTGAACGTTTTTTTATTGGAAAATAATGATACGATACAGATACGATGTTAAAAAAGACAAGGGCCAAAAGCGTGCTGAATTGATGGATTGAATTTATCTTGCAAGCGATTATCAGGTGTAAATGATGATGATCCGCGCATGAAGCTTCGAATTTATTTTATTTCTTTTTATGTAAATTTTTGTATTATTTTTTACTAGTAAAAGCGTATCTAATTGCCGTTAATTTGTTATTTATTTTTATTTGCAGCACAAACATTTAAATACAAAGCGAACCCCAATTCCATGGCGACCGAACCTGCGTTTCCCAACTACTACGAACTTCGAGCCAACTCAGCGTAGACAACAATCGCACAAGCAAAGTTCACAAATCTTAGCTAAGTTCACAACCCAGCGAGCAAACGGTTATGGTTTAGCGCATGCACAAACCCAACACATCACTCACAAATACGATCTAGCGCAAGCACAAACCCAGCACATACGATCTACAACAGCAATACATGCAACATGGACACAACAACAGCAACAACAACAACAACAAAAACCACTTCAAACGGTACAACAACAGACAACAACGATGATTACATCACCGTTGTGGAAGTCGACGATCCCACATCGTCCACCAAAGACACAAACCACTTAAAGAAGCTAGTCAAGCGGCAGAGTTCGGTGGCCGAGGACTCCTCCTTCATCACCGTGCTGACCATCAACGAGCAGCAGCAGCTGCTGCAGCAGCAGCAACGGGAACAGCAGCAGCTGCAACAGCCAACGCAGCCAGACGGGGGAGGGGAGCACGTTACGGTCTATCGGCTGCCCGGGGAGCGTTTGGGCTTCGGACTGCGGTTCCAGGGGGGCACGCGGAACACGGAGCTGGTGCAGAGGCTCTACATACAGAGCTGCGCCGCCGACAGTCCCGCCTCCAAGGTGGCCACCAGCTGGGGCCACCTGCGCGAGGGCGACGAGATCCTCAGCATCGATGGCCAGCAGGTGCTGCAGATGACGCGCATCGACTGCGTGCGCTGTCTCAAGGACAACGTGGCCATCCAGCTGATCGTGCGCAACGGACACGGACAGAAGCCGCCCAGCGAGGAGGAGGCCCTGCCGGAGGTGTCCATCACACTGAACGCCCAGCCGCCGCCTCCGCCTCCCGTGCCCCCTCGCAAGCTGGTAAAGAGACAGAACTCCAAGGAGGGGGCTCCGACCACAGTGCAGTTGGTGTTGGAGAAGCCGCTGACGCCACCTCCGGATGCGGAGTACTACATAAATCTGTTTGCAGAGTCCCTGAAAGCGGGCTCCGAGTCGGACGACACGGCCAGCACAATTTCCACAGTCATTGACAAGCTGTCCCTGAACTACAACTCCGACACGGAGCTGACCAACAGCCTCAATGGACCCGAGCTGGCCAAGCTGGTGAAGCCTTTTACGCTACTGGAGCAGGAATTTCAGCTGGAGGCGCCACTGGGTCAGCCCAAGCTGCTGATACCCGGCAACAACTACGAGAACGTCGAATTCAAGACGGAGAAGATCAACGTCTATGAGAACGTGGAGATCAAGAGCCCGCTGGGCACGCCCACGCCCAAGCCACGCGTGCTGCTGGCCACCGTGGAGCCCAAGAAGCGCTCCATTATACCCACGCCCCGCAAGGTGGCCACGCCCAGCAAGCTGCCCATCGAGGTGGCACCGCCGCGGGTGCCCACAGATGAGCCGGAGTCGCCAAAGACGCCCACAAATGAGCCGGTGGCCAAGGAGCTGCCCATCACCAGAATTCCCAAGGCGAAGTTGATGGTTAGTCCTGGTCTCTCTCGGGCCAAGACCGAGGGCGAGATCAAGCTGCATCTTCAGCCGATCAAGCAACAGTCACCGCAGCTCAAGTCTCGCATTCCCGTCATTTCAAGTCCCGTGCCGAAGCCCAGTAAATCATCACCACCGGCGGTCGGCTCCAATATTCCGCGACTGCTGCAGAAACAAAAGTCTGAAACGGACCTCAAGCTGGGTCTCTATCGCAGCAAGTCCAAGGAGTCTAGTCCCAGTCCTGGCCAGCTTCGAGCTCCGCTGCAGCGCGCCAACTCCGCCGAAGCTCCAGCCAGAACCCCAGATCGCACCTTCATACCTGTACTTATGCCTGGCAGCGCCAAGAGCTGCTCCAACTCTACCGAATCCCTGAGCTCCAGCTGCAGCAGCGGCAGCACTGGACGCTCCCCCAAGGGACCCAAGCCGAAGCCGCCAGAGCGCGTGCAATCCCTGCAGAAAACCCAGATACCCAAGCTGCAGACCCTGCCCACAACTCCTCCACAGCAGCAGCCCAAGCTCAGCATGCAGACCTTCAAGCATCCCAACACCCCACCTTCCACGCCTGGCACAACGCCAGTGAACACCCCGTCTCCAATCAGCAATCGGGAGATACGTTTCAAGATACAGACCTACGAGAGCAAGGAGCAGGACGAGGACAAGCTGCCCAGTCTCTTCGACCTGGTGCACAAACAGGACGCGCCTCAGGAGAAATCCCTGGAGAAATCGGCTGCAGCTAAAGCCCAGCTCCAACGGGACATCACAGCTCTGTTGGCTGCTGCGGCGGCTGAAGCAGCTGATCTGGCCAGGGAATCCCCGCCGCCCTTGGTGGTGGGCAAGTGCGTCAAGGTCGCTGAAGATAATTCGAACACCACCTGCTACTCCAGCTCCAGCAGCGATGAGGATGATGCCGATCAGGACGATGTGGACGCCGCTGAGCGGGAATACATCTGTGAGGATGGCGAGAAACTTGGTCCACCCGAGCTGATCAATGGTCCCGGACCCTCGGAGGCGTACTTCAATATGTACTGGCACTCGAATATGCTGCCCACCATTGGCGAAGTGGAGGAGGAGTTCTCCTCGCTGGAACCACAGTCCTTGACTAATGGGTGAGTTGAAGTAGCAAAATAGAGGGTTTCCTTTATAGTAATTACTAGAAGCAGCTAGGGCTTAGGTTGAAGGTGAAAACTTAGAGGCATCTAGGAAGGTTCGTATTAGATCAAAGGTCAACTTTGAATATCCAGCCAAGAACTGATCCCGCAGAACGAAAATCCATAGAGGGGTTTTAGGAATATATTATGAGGAAATTTATCGGGGTTTAGAGAGTATGCAATCATCAAAACGAGGGTTCTGTTTACCAAACCGAATATCGGATTAATGTTTGAAATACAAGAAAAGGTTTAAAGGTGTTTGGAATACAAATTGACGATCTTCTAGAGAGATTCGCACACTTCAAGAACAGAAGGTCGGTGATAAGCTCTATATAAAACACAGAAAGTCTACGATTAGATAGGATTTCAGGAATTAAGATAAGGCTTTAAACAGCTCAAAGTATTAAAGTAATGCCAGAAGAACAAGAAGCCAATTTACAATACACCATAGGAAACCCTAAAGATAAACTAATATGACTCAAGAAGAAAAGAGGTCAACGTTTCATGGCATAGTTAGAGAGGGCTCCACCTAGATTACATAGATAAAAGAATCTAGTTGTTGCTTGGCACTACGTAAAATATCAAAATATTTTAGCAGTCTATTGAAATATAGGTTTATGCAATCCATCATAAGCCAGTCACAACCGCAAATAGATAAGTTGCCAAAAATTAAAAATAATAATAAGAACTTTTTGCGAGTGCTATGACATTCATTTTGCAGTATACACAACAATAGAAATTTTCACACATTGGGTTAGAATTGAAGGGGCGTTTTGGGGGGAGTCGGCAGTTAAAGCTTCAGCCGTTTATAGTTCTTAGATAAGGCGAAATGCCGGTGTGTTTACTAACACCGCCAACTCAACTGATGATAACTGAAATTTCGTATATTCGTTTTGGTAGCTGATAACAGCTAATGGCGAAATGAATCGAGAGCCATTGTGACTTTGTTTTTGTTGGGCCAATTAGTTGTATTTTGCAGTCGAAAGACGAAAGGTTTCGTTACGTATAGAAGTTGTTGAAGTTTGGGGTTTTGTTTTAGCGTATTTCCATTTGCTGTTGCGACAGGTACATTGAGACAATTAACATATCGCATCGAAGCTGATAAGACATTCAATCAGTCTAATTACACAATGTTTTTTTATTCCCTTCCCCCCCTGCAGTGCCATTGCGGAGGAGCTGAAGAAGTTGCCGCAGAAGTTGCCAACGCCAGCCCCAGTCATAGTCAAAATGGAAACACCCGCGGAGACAGCTGCGACTCAGCTGCAGAGCATTGATAACATACTTGACCAAGTGACAGCTGAGCCTCTCAATGAGCAGAGCATTGATAAGATCCTTGACCAGGTCACAGCTGAGCCTATACAGGAGGAGAGCAGCAGCACAACAAACCACAGCGAGACGAGCACAAAGGAAACCAGCGAGACGAGTCAGAGTAGCGAGAGCAGTCAGAGCTCATCGAAGAGTCAACGCACGGTGACCACCAAAGTGGTTACCACTAAGACCAGCAGCACCACCAGCAGCAGCAGTCGTAGCTCCTCCAGCTTCCAGAGTCCCACGGCTGACATAGCTTTTAAGCTGCAGCCCTACGAGGAGCGAGAGGATCAGGAAGAGTTCCCCTCCACGCCCAAGGGCACCACCACAACCACCGTCAGGGAGGAGCGTCGTGTGGTTAGCGAGCAGCAGGTTTTGAGCGAATTGCGAACCAAGGATGCTCTAACCGGGGAGGAGCAGCTGTTAACCAGCGCCGAGTCCAAGTCAAGCAGTGCACGCTTCAAGAAGATTAGCAGCAACGACAATCTGCTCGAACTGGACGATGTCGAGCAGCTGCAGCCGTTGACTGCCACCGTCTCGGCGGAGACGCAACTAACGGAGCGCCTGGACAACCCACAGGATAAACAGTCTATTGAACAGGGTACACTGACCTTATCCGAACGTGGCAAGCAGCTGCAGCTCTCGGAGAACGGCGCCATCAGCTACACCGAATGCGAACAGACCGAACAGACGAGCTATCTCCAGGGACAGCAGATACTCAGCGATCTTCCCGTCGATGTCGATGCCGAACCCACGCTGCAACGCGAGCTCGTTGAGACCTTCACCGTTAGCAAGGACGGCGAGAAACAGGTGACAAAGCGTCTGGAACAGAGCAAGGATACGACCAACAAAAAGGGCGCCAAGCTGCTCAAGAAAACCGACGAGGAACGTCGGGTGGAGCAGGAGGCACAGAAGCTCATTGAGAGCTATCAGAAGGTCAAGAAGGAGGCGGAGAAACTCTACAAACTGGAGCTGGCGGATGATGAACAGGGTTTCGACTTGAGCGCCTTTGAGCAGGTGGAAAATGTGAAACATCCGGAGCAGAAGCAGAAAGAGAAGAAAACTCTGCAAGATATTGAAACCCATGTAGAGGCCGTGGAGCTGATTACAACTCCAACCGTAGAGGACGATCTGGGCTATGTGCTACACAAATACATCATAGATTCACCCAAGACTGAGGAGGCTCCGCCCAAACCCAAGTCCAAGCCTCCAGTGCCCAGCAACAAGCCCAAACTATCGCCAACTCTGGTCAAGCCCAAGACAGCGCCCCCTCCGGTGCCCAGCAAACGCACCGAGTTGGGTCTTCCAAGTAAGCCAACGCCCTCGCAGCGACGCAGCAGCTTGGAAAAGCCCACGCCATTAGAGCGCATCATAGTGGGCGTGGAGCAGAGTCCAGTTATCAATTTGGCCAGCGTGGATTTGCCGAATGTGACGCCCTTGGCCCCGGCCACTCCCACAACCAGCATAAAAACTAATCCCAGTGACAACTTAGTTACCCAGGCAGTGCAACTGCTGCAGGATGAGTTGCACTTTGAGAGCCATCAGCTGCCGAATGTCGACAGGCAGCGGCAGGTGGAGGGGGAGGTGGCCAGTGGGCCAGCCGTAAAACTCAATGGGGCAGGCGTGCTCAGCAACAGCTCATCGGTGACATCAACTGGGTCGTCAGCGTCGTCATCAGCTGCCACGCCCATAACAACACCAATTTTGGTATCAGCAACGTCATCGCTCGATTCGGTCAAAAGTGTCATCGAAGTTATCAATGCCAATGACCAGGTGCCTGCCACTGACGGCTCCGAGCGCAGTTTGAATGGCGACGTTGGGGCTGCGGAGGCAACCCATGGGAGGGAGCAGCCCGAAGAGGAGGAAGAGCAGCCGCAGCTACAGGATGTGCAATGTGTGTCAACGTTGACGCTTGAGAGAGAACACGAAACAGGTGAGTGAGGGGCGGGAACAGTTTTAGTTGGAACTCAGTTCAAGGAGGAGGCTTAGTCAATACTGACAGCTAATGGGGTTGTCCGTAGCTAGGTTTAAAGTTTAGGCTTGAAATAATGCATTTAAATTGGGTATTTTAATAGAATTCCGTTAGAGTTGCGAGAGTTGGGCCAGTCAGAGTTTGACCATGGCGAACTCCAGTCACTTGCTAAGGGCAAAGTGCTGCTAAATTATAATAAATAAATAATATTTATTATAACACCAAGCCCAGTTGCCAATTAAGCCCGACCACACGTCAGCATCACTCGGCTGGTTCCACTGCACTGAGATTAGCAGCACTGCAGCAGCAGTATTTTTTTTAGATTTTTAATTAGACTCTGCACTAAAAAATAAATACAAAAGGGTCTATTTAAATTCCCCCGTAAGGTATCGGAATTATCATCCAGTTACAGACAGAAACGAATTTGGCTTGCCTCAAGCACTTAACAGTTTTGGGGTTTCTAACTCTTCTTCCTGTCTGCCCCAGGCACTACTCATCAAGTTGATTTTTGACAGTTTTGCTGCCTAAACTGTTGGCACAGTTTGTTTGGTCAGACGCATGCAATTATTGGTATCCCTATGACTTTCCACTCGCTTCATTTATCTCTGCCTCCCACACTCCCTTTTTCCATGCTAAGCCTCCAAACTTGTCGCCATCGACCGCAATTTTGAGCTGCAAGCTTCAACCACTTCCCATAGCTCCATGGCTCTCCATGGCTCGGTTCCGCTCGGTTTTCAATTTTGTTTGCCTTTTGCCATATGCAAAAATGCCACTAATGGACTTTATGCACTTTTTGGCCTCAACTAAAAACGCAAACTAAAACCGACAACTGAAAACTGAAACTGAAAATTGAAACTGAAGCATTGTCCGGCATTTTTGACAACGGTTTTTGTTTGTCCAGCGGGCGGCAGTTATTAGTGGTTAACTTTTTGAGCTAGTGTCGACGCAATTTTGGCAGTAACTGTTAATGGTGAGAAAGGAATATTACAACAAATTTCATAAAAAGAGAATTTTTAAATTAATAATAAAACTCTAAAAGGGCCACAAATTGCAAAAGCAATATAATAATATTAGAGCTAATGGGGAACTAAAAAAATAAATAAATTAATGATTTCTATTAAAGTGGAAAAGTATTTATTGAAATAAATTTCATAAAAAGAGATTTTTTAAATTAATTACATTAATAATAAAACTCTAAAAAGGTCACGAATTGGATTCTGGGATAATAAATTAAAAAATTCTTTTAAAGAGGAAAAGTATTTATTAATTCACATAAATTCGAAAGATATTTATTTAATTAAGTAAACAGTATCAAATTGCAATCAAACAATATGATTTGTATTTTTAAAAATTCCACAATGTCTGCACATAATAATTTATTTTTGATTTCAATCTAAGATTCATTGTGCAGTTGGGTATTTGATATATTTCAACAGAAATATCATTAGAATTTGAGCTCTGTATTAAAACCAGCATATTTCAATATTCAGCAATATAATAATTCGAATTGCACATTTGCATTTAAATAATGTAAAAAGCAAATTCATGAAATATGGTCGGACAATGCTGTGAATTATAATATCAAATATGCCAAAAATTTATTTTTACCGTATACTACAAATTATTTTCATTTAACCAAGCTCACAGACACACACGCACACACTCGCATTTAAACGATATAAATAAATGGAAAATATTGACCAAAAATGCAAATTGCATGCAAAAAGAGAGGCAAATGCAATTTTGTACTGCACATTACGCATACGCCCTGTGGATGCCACAAAAACTCTATACAGCATGTGGCATGGTATAATTGTTGAGCTTAAATATTTCATGTGCATTGGATTTGAATTTGCGTTTACCTGAACCGTTGCCATCATTTGCATTTTCGCCTATGAAAACAAATGCCAACCACACAGGAGGGAGCGCACAGCCCCGGGGCAGGGGCATAAAATATTGGCAAAATGTTTTAATTAAACAAAAAGAACTGACAAATATTGGCACCTGCCCCGATGTATGGGTTGGAGCTCAGTCAAAAAAAAGGAATTTCCATGCCAAAAATGCACATTTTGTATATCATATTTCACAGTTTCGGTTTCGGTTGCGGCATCGGTTTCAATTTTGGGGTTTCGGGCATCTTCTGTTTGAGAAATTAATGCAATTTAGCTGCACAGTGCAAGGCAATTTGCATGCACAGTGGCACAGAATGGCAAAGCGCTGTTAAAAACTATTCGCTTCCTAATCAACAATCTGTATCAATATCAATATCAAATTTATTATTATTTTTCGGTTAGCAATCGTAAAAGTTATGTCTTTCTGTGCGGTAATCGAACGATTCTTATCCACTGTGCTGATAGCACTGCGTATCTGTTTTATTTTACGTAAGGTATTTATGGTTCATATGCTGCATTGCTTTTGGTGTTAAATATTTGGGTTATCGTTGAAATTCAGCAATTGTTGAATTTATTCCCTCTTTATCCCTCACGTCCGACTGAACTGCTGTGTCCCTGCCGGTTATCATTATTTCTTTTATACAAATAAGCAATTAAAAGCCGTGATAAATTATTCATAAATATATCTGCTGCTCATAAAAAAGCGAAATTATTTTTTTTACGCTCTGCTGAGTTTTGTAATTACGCCGCATTGTCTTTCCCTCGGTCCGTTTACGAATGTTAATTGTATTTATGGGCGAACTGCATTGATAACACTGTTTTTCGTGTTGTTCTTTTTTATATCGATTGGTTTTTCGCTATCAGTCTGTCACAAATTGTTCTGTTGTTGTCTCTCTGCCATTTACGATGATGGTTTCGTGTCCATATGGCAACAATAACAAGCACATGCTTGTGATAACACCTTATCAAATATGACCAAAGTTATTCGTGTTGTAATTAGCTGGGTTCCCCACTCTTTCTACGCCCCCCCTCTGCTCCTCTCTCCTTTTCAAACACAAAACTCTAACGGCAGACCCATGTTGATCTCGCTAATCCGCAAACTGTTCCTACTCAAGCGCACCAGCTGCATTTCTCCCTACTCCCTACATCCTCTCCTACTCTCTCACTCCGCCCTCTTGTTCCATGCTCAGTGTTCACTGTTCAGTCAGTGCACTCAACACTTTGAAATTGGATTTTGAGCCATAATGACCAACTGACTGAATGACTGACAAGCTCTGCCCCTCTGCCCCTCTCTCCACTCACCACTCCACTCTCCTCTCGCCTGTCCCCTTCGGACAACGCTTGGCATAATTGCTTTTGGGCACATGGCACCCACTCTGGCGTCTGCGGTCGGAGCTGCAACTGGAAACTCGCCGGGGCCGTGGACTAATGAAAATGCATGACGTCAGCTTGCCTGCGCAGCCCTGGCATACTCCATTGGCGTCCTTCTGTGTGCCATGCCCACTGTGCTTTGAGCAGCCCTTTCAACGCATTCAAGGCATATTAGGTTGAGTTGTCTGCTGCTCTGAGAAGGTCTGCTTAGACTAGATTAACATAAACAGCTGATAATGACACAAAAACACCAAATTTATTTGCATAAAATATATAAAAAGAAATTAAATTGGACTTAAAGACAATGGAGCATATGGAAACAAAGTAAAATGGAAAAAAATATAATAAATTGAAATATAATAAAATAAAATGTAATAAAAAAAAATAGAATAAAATAAAATAGAATAAAATAAAATAGAATAAAATAAAATAAAATAAAATATAAAATAAAATATAATTAAATAAAATATAATAAAATAAAATATAATAAAGTAAAGTAATCAAAAGTAAAACAAAACCATTGAGGAAGGTGCAGAACAATCGGGCGAGAGGCTACAGTCGGACGTAACCGACAGTAGCAGACCCTGTACTTTATGTTTCCACAATCACTGCACCAATGCCTCACATACAAAGCCAATATAAACGCGTATGAGCTGTAATCACGCCTCAACTCTTACCGCCTTCCGTTTTAACAGTTTACAGTTATTCCGATCTGTACTCAATTAAACACACGCACACATACACACACACACACACAGTTGCAGTGGCTTGCGCTTGCTTAGAGAGCCAGCAAGAGCGAGCTTATAGGAGAGCGGACAAGCGCTGCATAGGGAGCGTAGGCGTAGAGCGAGCGCCGCAGCGGGAGCTGATAAAGAGACAGTGGCAGCGCTGCCTGCAATCTCTATAACAGTGGAGAGGCTCTGCTCATAAGCAAGAGCTCTCCCCATATGCTAAAGAGCAGCGAGAGCTATGGAGTGGGCACCTCTGCTATGAATACTGCTGCTGCAGTGCTGCTGCTGCTGCGATTGAGCAATAGTGGGATTGGTATTATAATAAATTCGGGATGGGTATTATAATACATATTTTTATGTATACTTTTTTAATATACAGCGTCGAATCAATAATATACATAAATATTTTACCATACTGTTATCATATTATATATTTTTATGATTCTGAATCATTTATTTTAATTTCTTTTAGTTGTTTACTGTTACAATTTAATTTAATTAATTTTTAATTTAATTTTTAATATAATAACTATACTATATTCGATATTTCAACAAAATGAATACATTTGTATATGTACATATGTATATAATCGTGAATAATAGGGATGAATTGAAAAAAAATTGGAAGGATGGTACTCTTCTGTTCGGCAGATCAAAACCAAAAAACACCTCCCCTCTCCACACCAAAACGATAATGAAAATATAAGTAAACTTTTCCATAGCATAATTTTGATAAAACATCCCAACTTCGAACGATCATTATTTCGAGTTGGCCCGTTAGGGCCAAATTTTGACTCAAACAAGTGGATGCAAACGTTTTTGAAACATTTTAACACCAGCCTGAATGTAGGCATACAACATTTCTGCTCTCGCTTTGTTTTTTTTTTTTTTTTTGTTTTTCTCCTCAGAAAACAGCAAAAACAGCACAGAAATGGAGCAATAAGCAGCAGGCAAGAGGCAACTGTAGGTGGAGACAGTTCAATTGGAAAATGTTCAAAGGATATGAGGTGTCAACTGATGAAGATGTGCCTGGCACTCAGTTGTACCTCAGCTGGACAACTGACATCATCATCATTTTTTATTTTTCCTTTTGCCAATGCACTCGAAGCGAACAAACTGACAAAATTGAAAAAGGCAGAGCTTCGATTTGATTTTTCCCTTCAGTTTTAATCAGCTGAAGGCTCTGTTCAATTAGATGGGAAACTATTGAAAGAATTTAATTACCTAATTGCATACACATCATTATGGAAGTTGAAGAAATTTTCAGTTGAAAAGATTCCAATTTTGTGCAGTCTTTTATTGAAATTCTGCTTTAAAGCGCATGGAAAATAATTGAGAAACGAATAGTCAGCATTATTTGTTACATTATGTATTAATTCGATAGGTTTGCTTAAGCAATAACATATAAGTCAGCCAATTTTTTTTATTTTATATTTAGATTATTTTTCTGCATTTTTGGCGACAATTTCATCATTGAGAACTGACAACGGCGCATTTTGCGGAGAACACGAATAAGTCCGTGCTCTCAGTTCAAATGTCGGCAGTCGACTGACGTGCGTTTGAAGCGCGTTCGTAGCGAGCTCGCTTGCAACCATTTCTATAATTTTCAAGGCGGCTGTTCGGTTGCGTGTTCGACTCGCACAGGTTGCATGTTGCCGGGAAAAAAATGCAGCATACTTTTAAGCTGGTCTTTAAATCAACAAGTGGTTTTGCCCTGTTTTTTGACTCCACAGGTGGTTGCAATCACACATGTGGCTGAAATTTTTTTTTGCTAAATTTGTTAATATTTCCTTGAATTCGCATATGCATGCAGCCAATTTTATTTATTTCATATTCAGATTATTTTTCTGCATTTTTGGTGAAAATTTCATAACAATAATAATAACAGAAGTATTTTTTTATTTTTGTTAAATTTTTTGACAACAACAACACTCCCTCGAAAGTATGCAACAAGTCAATTATTTTTTTTTTTCTATATTCAGATTTTTTTTCTGGATTTTTTGGAATAATTAACGATAATTAATTCTAATTAGAAGTATTTTTTTTATTTGTTTTAATTTTTTTTATTACTTTTCAACACCAGCTCGAAAGTATGCAGAGGCAAAAAACAGGGCAAAACCACTTGTTGATTTAAAGACCAGCTTAAAAGTATGCTGCATTTATGTCCCGGCAACATGCAACCTGTGCGAGTCGAACACGCAACCGAACAGCCGCCTTGAAAATGTATAGAAATGGTTGCAAGCGAGCTCGCCACGAACGCGCTTCAAACGCACGTCGTCAGTCGACTGCCGACATTTGAACTGAGAGCACGGACATATTCGTGTTCTCCGTCCCATGCGCTCGTGCCAGTTTGCAATGCTGGCCAGCGATTTCGATTTTGATTCTCGTTTCAGTATGCTGCATTTATGTTAAGCCTTATATGCAAATTTACAAAAATAACAACAAATTTAGCAAAAAACTGCGCCATAAATACTTCTAGTAGAGTTATCGTTATGAAATTTTCACCAAAAATCTAGAAAAATAATCTAAATATATTATAAAAAAATTGGCGACATCGGCTGACTATATCCTATAGCTCCCCTAGAAATCTCTAACGCACAAAATCGAAATAATGATCGTACGAAGTTTTTTTAACTTAACAAAATTGTTATCATTATGTGCATCCTAAAGGGTATCTTTTATTCGTCTGCTTGTTTTGCAGCAGTTGTTGTTTTTAGACCCTTTACTTTAAAAACGTAAAAAGGGTCTATTAGTTTAGTGCAAAGAGGAAATTTGTGTAACACCCAGAAGGAGGCGTGGCAGACCCCACAAAGTATATATATTCTTGATCAGGACGACAAGCCGAGTCGATATAGCCATGTCCGTCTGTCCGTCTGTCCGTCTGTCTGTCTGTCTGTCTGTCTGTCTGTCTGTCTGTCCGTCTGTCTGTCCGTCTGTATGAACACCTAGATCTCAGCAACTATAAGAGCTAGAGACACCATATTCGGGATTTAGGTTCCCCTATTCAGTAAGCAGCACGAGTTTGTTTCAGATTTTGGATACCTCCCTCCCTTCCCCCGTAAACCGCAAAAAGCTGCTGTAGCCACAGTTTTAAATTTATTGATTTGTAATTTGGTACGTAACTAGCTTTTGACATTCTCTATCGACGCTGTGAATTTTGTTTCGATCGGATAAGAAACAGCGAACATATGCCACAGACAATTTGCCGCACTAGGTAGAGGGGGGGTGGTGTGCCTTGCATACGCGGGTAGCTTAGTGTGTGTGCGTCTGATTGTATTTGTATGTACATATACTCAAAGTAAAGGGTCTCCTACGGTCGGTTACGTCCGACTGTAGCCACCGTCCCACTGATCTGCCCCGTCCCTATATTTTTATTTCTGCGGTGTACTGTTTTAATTGACAGTCTTGTCTGTTTATTTGATTACAAGTGTTGTAGACATTTGGCAGGTCGCAATCTAACCCCTTACACCCTTACACCCATACCCCTACCACAAACCCTGTAAACACACCATTTGTGTGTCACGAACATTGCGCAAAATTTATCGCTTTGGTGTAGTTGAAATTAATTTGAAATTAATTTTCAATTCGATTTTCGGCTGTAGCTTCTAACCTGATGTTTGTGTCTCTCCTCTGTGTGTGTGTTTCCTGTTGTTGTTAATGTTTATTATGGCTGTTGCTTTTTCGCAGTTGGGTTTTCCATGTAATTACATGTCGTACTGACTGTTACTGCAGTTGTTATTGTTGCTGGGCTGGCGCCTCGGGGTCTTTTGATTAGATTTTGTAGCTAATTCTGTTGTGTTGTGGTTTTGGCTCGTACCAAATTGTTGTGTCGCCTGTTAAATACATTTTATTTAAATTGGTTTTCAGTTTATAAAAATTTGTGTTAAATTGTATTAAATTTGAATTAGGAAAATTACAAACTTATATAAAACTTTAACGCAGTTATGGAAGCTTGAATATTTCAATTTGTGTGCCAAAGATCTCAATCGCAATTACTTTTGATTTCATAAATTAATGGTAATCAATATGTACCGTTAGCTCAACCACAAAGCAACGGTTTGCCCATTGGCAGCCACAAAACGGATTCGAACCACAAAACGCTGTCAAATTCACAGTTGATTTGATTGATTTTAAATGGCATTTAATTTGACAATCGCCGATGAGCCAGAAAATGCAGCAACAAGCTCCTAAACCGAACCTAACCGAATGGAACACTTTGAGAGGCGTTCAAGCGTGGGGTCAAAGGCTAAACTGATTGACTGATTGACTGACTGACAGACTGACGGACTGAACTGACTGAGCTGACAGAACTGACGGATTTAATTCGATTTTGATTTGTTTGCAGCTGTACATAAAATACATTTCTCCTGACTGCTCTATAAATATGCAAAATAATCCGCAGTTGGCAAAGTAATTGCAAATCTGCAGCCAACTGCAAGGGAAGCTGCTTTCAAAAGCGCATTCAATGCATAAAGTGTAATGCAAAAAGGGCCAATGTTGCCTTTGTGTTCTTTTCAGCTCTCTCCCAGTCGGAGCCTTTCACTGTCCACTCAAGTGATTTAACTTTTGAGAAGTTCATTCAGCTCTGACTTTTAAAAGCGTTATTGATACATATTTCATCTGTCTTTTGGTAGCTTTCCTAATGCATTCTTAACTATTCATGGTTTATTCTAAAAACATGATGAATAAAAGTTGCCTTTAAATAACAGCAATCTTTTCATTTTAAAACACAACCGACATTATGTTATAACTACTATAAGAATGGGCAGATTTGAAAACTCCACAGCACGAAAACTCTTTTATTTTGCTAATTATCTAGACTTGCTGCATGTTCTATTTGGCTGAGAACAGCGCATTGGGCCTTATTGGCAAGGGAATGTCGGGAGTTGGTGGGAAAGAACGCAGCATAGCGACTTCATGACTTCATTTTCATTTTGTTTTTTATCTGAAACTGAAATCGCTTCACGTTGAGAAGCATCAGCCATGGGCACACATCATAAATGTCAACCTGGCGAGAATTATGACACACAAGTGGAGGCAACAGAAGTGGCAGAATGGGGCAAGGAAGGGGCAGTGCTATGAAGTCATAGAGTGCAAAAGTGGCGCGTTTGAGGCTCCAGCTTGGCTATGACTCCGTTGCGAGCTGTTCCGTATCTGAGAGTTAAGATTTCGTGGTCCGTGACCGTTTGGCAATGTGCGATAATTGCAGCTGCCATCACCTCCAAGGAAACAGAACGGAATAGAACAGCATGGAGCTGGGAGCACCAAGTGCACTCTGGATATACCCAGAAGCAGTTTGTTTTTGTTGTTCTTTTTCTTTTGTTATACCCTGTACTTATAAAGAGTTTAAAGGGGTCTATTAGGTTAGTGGGAATACCTAATCTGTGTAACACCTGAAAGGAGACGTGGTAGATGGCACAAAGTATATATATTCTTGAGAAATTCTCATGTCCGTTTATCCATCCGCATGAACGTTGAGATCTCGAAAACTATAAAAGCTGGAGACACCATTTTTGGTATGTAGGTTCTCCTATGCTGTTCGCTTATCAAGTTTATTCTAGATTTTTGATAGTCACAATTTGAACGCTGCAGACTTGTAATTTAGCATGTACGTAGCCCATTTCATTCTCCACCGATGCTACTACATTACAATCGAATAAGAAACAGCGAAGATATGTAACAAACAATTGTTCAAAGGGCATATGTCGCACGCATCGATAGCGAAAAGCACAGGGGCTGCTACTGTCGGTTACGCCCGACTACAGCCTCCGCCCGGCTGCTTTTTCTTTTGTTTTTCTTTGTAATGAGGCAGAGCTATGAGGTTGAGTTTAGTTTGGTGCACGGGGTTCGGGTTCGACTCGGTTGCGTTTGACACTAAAGTGCAGCTGGGCTTGGCTCCTGCCTCAGTTCAGTTCAGCCAGCCCCTCTGCTGGCCCCGCCCCCTCTCTAGCTTTTGCTACCGTTGCACATTTTTCGCTTTGTTTCGCATTTAATGTGACATTGTCACTGTGCTGTTGTTGTTGTTGTTGCTGTTGCTGTGTTGCAGTTCTGGCTGTTGTTGTTGTTGTTGTTTATTTATCTGTCTGTTAATTTTCAACGCGTTGCAAGTTCACACTCTTAATTGGATTTGAAAGTACAGTCAAGTCCCACTCCTGTGACCATCCTTTGCTCTTTCCCCTGCGAACGAGGAAAAAACAGTTAAGAAGTTTCAGACATGACAACTGATTAGTTAGCCAGTATTTGGGTTGCTCTAGCCCAGCTTCAGGCCACATGAAAGCCTGTGAATGGGGTTAACTGCTGACAATTCAGTAGCATTTTGAGCAGATTTTCATACGCCAAGCTGCTGCACTTGCCAGCTGTAAAAGAGTTCAGTTCAGCCTAATGATAATCGAGAAATATGGCAAAGATAAGAGCGTCTAGAGAAACCGCGCTGAGTCAGCTTTTCAATATTAAACGCGACAAAGCGAGCTGTGTTAAGGAGTTGACAATTTAATATATTTTTATAAATTTTGTAAAATATTTGATCTTGAGTAGCTAATAAAATATTCCTATTATTTTCTCACAATTGCCAGCGAAAGAAAACAAAGAATCTAAAACCTTTTCGGCGATTTTTAGTCTTGTTTGTTTACTAAATAAAATTCTTAAAAAATTATACAAATATTGCTAATTTAAATGCCTATTCTATAAGGTTTTTAACGCCATTCAGATTTCCCAATTCATTTTCTACAAATAGCAAAAGAAAATGTTTTCGTGTTTTTTTTTTTAAGTATTTAATAAATATGCATGTATTAAAAGATTAAATACATACACAATAAGGTACTTAAGACCTTAAAGTAGTCATTAAAATTCTCTAATTCGTTTCCCACAATTGCCAGCACAAAAACCGAAGTCTGAACAGCGTTTTTATTTTTTCTTGCAATAAAAAACACACCCAAAAGCCTTTTCACACCAACATCCCTGAGCAGAGCGTGCCACACAAAATAATGATAAAAAAAACCTCGAAATTAATAAAGATGCAACACGTTGCAACGATGCAACGTTGCAGCAAACACATTAACACCTTCAGAGTGGAGCCGCTGTGGCTCTGCTCATCCTTAGCTCGCGGCTTAAATTAACAAAATTTAACGCATCGCAAAATTTTAGCAGCGTTCTTTTACATCTTGTTTTTTGTCAACGTGGGCAGTGGGTTGACTGCGGCTCTTCCGGAGGCGCATCAAAACAGACAGGCAGCCAGAGGGACAGAATGTAGGGGAGGTGGCATGGACAGGCAAAACGCAACGAAAGAGGCGAAAAGCGCAAACCAAGCTGAAAATTGCTTAATCCTGCTGACAAGACAGCCTAGCACTAAAAATGCAACCTCCCAGCACCAAAAGCGCCGCATCGCACTAAGGATACCCCAAACAGTGGGGCCGCGAGGGGGCGAGGGAGGCCGAGGCAGACCTGCTGACTGGGCATTTGAGGCAGTTGCAGCAGCTGCTGACAGAGGGCGTTGCAGCGCATAATTATGCATACGCCAGAGCCCAAACTACGACTCAGACACAGTCTGAAAGCCCCCAGTACCCAGGCACCAACTCCGACTCCGACTCTGCCTCCGACTCTGCCTCCGACTCTGCCTCCGACTCCTGCCTCCGACTCCTACTCCTGCTCCTGAGTCGCCTCAACCCGCGCCACAGCTTCGTGTGGTAATAAAGCAATGCATCACTCGATGTTGCAAACTGTGGCTACACTGAGAGAAAAATAAAGCCGGTCCTTCAGTCCCTCTGTCTGTATGAACTCTCAAATCTCGGAAAATATAAGAGCTAGAGCAGCCAGTTTTTGAATGTAGGTAGGTTTACACTATACCCAGATCAAGTTTATTTCAAATGTCGGATACCACGCACCATTTACGCCCGAATCGTTAAAAACCGAATAAAAAGTAATATTGAACCTAGAAATTGGTTTATCAGATGATATACTCTCTGGCATTATATTTATCAATTCTGAAAAGTGCATTAAAATCGGTTGATAAACACAGAAGTTATATAAGAAACAATATTGCTCGCTTTGTCTGCCTAGCCATTATATGATAAATGTATAAAACTATATTTATATTAGAGTGCAGGATATTCTATAGTCTGTGAACCTCAGCTCATTCTGGTTTTCATCTAATTTCAATCAAAATTTAGCCATAAACTGAATTAAATCTGAATTTAATTCCGATTTATGCTTGAATTTTATAACAAAACTTGATTTAGTCAAGAACTTTATATCATATAACAAATCATTGTTTGTTATTTTTAGTGTACATGCAACGCATTGCCAACTCTCCCAATCTCCCTCTGTCTCTTCTCTCTCATTCTCTCCCTCACTACTTCCTCACTGCTCTTGCGAAAAATGTTGACGCATCGTAACTTTGCTTATTTGTGGCCTTGAGCATCAAACGTTGTAATTGAGTTTTGTGTTTCATGATTATGCGAATAACCCAAAGTACTTGCACTAACAATTTTATTGGTCCTGCCCACCCTGGCACCTACAGCCCTGCGTCCTCTTCCCCCCCTCCCTCTATCTCTCTCTGCCCCTCTATCACAACAAACTGCAATACCATCTGCCGTGTGTGGGCCCTATCTCGGTGCCTCTTTCCGCTTAAAGAGGCATTTAAAGTGGCCTTTTGGACGTTTCCATTAAATTGAATTAGCCGACACGTCGCTGCATGAATTATTGGCCAGCTGCGAAAAGCATTTCTGCTTGGCTTTAAATACTTTAACATTACATACTAAAATCGAATATATCCTGCCGATAAACATAAAGATACGGATAAAGAATACAGAAAAGGCTACGGTCGAGTAGCCAGGAAGCCGATAGAGAAAAAGTGATAGGATGATACAGTTGGGAATGTATATAGACAGCTATATATAATATTGATACTATTGTTATAATTTAATAATTAATATTTTTAAATAGATCCAAGGAGTATATTGAAATTCTCACAAGTAATAATCATATTTATTTATGATAATTTGCATCTTTATCATTAATTTTTATATAATTAATAATATTAATTAATATTAATTAATATTAATAATATAATTAATTTTTGTTTTGATTTGTAAATAACTTCTATTCATAAATAAGAAAATACATAAAAAATAAATAAGAAATATATAAAAAAAGTTAAATATAAATTTATACTACAAGTTTTATAATCAGATACCTACAAATGCAATTATTTTCCAGCTGTAGAAAAAGTGCAAGAAATTTATATCATAATAATATAATTATATTATTATGATTCGATTGATCTGCTCTTTTGTGGCATTATCTCGCCTTATAAGTATCCACACTTGCATGGGTATTTGTGTTCGTATCCGTAGCTTTCAAGGTGTCTGTCTGTTTATGGCCTGCACTGATTTGCGCAAGCCTCTTGACCTTTTGCCACCTCAGCATGCAGCTGCTGAGCTCATCTTAACCGCAAGACAATCAACAGGCCAACAAAAAAATAAAATAAAATTAACACAAAAAAAAAAAAAACAATTGACAGAGGGACAAAGGGACAGTACGTCAGTTGGGCAGTTTTAAGTCGTCACTCCATCCTGTGCCAGTTCACATATCGCATTACAGCCACAAAGGCAAACAGTTGAGCTGCTGTATTACACCCTCCCCTCCACGCCCACTCCCCTTGCACGCCCACACGTTGCCGAAAAACGCAAATTCGTGGCATGCCCCTCTGTGGTCGGCCCCACCTGGCCTAGGGACAGCAATGGCGGCGACTGGCGTTAATATTAAAAATAATTTGCGTGCGAAATTATGCATGTTGCACAAGGCAAATCTTGTGGCAATTATCGCAGCACGTCGCGTCTGCCTGCAGCTTTGCCGCAACTAAGAGCCCCTGTCCACGTACTGGATGTTGTAGTTGTACTAATACCCTGTAACCCATTGAAAATGGGTAAAAAAGGGGTTTATAACTTGAGAGAGTGTGCGTAACAGACAGAAGAAGGCATGACAGATCTAATAAATCGTATATATTCTTGATCAGGGCGATCAGCTAAGGCGATTAAGCTTTGTCTATCTATACTATATGTCGGTCTGTCCTTCTGGATAAACAGTGAGATATACCAAGCTATAAAAGCTAGACCAGTAATTGAAATCGGGTAATAAACACAAAAGATATTAAATAAACAGTATTGTAGGCGTTTTCTATTCTTGCTTCTGGCTTTATATCATCTACACTACAAAGAGCGCGCAGCGCGAGCTGTGTGTGAATGCGGGGTATACATACAGTTGGGCTTGTTGCTGTTGTTGTTGTCGGTGGCGGCAATTGCAAACAGAAAATCGGTTTAAACCGCAGCATCAAAAGGACAGCGCTCGCATCGCTGCATTCGCATCATAACGCCGCAAATGGGACAGGCCAAAAGGAAGACGTGTGCAAGGAGGGGGTGTGGGAAGGGGTGGCAGTGGGAGAGGGAGAGGGAAGGCTGGGGGATATCTTCAAAGGCATATAGAGAGCATACCCCAAGGCCCTGCCTGCGTGTGCCATGTCACGTTGTTTGCATAGTGGCAGTCACATCCTGGACAGATGCTGTGCATTGCCAATCATCAGCATTGGGCACATGCGAATACACACACAGATGCACACACAGATACATGCACACATGTGTGTGTGTATTTGGCTCTTATTAGCATTCGACAGTTATGACTGGGCCAGCGTATTTGGCCAACATACAGACACACACACCAATACATAAGCACAGCGAGTGCAGTTGCAGATACAGAAAGCTGAGCTCTGTTGCTATGGATACAAAAAGGCATATGCATCTGCTTACATATGCAGCTAAAGATAGATTCCTATGTGTGGCTATATTTAGATATCCAACTGCCTGTGGATGCAAAGCAACTCTCTAAATGTAAACTAAAAGCTTAAAAATAAAAAAAATTACATATGTATATAGTAAATCCAGTTATTTTTGTTAAATAAGAAATTCAATTACAATTTCAAAATGCAAGTCTCTAAATTTTATATAATAATATGTGATATCAAAATCAAATTGAATTTAAACTAAACAGAATGACTTAAAAATTATCAATAAAATTTGAAATACAAAATAAACCGAATATTTGCCTAAGGTAAATATAATATAAAATATAAATCCACTTCAATTTTAATTACATAATACTTTTTTAATTAAAAATCCAATTAAAATTAGATAAAATATGTTTCTCTAATAATAATTTAAATCAAAATCTAATTCAATTTAAATTAGATAGAGTTTATTTAAAATGGATAATACAATTTAAATTACAAACTAAGCCATAGAATTGGCTAAAGTAAAAATAAAAAAAAATAAAAATCAAATTCAATTTATATTGAATTGAGTTCTACATTATATATATATAATATATACTTCGATCTCTTAGTTTTAAAACCAGTTGGAATTTAGAAGTTTGTTGGGAATTTCTGTATGCCCCGACATCCACCCGCAGCATACTTAAAAGCATATTATGTACTAACTGAAAACGTTTTAAAACCTAATGTTTCACACCTCATGCCAACATGCTAATCGATGCCCGTCCCCACTCCACTCCACTTCACTCCAATCCACTCCATTGCTGGCCACTATCCAAACCTCTTGGTCTGCAGTTCTTTTGCATTTTCTATCACGCACAAAATTACCCGAAAACAATTTTCCACTCAAGCGGCGCAGGCAACCAGCTAGAAAAATACGAAATGCCAGCCGTGTGGCAAGCGTGGCAAGCGTAGCCTCAAAGTGCAGCAGGCATCGCACGGAATGGAAAAAGATGCAAATGTATCTATTAAACAGAAATCAGACAGAGCGAGCTGAGCTGAGCCCCCAGAGTTGAGCCCGCAGCCTGTATCTATGAAGCCTGGAGCCTTAAGCCTGACAGTTGCCATAAGAAGTCGAATCGGAGCCTCTATTCCTCCCTCTCCCTCTGCCCCGCCCTCCTGGGTTGTGACCATTGCTAAGCACTTCACACCAAAGTGTCAATTGCATTTTTGTGGTTGGTCGCCAGAGGCTAGCTTCTGCTCCTGCTCCGCTCCCTGCCCCAGCTCTGGGCTGCTGTAGACCCTCTTGGGCACTTAATGCAACAATAAAACAATCAAAGTGTCTAGAAAATCGATGGAAATCAAGGGAAGCAGCTACAACCACGCACAGTGGTTCGCGCACTGAATTTGGCGTGCCTAAAATGATTTCGCGCTCTTAAAATTTCTAACAAAAAATATATTTGGCTCTGCAAAATTGTTTCTATTTTCATGCAACTTTTTCAACTTTATTGTTGATTTATATTTGTATATCCATGTTGAATGTAATAAGAAAATTCGTCTGTTCTAAAATTTTATCGACAACTTTTCAGGCTTTTTTTTTTAAATATATCTCATTTTTAAATGGATATAACATCCTTTGCGGAATTTTCCGATCAAGGCAACATCTGCCTCTTATGTATTAACCTCTGGTTAATTGAATTTAAACTTTAAATATTTCATGATGAAAAAACAAAAATAAAAGTAAAGCGTAGATTTTTTAGCATTCTTTGATTGCAAACAGCTTTTTAATATATTGATAAATAGAGATAAATTATGCTTTGAAAATATATAAAATAATAAATGTTAAAAAATAACAACGAATAATAATACATATGTAGTGTTTTTCACAATATATAATTTGATATTTGGCAACAAAACTCAACTTTGACTTTTGACACCCAAAATTCACCGATGGAGCCACTGTGCGACGCGAGCCAGCAACCAGCAGCAACTTCAACCTCAACTTCAACTTCAGCTTCAACTCCAGCTTCAGCTTCAACTCCAACTCCAACTCCATGAGGCAGCTGCAAGTAGCTTGGCCACTTTGGAGCCTCTGTTTGGACGTGCAACAAATGGAAATTCAATGTGAAGTGTGCGTATCAGCGACTGTCGCTCCGCAGTGCATCCGACAGACCACACACTTGACGCGACTCGCAACAGCAGCAACAACAGCAGCAGCAGCAACAACAGCAGCAGCAGCAACTTGCAACAGCAGTGGGGCAGCAACAGCAACTGCAAAATCCTGCCAGTTGCGGCTGAGCTCAAAATCTGGCATTGGCTTTTTTCCAGCCACTTGACGATTAAATTGGAGATGAGACGCAGCCATAAAATAACTTGCAAATATAATTGAAAAGGCAACAGCCGATAAGCTGCCTCCAACAGGCGATAGTTGTGGCGATAGTTCAGACATGGCTATCGTTAGAAATGTTAAAAACGTGTTGACAGCTGTTTGATTATTTTGAAGCCAATTAACAAATTTGTGAAAATATAAAAATTTTTATTATACTATATTTTATGGTATACTATTACTGTTATGTGTAGTAATTTGCACCATAGTGATGTGTAATATTTCAATTTATATATACAATTGTATATATTTACTCCTAAAGAATAGGGTTTTTAAATTAACAAATGAAAATGATAAACAAAATTAACATTTAGCGTTGTCAGATTGCGCTGGGTTTTGATTTGAAAAGGAGCAGCAAATATCTGAAATTTGTTCATTAATCTTTAGATTAAGCTCTAAATTATTTACTATTATCGATAGATTGCCAGTTTAAAGATCTTTAAAATTGTCATCTCGAAACTTGTGTGAATAAATGCAAAACTTGCGCAACATTGTTCCATGTAAATGAATGAAAATGAAGTCTGGCCACAAAGTTGCGTTTCACACTTGCACCCACTCAATGGTTGGATGGTTATTGCAACTTGTATTGGCTACCGGCAACTGGCAACTTGCAACACTTGAGCGTTTTCACGTGGGTGTTAATTACTCGTGTCCAGAGGTTGTGGCATCAAACTAAATGACAACAAACGAGCAAACAGTGCAGCGAGAGAAAGAACTTTTGTCAACGAGACAACAGTTGCCAGTTGGCAGCTGGAAGTTGCAACTTGCACGTTGCAAGTTGGAAGTTGCAAGTTGGTAAAGTGCAATCAACTCTTCTGCCTGTTGGCGCTGCCCATAAAAGTTTGCGCCCTGGACATTTGAACAGACATTTTGGACAGTTTGGGACATTTGTACAAGTTGCCACAATGCTGCAAGGCGAGGCGGCGGCTTCCATAGCAAAAGCCAAAGGCACAGCCAAAGCCAAGGCTTGTCACAGCCAAATGGACAGACGGACGGATGGACGGACGGACAGACTGACTGCGGCAGCAGTTAAGGGACATCAAACAAAACTTGAAGGGATTTGCGCCCCAAAATGGCAACCGGACAACCGGAATACCGGACAACTGAAGAACTGAAGAACTGGGCACTGGGCAAAAAGACAATAAAGCAGAAGCGCTTCAGCTACATCAACAGCTACAGCTTCGGTTTGCAGTTTGCTTTTCGGCATTTCTGCTTTTTGATCATTTTTCAAATGTTTGGGCCAGCGTTGTGGCAGGTAGCAAGACATGAGAGTTGGCCCAAAGCGGTCCAGAGAGGGCATAGGTGAAAGCAACAACTGGCAGTTGGCATGACAAATTGTGTGCGAGGTGCTTGCTGATAATTTATGCTATCAAAGCGACAGCCGGCTAATAGTGCTGATTAGTGTTGTAAAACGACCGATAGTGCTTACAGCGAACTATCAGGGAATAGCTTTTGGTAAGAGTAAACCATCAATTTGACTAGAATTGATAATTAATCATAGAATCTACAAAAGCCTAAAGCTAACGTCTTCAACTCTAAGCATTGAAGCCGGTCTCCTTTTGGTACATCCTGATATAATAATTATAATTATTATAACTAATCATAGAATCTACAAAAGCTTACAGCTATTGTCTACAAAGCCTCTATCTTGTCAGAATAATCCAAGTAGTTCTCCTTATAGTACATCCCAAACTGTGCTGCTATCGGAGAATAGCTTATCGTAAGACTAAACCTTCAATTTTACTAGAATTAATAATTAGATCTACAAAAGCTGTATTTTCAAACCCTCAATCTTATCATGCTAATTCAAGTAGTTCTGCATATAGTATATTCCAAATGACAATAATGATGATAAGTGTTGTAAAACGACTGATAATGTTTACTGTGAACTATCAGATAATAGATTATAGTAGCAGTAAACCATCAATTTGAACAGAATTGATAATTAATCAACTTTATAATGATGATACAAGTAGGTCTCCTTACAGTACATCCCAAACTGTGCTGACAAGTGTTATAAAACTCCTGCTATTGCTTACAGTGAACTATTAGAGACTAAACCTTCAAGTTGACTAGAATTGATAATTAATCATAGCATTTACAAAATACACTCAGCTTACAGCTATCGTCTTCAGACGTCAATGCTATCATAATAACTCAAGTAGTGCTCCATATAGCACATCCTGAGTGCTCTAAGCCAAGTATCTTGGCTTTACAGTCAAGTTATTGCGGCTTGAATGCATATGCTTTAACAGAGATATTTCTTTTAGTTTAGCGCTTGATTGCACACTTAGAATTCCAACTGCAGTTGTCATTTGGAAGACATCTTCCTCTGGCTCCGCATTGGATTCAGGAAATTGCCACTACGGTTGCCACGTGCATTTCCGTCAGAAACTGAATCAGCATGGTAGCCACAACTTAAATTAGAGTGTGGAGTGTAGAGTGTGGAGATTGGAGTGTAGAGTGTGGAGTGATGGCAGGTGAAAAGATCTCTGGTGTATCTCGGTATGGCTGTCGCTCTAATAGACCATGGTCCGAAGCCAAAGCTGAACATCATTTCCCTTTCAGCGAGCGCTGCAGAAATTGAAATGAAAACTACAAAACCAAAATAAAATAAAAGCAATCGAAAGAAAAATAGAAAGAAATCAGCAGTCCAGAACTAAAAACTAAGAACTAAGAACTTAGTTCGAGTCACTCTAAAGTGGGGTGTGCAAGACAATTTACCAACTAAACAACTTCATCTGTCCGTTGCATTAAATGCATTTCTATATGGCAGGATGGACTGTGGACTGTGGCTTCTGGGCGAAACTTCTGCCCCTTTCTCCGCTTTCTCCGCCCCTACCGAGCAGCGTTGCGGCTTAAGGTCTTTCTCCTGTTAAGGGGCCGCTGGGCAATGTGCTGGAAGATTGACACAAACCAATTAACATTTGTGCCTTTTATTTCCATGTCAGTTGGGGGCTTTTTTTTCGGATTCGGATTCGGTTTCGGCTTTGGTTTTGGCTTTGGTTTGGTCTATGTTTTGAATTTATCGCACGTTTGACTGCGTTTAGCCGTCAGATCTTGACTTTAACTACGTTTTGCGCTTAGTTCTCAGATGCTGTAGATAAGGAGAGAGTGAGAGATTGTGTGCAGCGAGCGGGGGGAAACCCTGAAAGCCTAGGCAATAATTTTTCCAAATGTTCCTGCGTATGGCACTAAAAAACGCAACTTTGTTGCCCGTCAAAGGAAAGAGAAACTGCCCAAGTCCCTTGGAAGGTTGCAAGGCTGGAAGGGGGCGACGCTTGTTGTCTCTGAGTCGCTGAGTCGCGGGCTAATCCATTTATCTATGCCCATAACTCTTAAAATAGCCTGGAAAATTGCACAGGGCCAAATAGACAAACAGCCAACTGGCCAAATACTAAAAGACGTTTAAAATGCACTAATTACCCATGGCCAAGACCGAGCGACCAGCGCCTGACGCGAGCCAAGAATGAAATCTTTTTATGCAGATTACAAGCCAAGGAACTTCAACTGCAGCCCCAACTCCATCCTCAACTGCAACTGCAACTGCAACTCCAACTACTTCCATTCCCAGCTGCCCCCATCCCCAGCAACACTTTGCTGTCCATTTGGAAATTTGCGCGCTTATCTGGCGGTCAGGCGGCTGCCAAGACGCCCAGCACAGGATAGAACTGGACATGCTCCCTGGACAGGCGAGCAAAAAACAGAAAACAAAAAGCAAAAAAAAATATATATGGAAAAAATGAGAATGAATAAAAAAAGAAATTGAGCGTAAGGCAGGCAGCCATTGCAGTTGCTCTACAGCCCAAAGATAAGCTTTAACAGCTGCATGGGGCATGTGGCATGGCTGCCTAATTAAAATTAAAACTAAGCGAAAAAGCAGCAGCAAAACGTATCAAAACTTGCAAAATTGTTGCAGAAAATGTTAAGTAGACAAAAGTGCTGCCGGGCATAATGAATGCACAGATACAGATAGAACCGAGCTCAGATATACCATTTGTAATTGGCAGTCATTGGGGGAATTGAGTGCTCAGAAGGAATAAAAACGCTGTAGAGTATTAAAGTGGGTATTTCGAATGTAAGAAATGTATTACAAATTAAATAAATTCTAACAAAATATACTAATTTCTTAGATTTTCGCAAGTTATTGCCTGAGTTTATTTATAACAAATTTTATCTATTGGGGAAGAAGACAATTTAGTTTATTTTATAATGTTGGCAAAATAATTCTTATTTATTTACATATTTGAAAATGAAATAAAATGAATGATTTAATATAGTATTAGTTTTTATGCTGTTGTGAAAATAGTTCTTAATTATTGCCGTATTTGTATTTGAATATTATTAATTGAATCTAGCCTTCCATATAAATGTTTTTTAATCTCTCTACTTTCAGGTAAGCTTGCCAGCTTTAAATTGCTTATTAACGTAAGTTAAATCAAAAATCAAACTATTTTAAGGCTTAACAAATATGCACATTTAAAGGATTTCTTACCCCAAAATCCCAATTATTTTAAGCTTTTAAATGCTGGAAAATGTATCTCAGAGTTGCTTGGGGTCAAGTGCATCCTTACTGTAAAGCTAGCTAGAGGCAAGTATGCATATTTGGCTTTTTAGTTGCATTTTGTGTTGATGCTGGCATTTATTATGCAACAGCCATTTGCATATTTATTGGGAAGTGGGAGTCTGCTTAAAGTTTCAGGACACAAACTTTGCAGCTCGGCAGCACCCGTCCATATAGAGCAATAACTGAATAATTTCATTAAAGCGAATAGCAAATACTGCCGTTATAGTGAAACATTAAACTCAATTTGCCGCCCACTTATAGCTGCTGCTACTTTTTACTTCTCCCTCATCCTCTTTCTTGGCTACTTGTGTACTTTTTTGCTCCCTTTGCTGCTTGTAAATTATGCAAAAGGCTTCGCAAAATTGCTGGCAGCTGCTGCTGCTGCGCTTTTTTCAGCTCTTCCTTCCGCCCGCTGAAAAGGATGCGCCAGCAAATGGAGCAGCATTTGTCTGATGGGTTCCAGCCCCCAAGTCCAGCCCAGCCCATTTAATTAGCCATTAAGTTTTATTGCTCGCAATTTTGTTTAATTTGCTTTAAATACAGCAAGCAAAAAAGGCGATCCAGCCAACTACTACTACTACTTCAACCACTGCTACCACTACGAACAAAAAAATAGTAGCAACAAATAGTGTACTAACTGGTTAGGTGGGTGGACGTTATGCCTTGAGCTGTTAACTTGGCCCAAGCATCCTCTGTTCCCGTTTCGCTCTGGTCAAATGGCCAAGTGCCGTTGGCCATTCGCAGGGAAAAAACTGGATCAAATGCCAGCACAAAACTAGAAAACTCGTGTAATTTTAAATGTAGAACTATGTTAAGTGTTTTCTTTATGATTCCAAGCCAGATAAGCGGTAGCTTGGAATTTGAAGAGCTGATTAGCAGAAAGATTAATCAGCTAAATTATTGGGCTTAGAATTGATTGCTAAAACTTATTTGCACAATCTTAATGATTGTAAGTTGGTTTTAGTATTATTATATTATTTGATTTATATATTAGACCAACTCTCGCTAGCTCAACTCTCACTGGCCCAACACTCGCTGGTCAAACTCTCGTTGGCCGAACTCTCGTCGGGCGAAATCGTTCTGCCTAGCGCTTGCTACCTAGCTGTTTAATTTCATTTTATATTTTAGTTTGATTTCATATTTGATTTGATTTTATGATGTATATTATTTTATTTTAATTGCATGCATTTTGAGAATTTAATTTAATTTTAAATTGCCCAAAATGTATATCAAACATCAACTGATGGTGCAATTTCGAAGGCCAATAATGTTTTCAATTTGTACTTCAAGCTAACCCGCATGATGGTTGCAAGTCCTTAGGAAAATTCCGAAAAAAGCTAGAATAAAGTGAATTCCGAAACGTGCAACGTTGAATGTGGCATATGTGAATGCGAATGTGTGTGTTTGTGTGGGAAAATTGGATTTGCATGCGCACATTTTTGCAATAAGCCATAAAATTTAATTTGATTATAAAAGTTTATACAACACGAGCTGAAGCCATAGTAGTAGCAACATAGCTATGCATTTACGCAGTTAGTAGTAGTATTAGCAGTAGAAATTTTAGTAGCAGCAGCAATAGTAGTATTTCTTAGGCAAGGAGATGAGCTGGGGCATATGCTGGTAGACAGGCAGCAACAATTTGAATGCAAAATGCGAATTCTTCTAGTTCGTAGGCTAAGGAGTTGGGGCAACAGGAAATGCAGGACAAGCAGAAGGTAGCAGTAAGTGCAATAACAACAACAAAAACCGTAACAAATTGCAAAAGGCAAAACTGCGTCAACTGAAAATGCAAAAGGCAAGGACATGGCTCAGAGGCAGCAAGAGAAATTGCAAAACTCTGGAGTACGAAAAGTATGAAATAGGTAGGTAGGTAGTAGAAAAGTAGAAAAGTAGTGAAAACGCAGGCAAAAAGTAACGGGCGACTTTTGACATTTCACTTAACTTAAGGGATTTTAATTTTATTTATGCCACTTAAGGCGCACGTCTTTTAGCAGACACTGTTGTTTACAGTCTGAGCCAACGAAAATGGCGCAGGAAATTCACTTATTAAGTGAAGTATTTTAAAAAAAATCATAGAATTATAATTTTTTGGAATTATTAATAAGCCATACAAAGAAAAACCATTAGGATGTAGCCGATCAGGCAAAGCCTGCCATATTGTTTCGTTAATAACTTCTGTGTTTATTAACAGAATTCAATGCGATTTTCAGCGATTATAAATGGTGATAGAGAGAATATATTCCGGATATGGATAATACGTTTGCTATTCGGTTTTTATCGATAATAGCGTAATTGAGGCGTGTCACACGAAATTTAAAATAAACTTGATCTGCGTATGGCGTAGACCTAGCTACTTTCCGAAAATGACTGCTCTAGATCTAATAGTTTCCGAGGTATACGTGTTCAAGCACACAGTGAAACAGGGTATAAAAATTAACTCATAATGATGTTAGTGAATGCTTATTACGCATACGTTCTGTGTGCCGTGCCGTCTTGACTTGTTTCTCCGCCTGCTTGTTTACAGTTCATTTACCTGCGGCCCAAAACCATGATAAATATCAGGCAGCAAGGAAGGCAAACAAAGCGGCCCTAAAAGCGAGCCAAAAATGGCTAGAAAAACAAGCTAGGCCCAACCTTTTGGGCATTAGAAGAAGCGGCAGTTGCTGCAGATGCTAAAGACTGTAGGAGCCATAGATTGTGGCCCAGGAGAGTACAACAATGACTTTGTTTGGCTGCTGGCCTCACATGCTTATGAGCATTTAATTAAATGCAAGAACAAGCGGACATTGTTGCCACAGCAGCAACAGTTGCTGCCACAGCAGCAACAACAGCAGCAACAGAGACAGAAGCTGCATACTTAATGAAAAGCAGCTGCCTTTTGGGCTGCCCCAAGAGTCCCCAAAACTTGCTAATTAAAAAGGCAAACAGCGGCGGCAACAGCAACTGCAACTGTAACTGCAGCAGCAACAACAACAGCAGCAGCATCAGGAAGCAGCAAACAACATCAAGATGCCGCACGAACCGAAAACGTAGTCCAAGGCGAATGTTGTTAACCTTTTCTGCAGTAGCAACAACAACAGCAGCAACAGCAGCAACTACAAGGAGCAACTGTTGCTGCTGCTGCCCGTCTTTGACAAGCCAAGGAGCAATCGCTATCACCAGGGACCCAAAACAACAAAAACAGCCTAACGATCAATAGAACAGCAGCAGCAGCAGTAGCAAGTTAAAGCTGAGGATGAGGCAATTGCATGTTGCAACAACAGCAACAGCAACAGTAGCAACAGCAGCAGTTGCTGCAAACACTATTGCTGCAACATTTTCGTGCAGTTGACATTCGTGCCAAGTGGCAGCCGCGTCGGCAACTGTTGCAAGTTCTTAGAACGCGCCACATGCTGCGCCACGTTCCGCCTCTTGCCACAGCCTCAGACTCAGCAGCAGCAGCGGCAACAGCAATAATGATGATGCTGCTGCTGTTGCTTAAGCTATTGAACTTGAATTTTAAATGCCACAGCCTGAGCCTAGACTGAGATTTTGGCCAAAAGCTAAAACAAAACTGTGCAGCAAACATAGATAAATCGAGACTGCCAAACTGTTAATGCTTCTTCTTTGACAATTGCTTTGTAAACAATTAATACTTGACAATGAATTAAGTTTAAAGTCAGCTACGTTGGTATTAGGCTTAGAGCAATGTGTTCATACACTGAGAAAAATCACTTGGCTGTGTGCTTAAAATTCTAAATGGGAGTTTCTAATTGTAACGTCTTATTATTAGGTTAGAATAGAAATAATAATAATAAATGTGAAAGAATTTAAATATAATTAATTAATATAGTTATATCTGATTGTTTTCAGTGTATAGCACGCTTTTAACTTGACATTTTATTTTACTAAAATTTATTTGTACTAAAAGTATATATTTAATAAGCAAATTCCTTTCAGTTTATATTCTAGCAGAGAAGAAGTTAAGTTATGATAGATTTTCCCAGTGTATTGTTTGATTAACTTCACATTACTTTCACTAAAATTTATGTAACTTAAAATATTATAATTATTTTAACTGCAGCATATTCAATTATCAAGTTTCTTCATGTCAAGTCAAGAAAAACTTAAACTTGTGTTAGTTTTTCACAGTGTATTGGCACATCGCTTTGAATTGGTAGCACAACTATTTAATGTCACTTTGGCACTTCCTTAAAAGTGCTCGAAGCGTCGTCTCCTGTCGCCAGGCTGCCAGGTTGCCAGATTGCCAGGTTGCAAGGCTGCCAGCTGCCAGGTTCTTGCAACAAAAATATATTGTGCTGGCAGCGCTAAGAATTTCTAATTAGTGGCGCCATATTGTAGCATGCCCCAATGGGTGTCGCCAAACGTCTGCTGCTGACGCCAATCACAGGCAGCTCTAACTGTTTACTGTTGTTGCAGTTGTTGCTGCAAAAGGCAAGTCGCCTGTTGCAAGTCCCAGTTGCAGTCGCCGTGTCGGGAGCTTGTTTGCTGCCTTAATTCGACGCAAATATTTTAGAGGCTGCCAGGCCAGGGCCAAGCTGCTAATTACGTTAAACATATTGCCTGCCACGCCCCCTGCGCGCTGACTCTGCCCCTGCTGAAGTTACTTTTGACTTCAGTGTTAATTACTTGGTATTTGCTGCCAAGGCAGCACTGTTAGCTAACATGGCCTGCTAAGTTTAGACTGTTAATTAACATATTTACTTGCCTCATATTTACTTACAATGTCGCCGTCGTTTTTATGCTCAAATCATATCATCAAACCATCAAAACTTTTTCCTCCAAGTCTCAGCTCGTAAATCTCGCGTGCTGCGAATCTCAGCGCAATTCTTTCATTTCATTTTATTTGAGTTCATTTTATTTCATCTGATGTGGCCATTGTTGTTATAAAGCTGTTAAGATTGAGCCGCAAACTTTGTATACCCTGTAACCACGAAACGGGTAAAAGGGTTAATAGCCTTGTGCAAACGTATGTAACAGACCGAAAGAGGCATGGTAGAGCCCACAGAGTATGGATATGCTTGTTCAGAATGACGAGTTGGGTCGATATAGCCCTGTTTGAGTAATATCGAACATAGAAGATTGATATGCGGATTATATACTCTCTATTATTAAATTTATCCATTCTGAAAAGCACTTTAAAATCGGTTAATAAACACAGAAGTTATTAACGAAACAACATTGCAATATTAGCGATATTTGAAATACACTGCTCGTCACTTGAATAGCACGCTCAGCGCACCCATATTGTTTTGTCCATAACTTTTAAACAAAATAAATAACATTATTAATTTAAAGTTTCTATTTATTGTTTAATTAATATTCTTTGTGGAAAAAATAAAAAAAATTTAATTTGGTCAACCATTGATTTATAAAATAATTTTAAACGTAAATAGTGCATATATAGCACAACAAATACTGTTCATTTGAATAGCACCTTTAAAATAAATAAATATATTTAACATTTTTAAAATTTTATAAAATTTTTTTTTTATGTATTGATAATATATCTATAAGAAAAAAATATTTTTGTAGTGGGTTGAGAACCGTTATTCAACATAACCTCAATATAACCTCAAATTGGGAAGTCAATCATATAAACATCTTATATAGTTAAAAAAAATGGCAAAAGCAAAAAAGTTGTTAACAATTTTATTAAAAATTATTCAAATTATAGAAAAAAATTTGAAACAACGCAAAATTAGCGCTATAAGTGATACATATAAGCGGCCAATCCTGCGGCACGACTCAAATTCTCATGACTTGGTGGGCAAAATTGGAGTAAAGCAAGTGTTAATGTGAGCAAAACTATCGAATGGTAGGTTATTTTAATAGTTTAACACATTAAATAACTAAACTTAAAAAAAAAAGTACCACTTAACCTCTACTCGATACGATATAGCGTTCACAAGCTTGGAGTTTGCAGGTCCCATAATGAGATATGGCACCATTCACCATGACTCCGCCCCCCTCGGCTAATCGAACGCTCCAAGTGATGAGTTTCTTCACTCACATCATAAAAATAATAATTAAATATAATTTAAAATATTTTAAAAACGTCTAGCTATCCAAACTTAACTTTTTTTCATTAAAGAAAACTCCATGGTAACATGCCTTGGTACATGCCATATTCGCGCGGCAAGAACGCGGCAAGAAGTTAATCGAGCTTTCTTTCGTGTGGGGTTAAGTGGTACTTTTTTTTTTAAGTTTAGTTATTTAATGTGTTAAACTATTAAAATAACCTACCATTCGATAGTTTTGCTCACATTAACACTTGCTTTACTCCAATTTTGCCCACCAAGTCATGAGAATTTGAGTCGTGCCGCAGGATTGGCCGCTTATATGTATCACTTATAGCGCTAATTTTGCGTTGTTTCAAATTTTTTTCTATAATTTGAATAATTTTTAATAAAATTGTTAACAACTTTTTTGCTTTTGCCATTTTTTTTAACTATATAAGATGTTTATATGATTGACTTCCCAATTTGAGGTTATATTGAGGTTATGTTGAATAACGGTTCTCAACCCACTACAAAAATATTTTTTTCTTATAGATATATTATCAATACATAAAAAAAAAATTTTATAAAATTTTAAAAATGTTAAATATATTTATTTATTTTAAAGGTGCTATTCAAATGAACAGTATTTGTTGTGCTATATATGCACTATTTACGTTTAAAATTATTTTATAAATCAATGGTTGACCAAATTAAATTTTTTTTATTTTTTCCACAAAGAATATTAATTAAACAATAAATAGAAACTTTAAATTAATAATGTTATTTATTTTGTTTAAAAGTTATGGACAAAACAATATGGGTGCGCTGAGCGTGCTATTCAAGTGACGAGCAGTGTATAGGTTGCAGGGTACTCCACAGTCGGGTTTCTTATATTCTTCAGAGTCGGAGACCTATCAAGTGCCGCGCAACGCCACAAAACTTGATGTTGGATTGCCAGAGCGGAGATAGTCCAGAGTGCAGAGTCCCGAGTCCCGAGTCCGAAATGAATTGAAACGAAACAAAAAGGAAACCTTTGGCGCATTTGAATCTCAATACCGAATCCGAATCTCAATCGCCGACGTAATCCCTTGAAACCTTTTGCTTGATGTTTTGACCCTTTTCAAGATGTTGTCTTCATTGCGTGTCTGCTGCTGGCTTAGAAGCATAAGGAAGCAAATGCCCACAAAATATATACATAAATATATTTATAAAGAAGAAGAAGAAGCCTACTCCCAAGCTGCCAAATGCCAAAGGCCTCAGTTGCAGCTTTAGACTTTTTTTTTTGTTTTTTGTTGAAACGGCAAAAAATCGCGATAATAATATTTATTTGCTGTGTTTGTGCGCTATCTATATTTTGCTCTCTACCTTGGCGCTAGGTTTTTTTTTATAATTTATTATTGCCTTGTAGTTGTTAGGAGTTACTTACAGTTTACAGTTTGTAGAGCCAGACAGCTAAAACTGTTCACTGACTTTCAAACTATAGGCGATCATTGGGTCTGTTTTTGATAGAACTGTTGCCAATGTTTTCCCGTCAAATTAAGCTTTTTAGAAAAGTATTTGCTATACAAATTTTAAAAAAGAAGAAGAGGAGCAAGAATACTGGCTTTAAAAAATTATAAAAGTTAACCGTTTCCGCTTTTTTCAAAATATTCCAAAATTTGAAAAACAATTTAAAATGTATATAAATAAAGTTTGTGAGATTGTGATCTCAATTGTTAGAAAAAACTATGCAAAATATTAAGTATAATAAATTTTTTCATCTTCATTATATTATTTATTATTATATATTTATTATTTATTATTATCATTAATTATTATTTCATCCCACCAACAACAGATTTTTTTCACTATAGAGAAGTGGCAACACTGCTTGACACCTTTCTCACAGTTTAACTTCCCCTCTGCAGCGCTCCCGCATTCTCCATCGGCATTCAAGCGCTTGAATTTCACAATGTAATTAACATTACACACATAATTAACATTGGCTGTTGGCAAGCGTTTACTGTTAACCACGCATGCCTCGCTGTTAAGCCGCTGTAAGCGAGGGGCCTCCCCCAGGCTCGTTTGCTGCTGCTGCTGCCCACACATTAGCAGCGGCAGCGGCAGAGACAGCTGCTGCTCCTTGACAACAGCGCTGCCAAGTCAATAAACGCGTTTATTGTCTTACCCCCCTCCCACTCGTGCCCCCCCTTCCACTCTTCCGCTACAGTCTTACTTCCTTGCAGTGCAATCGGCCTGTGTGCGCAGTGTCTGTTTGCCTCTGTATTGGTGCCAAGAAAAATGTTGCTGTCGCGCCAACGTTTGCCATTGTCGTCGTCGTCGTCGTCGTCGTTGTCGTCATCGCCTTCCGCCCCTTTCCACTCCCTCCCTGCTGCTCGCGCTTCGCGTAGTTCTGCGCTGTTTTGCAGTTCTTGTGCCAAGTTTTGTCCATTTTAAGGCAGCCGGAATGTTGCTTTCTTGTAAATTGTTTAAATAAAACTTACAACAACAGCAGCAGCGACTCTTCTTCCTCTTCTTCTGCTGCCGCCTCTTCTTCTGTTGTCTCTTCTGCTGCACAGTGGCTACTGTATGGTTTGCGCTCTCTGGGCTGTTGTTTGACTTTGTTTTGTTTGCCACTTTTCAAACAGCAAAAAACTATTTGTTTTGCGCCTTATTTAGTTTTTTGTGCCAGCTCACAATGCACCTGCTGCTGTTGCCCACTGTCAACAGCAACAGCAACAGCAACAACAACAACAGCCACGTTGCAATAACAGCGGCCGCTATGTTAACAGCCCACTGCAAATTAACATTAACAGCATGTGGGCTTTGATTTCTGATCGTAAACGCAAGCCATGTTTAATTGTCATTTAATTCAAATTGCCAATATTGTAAAATAAACCCAAGGAAGAGTGAATACGCTAAGAAATAAATTAAATAAAATTAAACAATAGCGATTCAAAATAAATAATAATAAATAATACAGGATATAAATGAATGAAAAAAGAATAATAATAATAATATATAATATGCCATTCAATTCATATTCAAAGTGAAACTATAATCTAAATATATTTAATCTATATTTATATTTAAAATAATATAATAAATATTTATAAATAAAATATGTAATATAAAGTATAGTTTAATATAATATAATAATATAGAATACATAGTTAGAATATACAAAAATTAAATATATTATATGAATTTGATTTGAGTTGATTTTATCGGAAATACGATTAGAAAAATTATTCAATAAAATACGTATTGATTCATATTCATATTAAAAAATAAAATTAATTGAGTTGGAATTGGAACAAACGCTCTGTTAAATTCATAATACTCCACTTTGGACTCTGGTAAAAAGGCAGTTACGATGTCTGGTTGGAGACGTCGGTCCCTGGGCACGTGCTTCAGATTCTAATGGCCTCACTCTGCGTTAGCAAGTAACAAAATAAAAAGCAGTCTGGCATCCCAATCAGAGATCAAGTCGCTTTAATTAGAATTCTAAATGTTTTCAGAGGAAGCTGGCGCTTGTCCTAGGCCTAACAGCCTTATTAATATTTATGCCCAGGGATGAGGCATCATGAGCAGCAATGCAGACAGACAGACAGACAGACAGACGGACATACATATATACATTTATATATATATGAGCTTATACACATACAATTACTATATTACTCCGTTGTCTCTGCGCAGACTTTTGCCACACTTTGTGGCACGCTGAGGTCAGCTGCGGTTGCAGTTGCAGTTGCAGTTGCAGCTCTGGCTTTATCTGCTCGTGATGATCAACAACGTTATTATCATTAACAACAGCTAATGACGCCGACTCTTTTCCGCATAAAAAGCCAACTAATACCCTGGGCATAACCTATAATTTATGTGTGCTTCAAATTCAATTTTCATTCAGCAAAAATTGCCAAAGCCAAAAACCAAACCCGGTGGTCTTTTTATACCAAGTTTTTGTGTGGGAAAAGGAGCAGACGTTACGATTTCTTTTTTTTTCATCTTCATTCTGCAGCCAAAACTGCTGCCAAATGTGTTTGCTCCTCTTCCTGCAGCCGATGGCGCTCTTCGAACTACGTTTTTTTTTTTTAGTTTTTTATCATTTTATTTGTACTTTTTTGCGTTTTTGTTTGTGAATGAGTCACGCGTGTGTAGCAAGATCCTGAAATTGCTAATCTCTTAGTGTGCCACAGTGGAAATTGGCTAAGATGAAGACCTACAATGAGCTTGTTGTACTTAGCATCATTATGAATATTAATAAATTTAAATTAAATATTATTGATTACTATTATTAATATATTTATGTTGTTCGAATAAAATTTACACAAATCTATGATTTAATTCCAATGAAAATATATAAAGAATTCCAAATTAAAATTTTTACTAAACGTCACACTAGAAATTTTGAATCAATTTGTAATGTACACAAACTTTATTACAATGTAAATGTTTTAAATTTATTAAATAGAAAAATATATAAAATTAAAATAAGTATCATCATTTAAATAAAAATATCTATTTTTCTCTCAGTGGTTTTTTAAACAATTTCTTTTATGATTTATCAACCTTTGTAGCTTTCAGAGTTGCCATATTTTTACCGTAGTGACCTGTTGTTCTTACGATGTCTCTACTGTAGTTTATTTTGTGTTTTTTATGAAAAGCTTAGGCCACACACAGCGCAGAACCACCCTTCAGTTAGTCAGTCCTTCAGTTAGTCAGTCAGTTGGTCATTTAGTCAATCTCTCTGGCAACTAGACAGCTTTATCCGACTTGGCTATAGCGCGCGTCCTAACATAAATATCAGAGGCGCCCCATTTGAGCTGTTCTTTGGTATCTTTTGTGGGAGATTTGAATTCTCTTTTTAGTTTTTTTTTCAGTTTTATTTGCTGCTGCGTGAGCTTCACACCTTTTTTGTTGTGATTGTTGTTATTGTTGCTGCAGAGTCTGGGAAAGATCTCAATAAAACGCAGAGCTTCTCGGGAGTTATGGGAGCTATGACTAATGCCGAGTGCAATGTGAATGAAAACGGAGAATTTGAAATGGAATGGAGTGGGAACTGCATTTATGAATGTCGCGAAACGAGCGTTACGCTTTGTGCCATAGGCTGATTTCTGGGCATTATTTATGGCCATTATTATGGCCTGGACTATGGGAGCTGGCTCGTTTTGTTTGCTTTATGAGCTTTTGAGCTCTGGCCGAGTCGAATCAGTTCCAGTTCCGAGAATCCCTTCAGAGAGCAGAGAGCGAGCCGAGTCTAGACTCTGGCCATGTCGTGCGACACTTTGTCGCCGTCAGGCTTCAGCTGACGTCCCTCCCCCTCACCTCTCACCCACCACCCCTGTCACGCCCGTACTTCTCTGTACACTGATCAACACTTTTGTGAACCCAATGGAACTTTCGGCGGGACGTGAACCAGCATGCAGTGCTCAGGTTTCAGGTTTTGTTTACGTTTTTTCTGTGTTTTTTTTATTGCTTGCAATACTTTTTTGCGCCTCGTTCTTATTTAATTTTCCTTTTTTAGACCCTGTACTTTAAAAAAGTAAAAGGGTCTATTAATTTAGTGCAACTGACAGATGTATGTAACAGGCAGAAGGAAGCGTGGTAGACCCCACAAAGTATATATATTCTGACTCAGGACGACGAGCTGAGTTGATATAGCCATGTCCGTCTGTCCGTCTGTCCGTCTGTGTGTCTGTCCGTCTGTCCGTCTGTCCGTCTGTCCGTCCGTCCGTATGAACACCTAGATCTCAGCAACTAAAAGAGATAGACACACCATTTTATGGAATGCAGGTTCTCTATTATCGTACGCAGTACGAGTTTGTTTCCGATTTTTGATATCTCGCCTCCTTCATCCGCAAATCATCAAAAATCTACACCTACCTCAAAAATCTCGAAAACTAAAAGCGCCACAGCATCCACAATAATAGCGCTACTGACTTGTAATTTGGTATGTATGTAGTCTATGGTATTCTTCACCGATGCTATATGATTATTTATGATTTAAATTAGAAATAGCGAAGATATGCAAGAGACAATCTTTTTCACAATGCGTATATGTGCCACTGTGGCCACAAAATTAAAGCTACAGACTTGTAATTTGGCATGTACGTAGCCTACAGAATTATCCGTCGATGTTGTGAATTACATTACAAACGGACAAGAAACAGCAAAGTTATGTAACAGACAATTTTCTTATAAATGTATGTGAGCGCTACTACAGCCACAGTTTAAAAGCTAAAGACTTCGAATTTGGCATGTACGCAGCCTATGGCATTATCCATCAATGTTGTAAATTACATTAGGAACGAAAAAGAAACAGCGAAGATAGATCAGACAAAGAAGCCACCTAGATCTTGCAAACTATAAGAGCTAGAAATACTATTTTTTGGTATTTAGGTTCTCTTATGCAGCCATCAGATCAAGTTTGTTTTGGTTTTTTGATAACTCCTCTCTTTTCTTCGCTAACCGAAAAACCAATTTAGCAACAGTTTGTAGTTTTAAAGCTTCAGTTTTAAAGCTAAAGATTTGGGATGTGGCATGTACGTAGTCTATGACAATCCCCATCGATGCTGTGAATTACATTACGATCGGATAAGAAACAGCGGAGAAAACACAGAGTACAGGGTCTCCTACTGTCGGTTACGTCCGACTGTAGCTCCGTCCTTACTGGTTTTTTTGCTCTTTATTCCTCATTTTTTTTTTTAGTTCGACTTGGCTCTGTGCAGTGTTGCCAGTTTAGCTTATTTAAGCCTAGTTCTGACATGGTATTACACTCTGTACCCAGGAATTAATTAAATTTATTAATAATTATTAAATTGATATTATGAATTTGGTAACAAAAATTATTAAATTAAAATTTTAACTAAATGATTTTATTCTTCAGCTGATTTTACATAGTTATCCAATTTTTAAAACCATTTTTAGCTTTTTCTTGATGTGGGCAATCTGGCCACACTGGCTCTGTGTCTTGTGTTGTATTTAACACGAAATGCACGCCAAAAGTTGTTGCTATAGCTTGGAAGAAGAGTTAGGAGGAGTACGCGGGCGAGGGCGAGGGGAAGGGGTGCCAACTGGCATTTGATCTGGCGAGATCTGGGGGAATCTGCATTGTGGCTTCTCATTTTCATTTTCGTATTAAATGAAGTGTCAAAGACTTTAAATAGCTGGCGAGGCTACTGTGAATGAAGTCTTCTCTGCCATGGCTTTGGCTTTTATTGCATTTGTTCTCGTTTCCAATTAGTGGAAGTAATCCAAGCACTGAATGGCTTAGATGAAATGTAATTAAGCAACGTCAAAGTCAAGTTTATGTAATTCCGGAGCAGCGAAATAGAGAATGAAATGCAGACATAGATGAAGACAGCAAGCAGCAGAATGCAAGTATCAGTCGGGGGCCATAATCTAGTAAGAGTTGGGCCAGCGAGAGTTGGGCCAGCGAGTATTGGACAGCAAGAGCTTGACGAATAATTAAATAAATATTTTGTAAATAACAACAATATTAAATATTTCATAGTATTTAATATTAAACAAATCAAATGTGATTTGAACAATTTAAAAATTTTATTTAAAGATTACTTTAAATGCAAATAAAGTTAAGCAGTTGTACATAATATAAAATATGATTTGAAAATGTAAAGAAAATTATTTAAATGGAAATTAAAGTGATATCCATAGATAGGTTTAAAGAGGTTTATAAACTGTCAAAGAACAGAGCGAGATATTTGCTTAACGTTGGGAAAACTTAACTTTTATCTCATGCACTTGTTGCAGCTCTTGGCATTGCGGTTATTTGTTCATTTGTTTATTTTTTCAACAAATATTTGGCGTTAAAACGAACAAAGAGCTAGGCAGGAAGAGAAGCGAGGGGATGGAAGGGAAGGGGATTGGAAGCGAGTGAGGGACCTGACAGATCGTTTGGTCCACTGACTGCTGATGGAGGAGGCCTGTTCAATGGGGGACTTTGCATTGTTATTATCGTGGATATTGTTGTTCTTATTGCTGTTGTTGTTGTTGTTATTGTTATTACAGTGGTTGTTGTTGTTGTTATTGTGGTTGTACTGTGGAGCCACTTGAGGCTGGCGGCTGTCGCACTTCACTTCGCTTTGCAGGCCCCAATGTGCTTAATGCCGCAAAAAGCAATAATAATAATGAAATAAAAATTAAAGTAAAGAGAATTCTGATAAACGAAAGGCATGCACAACATGTGCTCAAAAGCTAAAAAAGCTTCCGTGTATAGCCTTTTTGCAAATATTTACAGTTTGTTTTATTTAATTACGAACATGCCGAAAAGAAAACACAAAGAGCAGCCAAGTGACAGCGGAGAACGAGCAGCATTCAAAATCAAAATGTAAACTGATAGCCTTAGCAGAGAGGTAACAGAAGGCAGCTGAAGGGCATGTTAAGCTGACAGTGGCTCTCAAACCGACAGTTTGTTGTTATCACTGTTGTTGTTGTTGTTGCTGCTGTTGTTGCTGCTGCTGTTGCTGTTGCTGCTGCTGCTGCTGCTGACACTGCGGTAGGTTGTTTGGTTTTAGTTTTTGGCTTTTTTTTGTTTTTGGGTGAAAAGACAGCGTGCTTAAGTGGCTTTAGCTGCTTCGTTGAGTTTGCACTGAAGCAGCAGAGGCGGGAAAGGGGAAGGGGCTGGGGGTTATGGGGGGTTAGGGGGGCAGAGCTAGCATTGGAATGCTGCTATTTCATCTTGAGTTTTAGATACATCAAGTATACCGCGAGCGAATTGGCAGTTATTTTTAGTCATTTGGGAATTATTTATAGAATTGTACTTTTATTATTATAGCTAATACTATTATTTTTATAAACAAAAATAAATAAATAATAAATGAATAAATTAACCCTCTAACGGCTAAGACCGTCTACAGACGGTCTCCAGTTTTTAGCGTCCAGCGATCAAACTGTTGACTTTTTTGAATAAAATAAATTGATATATCTTTAAAATTAAATTTCCATTCTTTTAAGGTATATTTAACCACATTTCATTATCGACTGAACTTGAAAATTTGAAAAAACTCAGAAAAAAATACCCCTTGACAAAAGGAGTTTTTGCACAACAAAAAAATAAATATTTAAACTTGTCCAATCGACTTCGGATTTTTTTCACTGATAGCTCAGACAATATATTTATTGAAATAAATTATTTTGTAATGCATAAATAAATATAAATGTTGATTTGCACAAAAAATTCATTGACCGTCTGTAGACGGTCTTGCCGGGCTGAGCGTAAAAAATCCCGACTGCGCTGCCTGCGCTGGCTGCGCTGCTTGCGAGTGCACAGTTGCGGCCATAAATACTTCTAGTAGAGATATCGTTATGAAATTTTCACCAAAAATCTAAAAAAATAATTTAAATATATTATAAAAAAATTGGCCACATCGGCTGACTATATCCGATAGCTTCCATAGAACCCTCCAAATCACAAACACTCGAGTGTTTCCATATTGCGGGCGTTCTAATCAATATTTTGGGATGAAATTCCAAACTTAAGCTTTTGTAGACAATATTTACCACAAAAAAAATCCCAACTTCGAGTTTGCCCGTTAGAGGGTTAAAACAATACGTAATTCGAAGTATTGAAGTAATCGATAAATTTTATATTTATTTGAAAAGAAAAGTGAATCATAAATTGTAAATGCCTTAAACGAACATTAATTGTCTGAAATGTTGATCTTTATATAGGCAACTAGTACGAGCTGGGCCAGTGAGAGTTGGGCCAGCGAGTGTTCGGCCAGCGAAAAGTTCGACCAGCGAGAGTTCGGCCAGCGGGCGTTGGGCCAGCGAGAGTTTGTCTAAAAAGAGCTAGGCAACAAGAGCTTAACTTTAATTAACCTCCCCTTGGGTTGATATTTATGTAGGAAACACATAAAGAATATAGATAATACTGTAATATGATATATAAATAATTGGATTTATATTTCACAATTTTATAATTTTTCCTTGTTTTTCATATTATTACAAATTCAAATACTTTAAACATTGGAATTTATTTGAAGTATTTAATAGAATTATTAGTAGTACTTTTGACTAGTATATGATTTATATTTTATACGTATTGTGGTTTGTTTTGGCCTGCCATAAATCGAAATCAATTGGCTGCATTGGCATCTACTGCACTTCCTGCCGCTTCAAGTTGGCCATAGCTTTTGATTATATTTTGGCCATTTATCTGGCCAATGCTTAGCCCTGGCTGAGCCGACTTCACGCGCTAATCTTCATCGAAATAAAGGGAAAAATATAAGGCCCAGGCCCAAGCCCAAAATCGCATCCCTATGGCCTGGGTGCAGCCCATCATTGAGCATTTGCCCAAATGCCCATGCCGCATGCCACATGCCGCATGCCCCATGCCCACTGACTGCTGCCTGATGCCCATTGCCTGTTGCAAGTTGCCTGTTGCCTGTTGCCAGTTGCCTGTTGGCTGATCAATCGTACAATTGAGTAAAACCCAACTTTATTTGCAGTACTTGCAGCAGGCAGCAGGCGACGCTTTTTGCTGCTGCCTCCTGTTGCATGTTGCCTGTTGCTTGCTGCCTCGCCTGGGCTTTGGCTTTTGTTGTTTTAATGGCTTTCGCTAACATAAAAGCCATTAAGATAACATTTTTATAGGATTTCAATGGCAGTCACGGCAGCAGCAGCAGCAGCAGCAACTCCGTAGGCAACAAAGAAGAAGCTTTGCCCGTTTTTTATGGCCGCGTGGGGCAGCACAGGGCAGCTGGCGAGGGGCGGGAGGCGGCGTGCAGTTGGCCCTACCACAAACCACGTCCAAATGTCATTGACTATCAATAGAAGATCCTATGCTCGCTCTCTCTCTCTCTCTCTCTCTCTCTCTCTCTCATTCCCTCTCCCTCTCTGTAGCACTTGGCAACAGGTTGGCTTTTGTTTCAACTGCGCTTATTAAACGCAATATTTGTGGCAAGTTGCAGCCAGAGCGTAGGCCATCTGCCTCTGCCTATTGGCCATAAAGTGCGATTTATTTTTGTTGATTTTTTGCGTGCATTTTGCGCCCGTTGGGCCCCAAAAGGGTTTTTATTTTCTGCAGCTTCGTTTATTGCCCCAGCACTTCCTACTTCCAGGTTGCAGCCAACCAAAGACTTGCCCCATTGCTGACCATGGTCCAGAGCAGCGGATGGCTAATGGTAAATGGTAGCCCTGCCCTGTGCCACAATCCAACCATGCGATGCTGTAGTCACACTCTAGGCCCAAACCTACCACCGTTCCCCCTGCTCCCCCCATGCTCCTGCTCCTGCTCCCAGTCACAATGCCACTCGATGATGCAATGCTGCTGTGACTCTGACCCTGCCACTGCCACTGCTCCTAGTGGGTAGCAAAAATTTTAGAAAAAAACGTATGTACAGTGGGAGAAATTTAATGAAAACTGTCTATTGGCCCAAGTGATCAAGGGTATGCCAAGTTTGTGGCCAATACAAAATATATTCCTTTTTTGTTTCATTAGTTGCATTAGCTCAAAGGCTATGCTCAGTTTGTGGAAGTATAAAAAAATAATAAATAAAATATAGTTGGCAAAAATTTTTTATTCTTTTTTACACCCTGTATCTATATTATACCATAGAAGTTGGTTTTATATTTAACTATCCTGAAAAGCGAATAAAATCGGTATATAAACCAAGAAGATATTAATGAAACAATATTGCAGACTTTGCCCTGCTCGCAATCTTGCTTAACTCTATTTTCTTTCCAGCTTACCACTTCTTTAACTTTCCTTTCTATTACTATTTCCACTGATATTTCTTGAGCTCAATATTTACTTAAATTTTTTTTAAATTTTTAAATGCATATTCTGCTCTGTTGCCCACTGTGCGGACTTACCACACTTTCAACAAATCGCTTCACATTCTTTTTTGCCCAGTTCAATGTCTTGGATTTCGTTTTTTGTTTTCAATTTTTTGCAGTTTTTTAGTTTTGTTTCATCTTCTATCTCTAATGCCCGACAATTGTTGCCACTTCTTCTTCCTAGTTGGCTTTTGCTTTGTTTTACTTTGCTTTGTGTCTGTTTTTCTGGCCGTAGTATTTCGGGGAGCGTCGTCACACTGAGCTCTACAGTTTTGCAGCTTCCAACGTGCAACATTACAACTTGCCACTCCGCAGCTCCTCCAGCTACGTACCATTATGCAGCATTATTTGCAGCCCTCTCGTTGTTGTTGTTGTTGTTGTTGCAGTCCAGCTGCTGATATGGAATCCCAATGCCAAATGGCAGAGGGGACAAAGGCAGCGCTTTGGGCCTGTGCCTCTTCACATCACTCCAACTTGCCACTGTTGGCCAAGCCGATTTTTCCCGTTAAATCTGGCTGTTTTAGAAGACTATATGCTAGCAAAGGTCTGAAACTGCCGCAAGTGAAAATTGTGAATTAAAAAAAAAAAATATTTTGGTCAGTTTTTTCTTAAGTTTTACTAAGCTCATGTTAGGATAATTAATATTTATAGATCTGTGGTCATTAGTTTGCTCGATATTTAGCGGAAAACTTTTATTTAAAACACAATGTTATCTATTGCGTGAAAATTCATTAAGTTGCTATAGCTTTTGTGGGCATTCTTCATTTATGGAAAATTATAGCAAAATTAATATAGGTATTTAGAATAAAAATAAATTAAATTAGTTGATTTGAAAACCAGCTCGAAAAATTTCAGTAAATTTCTCTTTAATAAATGCAAAAACTGATTTAACATGTAGTAGTAAAAGCATGAAAAATCATAAGAATAGCTTTTTTATGGCTATACTTACTATATTTATTTTTTTGTCTTTTTTTTTGTATTATCAATGAAAATCATAGCAAATCTTCATAATAAACTTAGCTGTTTTCTGACCGTTTTTTTCACAATAATTTTTGTTCATCCCGCCAAAAAACATCTTTTTTGCTCAATCAAAAATTGGCAACTCTGATTTCAACTCACCCGCTCCATAACTTTGGGTGCCTCTCTCTCTTTCTCTCTCTCTCTCTTTCTCTCTCTCTCTCTCTCTCTTCTCCCCCTCTGTCTCCTTGTCTGTGCCTGTGGCTGCCCTTTTGCATTGACCAGCAACAAACACATAAATTGCATTTGTCGGTTTGTTGTCGTTTTCATAAATAAGATAAAGATAAACGACCAAGTTGCATATTATTTGTAATTGCATTTGTTGTTGTTGTTGCATTTGTTGTTGTTGTTGCAGTTGTTGCTGTTTAGACCAGGGGTAAAGCTATTGATAGCAGAAATGTTAGCAGCATTTGAATTTATTATTGGCTCTCTGGTTCTTTTCCTCTTTTTGCTCCGCTGCCAATTGGAGATCATTGCACGCCAAATGGCCAAATCAAATGTGTAGCAAATTTTTTCCAGCTTTCTGGCCATAAAGTTGCGGTTCTAATGAGCTTGCGGAAGGGAATCCAGTTTGTTTTAATAAATGCATAGTTTACGACCAGCTTTCCAGGCCTACTATTATAAATCTATGGCTGGAAAGCAGCATATTTGATTTATATTGTTGATTTACTTAACAAACTTTAGTTTAAGCCGGTTCTTCTGATCAAGAATAGATGTATTTCATTTGTAGGATATTTTCTATAAATTATTCTAAATAAAGTTTTCGATAAAATAAAATTTTTTAAAGTATTTTAATATTTGTAGATTTAAACTTAGAAACAAAATTTCATAATAATTTGCTTATAAAATTGCAAGATATTCAAGTTTTTGGCTTCAGCTGGCGCCATCTAGCGTATGTTAGCAGACCTTCGCCTGCAGGTAACAGCTTAAACTCGCAAGTGTCGGTGGCGTACGACTGCAGCATCTTTTATCTTCATCCTGAGCCCAGTTTTCACTTTTATTAATGTCTTCTTTCAAGGACAACTCCGACAATTTCCGGCTTGTGTCTTAAGCTTGTTTCTGTTGCTTTTGTTGATCTCCGTCTGTATTTTTTTTTGTTTTTTTTATTGTTATTGTGTGTTTGTGGCTTATGCGTTAAGTATGCCAGACGTCATAATCGATTAGCTCAAATACTTTGACTGACTTTAAGATTGAGATTTATTTATAATATTTCTTGCTGCTGATTAACCAATTTTGAGCACGTTCAAACTTGGCTCATTTGATGGCACCACGAATAATTCAATGTGACAGACTCGAAACATTTTTGGCTGTTGGACTTTTGGATTGGGATTTGGATCTACAATAATTTATTGTTGCCACATAGCTGTTGCATGCAGATGGAGCAGTTGTAGTTGTCGGCTTATATAAATGTGAAATTAATTGCTTAATTTAGTGGAATGGATTGCGAGAGTTTCTCTATAAGATAAAACACAACAACTGTATGTAGTACAACCGAATTCAACTTTTGCTTTTCATGCGACTTGCAACACGAGCGTTAAGCGTACTACACACAGAGTTCGCATTTGTCTTGACAGTTTTATCGCATTATTAATAAGAAATAAGAAATACGAAATACTCGTCGAGCTGCGGCTGGCTTTATCTACAGCTTCAGCTTCAGCTTTAGCCCAAAACAACAATAACCACAATTATAAATACCAGGAACCATGTCCATAGACATAGACATAGACTCCGAGTCGGAGCCGGAGTCGGAGTCAAAGTCTCCGAGATCTGCGCATCTGTCAAGTTTTTCCACGCCCTCGCCTGGGTCCAAACTGTCAACGTGGTCATAATTCATAATAAGCACGTCCAAAGAACCAGGCGCCGATTTCATTCCACTTGTAAATACTTATGTATATACACATATCTCTGGGTATATATATATTTATTTGTAGCTGTGGCTCTAGCTGGTAGCCAATTGCCTCGGGCTGTGGCCAAAGCAGCCAGCATGCTCGAACAGCAGATACTCTGTAAATTTGTCTGTTTTGAGAGTTTTAGAAATCGCCAAGAACATAAAATGATCAAATTTATTTGCATATTCTTTCAGAAGTTTTGGTTGGGCTAACTATATAATTTAATCAAGATTAATAATAATATTTTTCTTCTTAGATATCTTCCGTTAATTTTACAAAATTCTAAATTCTACAATGGAATATCCCTTCTTTTATATTTAATGTTTTATGTTTAAGAGTATTTCACAATTAATAAATAAATAAATACTATACTATACATAAATTTTCCTTGTCTTCTATTTTATTCTTTTTTTAAGAGTATTTTCCGATTATTGCATACATATATAAAAATATAATAAACTATAATACAATATTCTTTCTGTTTTATTTTGCATAATTTTTCGAGAACTTTTATTTATTTACAACAGAATTTTAATTTTCCATATCGTTGAATTTCATGCTTGTTTAATTTTTTAATTTCAAATAAATGCAATTGAATTTATAGTTAATTTTGCCAAAAGTTATAAGCTGGTGGATATTTCATACACCCCTTTTGCGCTCAGTGTAAAATGCCAATTCTTTGTCTGCCATATAAACACATGGAGGCTGGCAGAGGGGGCCTAAGGTGGGGAGGGTAGGGAGCAGAGCAACAACATTTAACAAAAGGCAATCGCAAATATTTTGCAGCAGAAAACCTAAACAACCATGGATAAAAGAGAGAGAGAGAGAGGTGGTGAGCAGGGGCGTAGAGGGAGTTGTTGGGGGTCTGGCTGGTGCTATATAAAATGCTAGGTGTATGTAGGTACCAACACACACACACACACACTCACACACACACAGACAGACAGACAGAGAGATATTTATTTGTATCGTTTGCCTTTTGTTATCAGCGTAGGGCGCTGCTGAACAGGTGGGAGGGGGGCAGCTATGCCAGAGAGGGGGGCAGGGGAAGGAGACTATGAGCAAATTGTTGACTCAGCGCCGTGCAAATTGTTCAATGCAGTTTTTAGTTTTTGCAAAATGCTCGTTACATGAATAACAGATTTATGAATGCAACAGTTGCAGTGGGGAAAATAGAAATAGAGAATATTTGCATAGCCCGAACAGCACAGCAGCAGCTCGGAAAATGCGGAAAATTATGTGTAGGAAAACAAATAGCGAGTTGTTTGCACAGTTTATTGTATGGCATGGAATTTAATAGAAAATAGAGAACGCAGACGAGTTAATAGCTGAGTTTACAGCTAACACAATGGCGATTTATTTAAATATATTTGTGTAATATTAGACTTAATTTAGTTAAGAGCATTACGTAGTTAGAACATAAAATACAAGAATTGAATTTACTTCAGGAAGCTTTTGTTTTGTTTACGCCTTTATGGAAATTTTATGAGAACTTCATATATCATAAATTGTCGAAGGAAAATAAATGAAATGGATCAAAATTTATCGAAACAAACGTGGCTTAAATTTGCAACACAATTAAAATATTTGAAATGAAAAATAAACATTAATAAATAAATAACAAAATAATAATGAGCATTATGTAGATAAATTAAATAAAATAAAATAAATTTAGTACGTATTTATTTTACTTTATGAAATTTTTTTATAGGAGTTTTATATTCCAGATATATAAAAAGATGCAACTTTAACGTAAGTATATGTATACGAGACCTTTTTTAATTTTTTAGGCAGAATTCTGTTTACCTTGGTTTTGGGTATAAAATATAATAAAATGTATAATTAGCGTTTAAGTAACATAATTCCTTATGGTCTCATAATTTATTTTTGCTTTCGTTCTGTTTATTTCCAGGTGAGTTTAAGTACACAACAAATTACACAAAAACGTCAGCTGGAGGTGAGTCTTTTGACCTCTCTCTCCCTCTCTTTCTCTCTCTCTTTCTCTCCCTCTCTTTCTCTTCGTCTCTCTCTCTCTCTCTCTCTCTCTCTGTGCAATCATTAGCTCGTTTTGAACTCTGTCTAATTACGCTCATTTGAAATATTAAATGCAATTTCATTCTCATCATTTCCGAGCGGCATTCGAACCTCAAATCTAAACCTAATTGAAATTACGTAACGTTCATTGACTTTCCACAGCATTTGTTGGCCAAGTAGATTTTTGCTAAAGGCTTTTAACCTGTCTCTTCACTTTTATTATTAGTTTGCTTTTATTTTTGTATTTGTGTATTTGTGTATTTTGAGCTATTCCCTGTATTTGTGTCTGTTTTGCCATAATACCGCCAGCTCTAATGTAATCGCATTAGTGTCTATCCCCAGACGCTTTCTGCATGGCAGAGCAAAATAGATTTCATTTAGACACGATCATGGTCCATAATAATAATAAGCAAAACGATCTGACTAATGACGGGCCAAAAGTAGCCGGGCTACAAGACATAAGCTGATAAGACTTGCCAAAGACCGGCAATCGATGGCAGTAGGAAGTGAAACCTGTAAAAGAGACAGCCAGAGAGAAAGACAAATTCTCAGAGAAAAATGTTTATTTACATTTTCCTCCATCAATTGACATCATTAGATCAATCGAAGCTTCAAGTTTCCAAGCTCAGGCTCTAATTGGTCTACTTTGACTGATCTCAATCTGAGCATAGCTTTGGCATAATTAAACTATTGAACTCTCGGCGCCAGCCAGATTTACAAAAATTAACAAAAAATAAAAAAAAATACATACATGCTCTATAAAAATAATTTACAATCCTCGGCAATTGAATTGAAGTGGCAAACGAAAAAATCAACGAAATTGAAAACGAATTCAATAATAATAATCATAATAAATAAATAATAATAGAAGCATCTCAATGAATGCTGAAGGTCAGAATGCTTAAGCCTTAATCAATATTGAAGTCCAAAATCAAAACGTATAAAAAAGAAATACGAATACAAAACAAAAATTGAAATTGTATCGATCGATCGCATGAATTCTCGAGTCGTCATCGCAATTAAATACCAATTGAAATTTACTCGCAGTTTTATTTTTTATTTATTTATTTTTTGTTGGCTTCTTCTCGGCTTCTTGTCATTGTCATCTGTTTGTTATTTTCGGGCTAACATAAGTAAATTGTTATTAATGGTTTTTCTTGAATTCGAATTCCTGCGCGGGGTTATATATTTGTATTTCAATAATTCATATGTGACAAATTTATGCTGCCGTTTGATTAATTTTCCAATTGCCCAATTGATTTTGATATGTGTCTGTATCTCCGTTAATCTCTGCCATAATTCTATATTTATAAATGCTGATCTGATGCAAAGTGTTTACTCTGCATCTCGTTCCTCAACGATCACTCCCCCTCGTTCGCTCCGTATCTATTACTGGAGCGCAGTTCAATGATCGCATTTAATGATTTTTGTATGCGAAAATAAGTAGAGTTTTTGAACCTGTACTTTGAGAAAGTACAAAAGGGTCTATTTAGTTAGTGCAATGGGAAATGGCTATAATGTTCATTTGTTCTTCTGTTTAAACACCTAGAACTCGCAAACTTTAAAGCTTTAAAATTGCTATTTGGCAAGTATGTAGCCAGTGGCATTCTCAATCGATGGTGTGAATTGTATTACGATCGGATAAAAAACATCGAAGATATGCAACAGACAATTCTTCCGATTGGTCAAGGGGTATTTCGATTAGTGTTTAATCTGAGAAAATTCGGGATAAAACTTTTAACACTTTGCAGTGATTATTGAAACACATATTAGCGGGTCTGCTACTGTCGGTTACGTCCGACTGTAGCCTTCCGCCCGACTGATTTTTTCAGCTTTTTTCCCTGGAGTGTGCATGAAGTGTTTCAGAGTCTAGTACTATAGCTTTAGGTATTTTTTGTCTGCAGATCGTGTGCTGTACGTCTGTCTGGTGCTGGACCCGTGCTGTGTAGAGCTTTCTTTTGTTATTTGTTCGAATTCGTGTGGTGGATTTGAATAGTTTCGGGTTTTTTCCCTATAGCTGTTGAGTTGGAGGAGTTGACCCTCTATTGTAGCTGTTGTTATGCTCCAGACACTTGAGTTTGGCACAAGGCGCAAAATATTGTTGGGTTATGCAATGCTATAGAAATCCTATCGTTTAATGAAATATGAGATCATGCCATAGAGAATTATTATTAAATTAATACAGCCCACAGCAGCGGCTAGCCAATTGCCCAGTCTAATCATAAAACTTATCATAAAGAGCTCTATAAACAAATTGCCCAGAGAAGCCTACACGACAACTTCTGTTTGGAAGACCCACCAGGTTTCTAATTTAACGATCGCGACAATTTTATCCAATTATAGAAGGTACGACTGTAAAAATTAACACATAAAAAAACGTGGAAAAATCAATAATCAGCCCATCTAGCGAATGGCTGATAAAAGAGCCGAGCTCAACGTGTAAACGAGGCATAAAAATTAGCCCAGTAGGGATAGGGATAGGGAGAGGGAAGTCCCTTACTGGGGGATTGTAAAACGATTGAAAGCTTCAAGAATGTGCCATAAGCCATAAAGATGTAGTTTGGCTATTTGATAGCCCATTGAACCATAAAAAATAAACCTGATACCAGATAGATAACTTTCCCAGTTCTCTGGCTTTAAGTGCCCTTATAATGAGGCACAAAATGGGCAACAAAGTTGGAAATCAAGAACTGGAATTGAAGAACCAAAGATTGGGTCTGGATCCGAGCACTTGACTCTTGACAACTCAACCAAAACACATACAACTCGTACGTAGCGTCGTAACCATAAAGCGTGAGAACATATCTTTTTTTTTTTTATATGGTAAGTAGATGGAGGTCGATCTTTATCGCCTAAGTAAATCTCTGGCTCTGCTGCTGTCTGGCATGTAAATTTTTGTGGTTATATTCAAAATATTTGGTCAGTGATATGCAAAAAAGAAGAGAAGAAAACCGAATCTTGTCCGTTGTTGTTTTCATTATTGTTTCTCTGTTTTGTGTACAAAATAAATTAGTTTCTTTGGCAAACTTTGACCCACTTTGTGGCAGATTCCACACTAACTCTATATACGCACAGTCAGTGTCAGTTTGGATGTTGGAGAGTGTCAGATTGTCGGCATTGTAACAACTTATTTCATTATTCTGGCTTTTAGTGGGAGTAGCCCAACATTTGATGGGGTTTATTGAACCTGATTGGCTAGCCTTACTTCTCTTTCTAGTTGTTGGCTAAAAAATATTTAAAAAAATGCTCCATATGCTGGCCTACATTTTAGACCGTCATTATGTTCAATTATATTTAATTGTTTTATATATACATATTTTGAGTCTTAGGCGCTCTGATTTATTGAAGTACTGCGATTGACACTTAATTATTCATAAGATCTGTTTGCCGATCATTTGTCAATCGCATTTGCATTATGCATAAATATCTGAGATCTCGACAGATCTCACGACCAGCTATGGCATAAATATCTCAGATTCTGCTAATTGCAGACCTGCATAAGTATTGACATTTATTGGTGAAGCAGTTTGCAAATCTAGATTGTAAACCGTTTAGTATAAAAACGAAACATTTAATCTGTGATATATTCAACTTTTAAAACAAGAATTTTAATTAAATTTCTAGTTAATACTATTACAAATATATATAATACACTGTTTATAAATTTAATTTTTTATATGACTTTTATGATAGTTTTTATATATTGTAGTATATTTTTCGATTTTTAAATTGTAGTTCTTGAATTTATTTTAAATTGTTGTTCCTAAATTTAATTTATTTCTGTAATGTTATATATAAATTTATTTCATTTTACTTTGTTTTATTTTTTATATAATATTTTTTTAATTATGCAAGTATATTTACAAGTTTATTTTAAATGAAGATTAAATTTTCATTATCAATTTTTAACTTGAAATAAATTTTTATAAGTATTTATTGTGGTTACTGAATTTATGTGATTTATACGCTATTAATTAATATATTTATTATTAAAATTTGTCAATTATTAATTTAAAATTACAGAAATTTTTAAATCATTTTCCGCCCCTTCCCCCCTTGCTAAGCTAACCACTTACTGTTAATTTACTGCTTGTCTCAAGCGGCCCAAGTTCAGTGTCAACGCGTTGCGGCATTTGCTCTCGAACATGTTCGATATGCGATCGAACCTGTTCGAGGTGCGCGCTCTTCGCTGCTCATTTAAGAGAGCGTCTCAGACTCGCACAGACTTTGTCTGCTTGCAATGCTGTTGGAAGCCAACTATGGACAATGGAAACAAGTTCTTGTTGTCTTGTTGTCTTTTTGCTATTTCTCTTTCTCCTGCTTTTTTTTATTTATTTTTTATTTGCTGCATTGTTGCTGTTGTTTCAAGCGATTTTTGTTTACCTTATGCCTCGTTAAAGATCAGCTTAAGCAATATCTTGCTCGTTCCAAGTTCTCTTCGTCTGAGTGAAGAGCGCGAGAGGGATCGCAAGAGAGCCGCCTGGCCAAACAAGTTGCACTTGGAGTGGAGGTTCTGGACAAAACTCCTACACGGGGCCAGTTACTGCTCTTACTTGTATTTGTTTTTTAGCTTTTTTTTTGAATTTTGCTTCTTTTCTGCATTGGCAAAACAGCAGGAAGTTCAATTTCAGCTCAGTTGAATTTTGCACGTCATCTCAAGCGGTGCTACGAGCAGAAATCGTTGCTCCCATCAAAAATACTCCAAAAGTGAGACGAGTTCGCAAACATTTTTTTTCCTCTCGATCGATTCAAATAAATATACTATATTAAAATAAAAATGCAAAACTCTAAAATGAACTGTTGTTAGTGCGGCAAAGTGCGGCTGAAAAATATTTAAAAAACATTTCAAAAACACCGAAAACTTCAACATGTATCGCCTGCAAAGACGTGCTGCTCTAATAGCCAAACAAGGTAAAGAAATGTCAGGCCAAGCCCAAGTCAATAATTTAAGGAATTACCCCCGATAACAACTACAAATTGTTGTAACCACAAGTAACCAAATATTGTCACAATTTGCCAACAATCGCCATAACTGTAAAATTGACTCATTGGCCGTTATTACTCATACGCAGCGTTGGACACTCACAATCCGTATTTAAATGTTCTGCGGTTTGCACTCTAGTGCTGATTATAATATTTAAATGCTCTTTTGCGGTTTAACCCGACTCGAACTGTGTGAATTTGCGTTTAGGTGTGGTCAGTTATATATCTATATCCATATCTATATATATGCCAGTATGCCTGATCTTTGGCAGCTGAGCTTGATTCGAATTACCAAACAAATTTGTTGGCAATTAAAAAATCATTTCACGCTGCTATGCAGCACAAATTTAAATATATTTTCGCAAATGTGAATGTAAAAAATAATAGAATTTAAATTGACTAGTGAAAAACCAATGTTTTCATTAGGGTTAGCAAACCTTACTTACTGTAAAATACTAATTTTATTATTAACAAATTATTATTTAATTTTTGTTACATAGTGTTTATTCAATGTATTTATAATAATATTAAAATTTTTGCAAACATTGAAACTTTTGACCAGAACTTAATAAAGCTTCATTAAGCTTTATTAAAAAATGAATAATTCTTTTAAAAATGTTTGTTTTGTATATCTACACAATTAAATTAAAGATTTTCCAAGCATTTACATTTTTGAAATTATCTTAATAATATTTTTTCCGGCTGAAAAATAGTACGCAAATTCTATAAGAAATGTTTAATTTATATATACAATGGAAGATATTTTTTATATGTAACTCTTCTATTAAATTTTTGCAACAATCTAAAACATTAAACATTTGAGAATAATTTTACAATACTTATTTAAGCTACAAAATTTAAAGAACATTTTTTTAATTATATTATTTTAGCATTGAAACCTGTGAGAACTTAAAATTCTTCTTCCTTAAGCCAATAATTATCAACAAAATACTTTAAAAATTGTATAATTTATATATTTAATGCAAAATGTTTTGTGAAGCTATTTCTATAAAATTTAAATTATTGCAAGCACTTAAACCTTGCAGAAGAACTTAATAACACTTCTTAAAAGCCCCTCAACTGACATACTTTACCTCTAATAATTCTCTAATTTCACATCATAATAACCATTCCACTTTGAAGCAATTCCTTTCACTTCCTGAGCGCCTCGAGTTGCTAGGGCCTAAACAAAGGCCCCTCGCCAAACAGAATTAGTTACGAGCACATTTTCAACATCTTCCTTTACTTTCTATGCCGCACAAAATCCCCACAAAAGCCAGGGACAAACTAAATAGTTGTAATAATAATAAAAAACAACAAAAGCAAAAAAACAGAAAGCAATGAAAAGCATGCAATTGGGTCATCAAATCGTCAAATAAAAAAGTAAAGCCAGCTAAGAAAGACCTCAAACACGATGTAGCAATCATTTTACTTACTTTTGATTATAAACAAAAGAACCAAAAGCAAACAACAAACAGTGCAAAAAAATATAAGAAAAAAATACAGAAAAAATGGACTGCAAAAATTATTTACCAACTATAATCGCCAGCTAAAAGACGAGCCAGAAAGTTGCTCATTTGCTGCTCTTTCTCTGCTGGCATTTTGCTAATTCAGCTCGAGCATCTTTCTATTTCATTTGGCAAGGGACAGGATGGACTAGAATCCAGGTGAAAGACACCCAGGAAGGTCTCTTTTGCAGCATTTTTGGTCTTTTGGAAGCGTGTCAATTCAAGTTTCGTGCTGGCATCTGGCTGGTACTATAATTTCATTTAGTCAGTCACTCAGACAGATAGGCAGACATCTGGCAAACGGACAGACAGACGGACAGACAGTTAGACAATTGTTGTCTTGGTTTGTTGCTTTTTATACCCTGTAGCCATGAAATGGGTAAAAGCAGGGCTAATAACTTTGTACATGCAGGTCAGACCTCGAAAAGCTTATGTTTTCTTGATTGGAAATTATAAAAGCTTCCGAACCGATTTTCAGAATGAAGATAGGGCCCTATTTACGCCCTAATCGAATAACAAGCGTAATACAGAATATAGAAAGTTTGTATTGAGATTATTTACTCTCTATCATAAGATTTATCTATACTAAAAAGCTTATTAAGATCGGTTAAGAAATATAAAAGTTATTAATGAAACAATATTGAAATATATATAATATTGAATATATTCGCTTCGTATGATAGTTTATGAGTTTTCGTGAAGTGCAGGGTATTCTACAGTCGGGCGCATCCGACTGATCGGCTCCCATCTTTCTGGTTTTGCATGCCAAATGCTGGGCCACAATTTGTCCTCCTGCCCAGCAGCTGGCTAACCCCAAAAAGCCAGAGTCACAGTCAGAGCCAGAGTCGGAGCCAAAACCAAACTAAACCAAGTTCAAAGTCGTGCCAAAGTAAAATCTTTCGTTATTAGCCAAGAACTCAGCGCTTGGCTCAACTCTCTGCACATGGCCAAAGAAGGTCATGGACGGATTTTAGGTTTTTGCTTTTTCCATCTTTTTTTTTCGTTTTTGTGTTGTTGTTTTTTTTTGCCGGCCTGCTCTGTCTAGTCTACACATTTCTCCGCCGTCTGCACTTGGCCAATTGGCAGAGAGATTTATTATTGAAATGCATAAAAATATGGCCATGGCCCAGGCAGTGCGATGGCATTTGCTTATAGATTGCCAGACATATACATACTTTCATATATTATATATAGATTTATTTTATGGATTAGTTGACAGAGAATTGTGTGTACTTTCTAAACGAGCTGAAATCCTTTAGGTATGCATGAGAATTCCAGCTAAATTTCTAGCGCTAACGAGCTGAAATTTATTGTATATAAATTCAGCCAAAATTAGCTAATAAATTGTGTTCAGGCATTTTATAAAAATTGCAATAATGCAGAGACATTATATGTGCTTAGTTTAGGTCAGCTTTAAGAAGCTTTCAATTGACTTAAAACTGCTGGAAAGCTGGTATAGTTGGTTCTTACATAAACTTTAATCGAATATTAATGAGACAAAGAATAATTGCATAAGATGAACCTTAAAAAGCTTTCGCTTTACTTAAAGCTGCTGAAGATTCGTTCGAAGCTTGTGAGAGGTAATATATGTGAGATTTAATAAGCTTTCGGTTTACTTAAAGCTGCAAAAAAGCTGGAAAGCTCTCGTTACAATGGCTTTAATCGAATATGGAACACTCTGTTGGCCCAGTGCAGCTTTAAGCTGCTTTTCATTGATGCTGCGGGATGCCACATATAATATATTTAATTGCGACTTTTTATAGCGCTTTGAGAGGGGCTTGGAAAGGGGGCAAGACAAGACATATGCCCAGTAGTCTGCAGCTAGCTGTCTAACTGTTAAAAGCTTGCAGCTTGCCGAGTCTTATTTAATGCATTTCCTTCGGCTGACGTTGGCGACGCTGCGACTGGACATGGGACATGGGACAAGGCGACGACGTTGAGTTTTAGCCAAAGTTATTGTGGTTGTTGCTTAGTCTTTTATGGCCAAGTTGCACGCATCACTCAGACAGCATTCGAGCCTTAAGTGCGGCTGCTGCTGCTTTTGCTGCTGCTATTTTTATGACCTCTGCCAACACCAGGAGAGACAAACGCCGCTCTAACGAACTGCAGAGAGAAAGAGGAGACAACGAGACTTTATCTAACGCAACTAACTAACTAAGTATCGAGCAATTCTAATCTAATCACATGTGACGCTGGCGGAGAAGTTGCAGAGTCGGAGAGGGGAATTTTTACCGTAATGCCGTGGCTCTAACGATTGCCAGCAACGGTTGTTTTCCCTTTCTGGTCAGCCTCCAGAGCTGTCTTCGTCTGCGTCCCAAAAATAGCCACAATAGCAACAACAACTTGTTGCACGCGTGAGCGCACCCCAAGCTCTCCTAGCCCCACCGCCTTCCTCATCTCCATCTTGCAACTGCAACTTCAGCTCCAACTACAGCTTCAACTCTAGCTTCAACTCCAACTGCAATTCCAATCCCGTTCCCAGTCTCTTTGCCAGTCTTCCTGTTGCTCGTTCATCTGCATTTTCTCTCTTCTCTCTTCTCTCCATCTTTCTCTGCCTTGCTTCTGCTACTCTGCTCCCCCCTCACACGCATGGCCCGCCTCTCTCAGCTCGTGTGCAGTTAATCAATTATAACGACTCTTGATTTCCTTCCTGATCTAGATTAAGATTTTTATGTGGGTTCAGCTTCGGGTTCAGCTCCGGCTCCGGCTCCGGCTGCGGCTTCGCGTGTCTCTCTTTTAACTGTTCTTCTGCTCATGGAGTAAGTGCGATTAAGTCATTGGCCAGCAGCTTGACTATTCATGTCAGTGTTGCCAATTTTACTCGAGAAAAAAACATTATTCGCTAAACAAAAATTTTGCAAAATAAAAGCCAGAAAGTTATTCTTAAGTTGGTGCTTTAAGCTAAAATTATTTAATCAAAAAACTTTTAAAATGTACGAAATATTATCTATAAAATTTAAATTCAATTTTCAATGTTTAAATATATAGTATAACATTTAAAGCTATCAAGAGCTGGCAGTAATTGGCAGTAATATTCTACACCAGTAAGAACGGTGCAGATCAGTAGGAAAGGCAATCACGCTACAACTCTTATCACCTCCCATTTTAATAGGTACTCCGATCTTTACTCAATTGTGCACACAGAGCATAGAGCCATCAGCGGGCGACTTGTTCGCTTACCACAGAAGCGGACTTGTGGGTGGGAGCGACAGCGACAGTGTAGCTATAAATACTGCTGCTGCAGTGTTGCTAATTACAGTGAAGTAGTTGCAGCCGTGCGATGCAGACGTTTGATGGACGCTTAAGTGGCAAGTGGACTTGGTGTTGTAATCTGCAATGGCCGAACTCTGACAGGCGTAGCTTTCGCTTGCCTAACTTTCGCTGGCCTAACTCTCGCTGGCCAACTCTTTCTGGTACAGGGTCTAAAATCTGACAAAAAGCTCCAATGTTAAAAACAATATTTTCGCAGTTTCACAAATTTTCTAGCAAATGCTTTAAAAAAACAGCCAGATCTGGCGGGAAAAAGTTGATTTGACAACAGTGATCCATGTTGATTTTGCACTGCTGCTCAGCAGCTTCTCTCTTTGTGCTGCTCCCCTCTCCTGATGTCTCCTTGGACGTATTTGAAGACACCTCGCTCTTCAGGCCGTGTTTGATGTGGCTCTGGTATCATTTGATTTTCTTTTTAATATCTTTTATAGACACATTACGCCTGCTTTGCATTTGTCCTAATTGACTTTTATGCTGTTGCTTGGCAATTTATGTGCAATACAAGGAAATGAAGTGCAGCTTTTTATTATGAATAAAAAATTAGAATCCAAACAGGTAAAGCAGTAAAATAGATATGAGGTGGAGTGTAATTCGAGTAGAGAATGAGTTTAATTTTTAATCAAATTTAATTAAAATAAAATATATCTGCCACTTCTTAAGACTGATTTAACTTGAGAAGATAAAAATATTCTATATTATTATTTTATTCTATATAGTATTATTCTGTTCTATAAAGGTCTGTCTTAAAATTAAATAGAATTTTGCAATAATTATTTATTGGTATTGAGAGACAGACTATTTGATGTCTCTATTTTTATATCCCTAATGACTGCTTTCCCATTGCCTTTGTGTTGTGTGCTGCGCTTTTTCATTGTTTTTCATCAGATTTGATTCTGGCTTTTGACAATCTATTGATCTTATCGCAGACAGTCTCCAGCTGCAGTCCGTGGAGAGCAATTCTCCAGCTGCAGACGCCAATCAGAGGCTGGAAAGCTTCGCTCCGGCAGAAGTCTTGGCAGCCTTTCCCTTTGGCATCATTATGCCCATTTAATTATACCTTTTTGCACAGCATTATTACTGTTGTAATAATTTCCAAATAAATCACTCTATCAAATATGCTGCACAGAACACGGACAGCGGTTGCTAGACGCACTCAACACACACACTCTCATGTCAGTCATGGCCTGAGGCAACAACTGCAACAACAACAACAACAACAACAACAGCAACATTTGCAACATCTACAACATCTACAACATTTACAACAACAATAACAACAACATCGTAGCCAAGCCAGCCACATAAATACATCAAATGTCAAAAAATGAACTTGACTTGCAGACCCAAAGCACAGCATGATAGTTTGGCTCAAAGATGGGGCCCAGAAGGCAGCAGAGGGGCTTGTGGGAGGGGGCAGGGGCAGGCCTCCTCCTGCTCTTGGAGGCTGGCCACATTAAATAGCAAATAATAAATTAATACGCCGTAAGTTAATAATTACAAGCTGAAGATGTAACAGATTGCGCCGAGATTGCGGCTACTGTGCAAAAGGCAACAGCAACTATTCCCTATCTCCCTCTCCCCATCTCGCTGTCCCGCTCTTTTTGGCGCCCCGCGTAGCACCCGAAAGGAGACTCATTAAAAAACTCGAGCTGCTCCATAGAATATTTGTAGAGCGCAGAGTTAAAAGAGCTAAAATTGTGTTTAAAGCTTGTTTTATTACTGCTATTATTACTTCTATTATTAGTTAAGCTTAGTATTTGGTAGTAAAATTTGGCTTAGATTTGGTGTGCTAAATATCTTAAGCGTAGATTACATTCTCATATTAGTTGAAACTGAGAGTTGGGCCAGTGAGAGTTGGAGTTGGACCTGCAAGAGCCAGAGTTCGGCCAGCGACAGCTCGAGCAACAAGAGCTAGGGCAATAAGGGGTTCTACCTCCAGCTCTAGCTCTAGCTCTAGCTCTAGCTCTAGCTCTAGCTCTAGCTCTAGCTCTAGCTCTAGCTCTAGCTCTAGCTCTAGCTCTAGCTCTAGCTCTAGCTCTAGTTCTAGTTCTAGTTTTAGCTCTCAATATCAATCTTGTAATTAATTTGCATTCATATCCTTATCGCTGTGGTTATTTTCATTTGTTTATCTAATTCTATCTGGAACTGCACTGTAATCTCTATGTGCATAATATATTGTTGCATAGCGGTTGCAAATGCCGCAGTTTGTGCGTGGCAAATTAATTGAGCAAAAGTTCAGTCAAAGTTTACATAACAGCAATAGAAACCGCTATTACAACACCAAGAGCAATAACTTGTTAGACCAGTGAAAAGCAGCTGCAACAGGGGCAACAACTCCATGCGGCACTCAGCACTTTTCATCATTTTTATGGTCAACTCCGCAGCTTCTTGGCAACATGTTGTTGACAACAACAACAACAACAACAACGGCAACAGCGTCTCGCCCTCTAAGCCAAACAAAACTCGCCGCAGACAACGCCAAAGTTTGCAGCAGTTTCAGACTGCAGACTTTGCTCTTCCAACTCCCATTTTCAATTTACAAAAAAAAAATCAAATAGAAAATAGTTGAAAACCAGCAAGGTCGGGGCAGATCAGTCGAACGAAAGGCTACAGTCGTACGTAACCGACAGTAGGAGAACATCTACCTTGTTTTTCAATACTAAGCAAATTGTCTGATGCATATCTCTGCTGTTTCATATTCCATCGTAATGTAATTCGCAGCATCACCATCGATGCATAGGCTATATATATGCCAAATTAGAAATCTGTCAAAATTGCAATTACAGGGTATTTTATTTGCCAAATGCGTCTGGCCTACCCGATTTCAATTCCCATTGCCTGCAATAATGCTGCACCCCAGCAACAACAAATAGTCGTTGAAACCGGGCTGCCATTTGTCAACATTTTAGCTGGATATCAAATGTCTCTGAGGGTATGGGCCAGCGGCGTCTCTGCTCCCCTCGCCACGCCTCTTTCTCCAGTAACCATGACAAATTTGTTGTAATCAGAAAGCACTAACGACAACAACAGCAGCAATGATATCCATAGACTCTCGGCTCTGAGGGCCAGCACAGAGTGAATAGAGTCCAGCAGCGATCCAAAGAATATAAAGGCAAGAAAGATTGCAAACATTCGCACAATTTATAAAAATCACTTTGCAATTTGTATGCCAAGTCCAAATATTTGTTAACAGTTTGTGGTAGATGGCCCGATAGAGCCCGACAGATGGATAGTTATTACAGCGAAAGGTGCAAAGGCAATGCGAATCGATTGCCCAGAGTAACAGTCCGATAAAGCCATTATAAATGACGGTCCATTAAAGGGCTTAAATTAAAAGAAAATAAATTAGCAGTCGGGGGTTTATTACTCATTTTGTAGGCAAATATTTAATTGAAATATTAAAGATCTATTTTTTTTAAATAGAATTTATTATGGTAATCAGTAAAATATGATAGGCCAGTTTTAAAATTATAAAACATCTGATAACATAACTTGATATAAATAAAAAAAAACATCCAAATGTGCTAAAAAAATATTTGAAAAATATATTGGTACTATTTAAATATAGAATTCATGCTATGCATAAATTAAAACCTGACTATTTAAATATTGAATATTAAAAATAAATATTTATTAATAAAATATAAAAATTCTTCATTAATAAGATATAACTTAAATGAAATTGAAGTCACATTAAATTAAATTAATAGAACATTAACATAATTTATTAAATGCTGCATATATTGTATAATAATTATTTTTATGGACAGATTCTTAATTTATTAAATCTCTACATTAAATATTTAATTTTTTTAAACTATTCTTGAAATTCTGCTCGAATTCACCAGAAATGCCTGCAATATTTAATGTTATTTTCTTTTATTTATTGTTGTTTGTTCTGGCTTTTGTTCGACCTATTTCATTTGTTTTTCTAGCTGCTTCCTTCCGCTCCTTGACCTGCATCAACCAAAAAAACACCTCGAGTGGAGCTCATTAAACAGGCCAAAGTGGTTTTTGGCAGCACTTTATGGCCAGGCAGCCACATGGGCCAACTTCCTGCAATGCCCGTGAAAAGCAAATAAATAGCAGAATTCCTGCACGGCAGCATATGCTATAAATAAATGCATGGCTTATATAATAAGCAAAAGAAAAAGAACAACAACAACAGAGGCTCCTACTGGCTCCCTTTGGTTCCCTAACTGTGCCTCAGAGGGTGGTGAGGAGAGGGGTGGGGACCTAGAGCCTCTTGGCCAAGTCGCGCTTCTCTAACGAATGTTGTTCGCTTTGCTTCCGGCGACATAAAACTGCCGTTTGCTGTTGTTGCTGTTGTTGTTGTTGCAATTGCAGTTGCTGCTGTGGCAGTTGCAGTTGCAGTTGCAGTTGCAGTTGACCAAAAAGCAGCTGCCTATTGGCGTTTGCCACACTCTTGAGTAATGTGCCTTCAACTTGAAGCTGCAAGTTGCAAGTTGCAAACGGAGGAGTTCGCATTGAAGTTGGACTTTTCTTTGGTTCTGTTGTTGTTATTACGCTTCCTTTATTCAGTTGTTGTTATTCTTTGCTCTCTGTCTCTTTCTCTGCCTCTGCCTCTGCTTTATTTCGTTTCGGCTCAGTTGCAAGCACTGTTGCCGAATTCGCTTTTTTCCCACCAGATCTGACTGTTTTTTGCAAAATTGCAGAAAGCGCGAATTTTGGCATTTTTCTAAAAATAATTCAGTTTATTTAAGCTTTTTCTTAAGTTTTGCAAAATTTACACCAAACTATAGAACAATTCTGTCTGGTCTGTTGTCATTATCTTGAACGATATTTTCCCGTAATACGATTAACTCAAAGCAAATACCTAAAAATAATTTAACTGCCTTTTTTCCAATATCTTCTTTTTTTCTGTAGTCTTTCTGTTAAAAAATTCTTTTTCTGGAAAAGAATTGGCAACACTGGGTGCAAGTTGTTTTATATTGAGGCAGCTGTTGGCCACGCAAACAGCTCAAGTTTTGTTTTGAAAGTAATAGAGAGGCATTGCTCTCGCTCTCTCTCTCCCGCTCTCCCTCTCTCCATCTCTCTCTCCCTCTCTGGCTATATAATTGTGGGGCACACGGACAATGCGAGGTCCAAGTTCAAGCCACCCACCCACATTTTATTGTTATCGCAACAATGGCAGAGGCAGCACAACAAAAGCGTAGCACAGCTGCCTCTGCCCCTGCCCCTGCCCCTTCCCCTACCCCTACCCCTCCCTCTTGCCCACTCCATTTCTGATGCGCAACAGCAGCTTTGGTTCTGGTTTCTGCAGTTGAGGTCATGCTTTGGTCTTACCTTGAGAAGGTTTTCGTAATGCTCAAGCGCGAAGATCTGCTGATTTTTACTCTATCTGAGGCCAAGAATTGAATTAATCTGCATATCTAAATCTGTTTTTGTCCCGACTGGCTGACTGACTGACTTGCTATTCCAAACGGTCCAATAAAGCTGTAGGCCTAGTTTTACAGATCTACAATATATTCAAATAAATTAAATTCATAAATACTTACGATGGGAACTATCTACAAAATCGATAAATCCTAGAAACACTGAATCCATGACTAATTGGCTATCAACCCAAGTTTTATAGAACTGAAATAACATGGGGACTATCCTTAATTGAATAGACCTATGCGAACTCAGCTGGGCTAGTATTAAACTCTTTTCAATTAAAATCCTAATTAATTAGCTGAATTTTTAATAATTTCTTTAACCAAAATAAATTATGACTTACAATCTGAACTATATAAAAGTATATATTATTTAGAAACCTAGGTTGTATAGAACTACAATAGATTTTGGCCTATTCCAAGTGAGAAATATCTATGTGAACTCAGCTAAACAAACACTTGGCTCGTCTCAAGAAGCTTCTTGTGAATCTGGAGCATGCTTCTAGCCAAATCATAATCGATTTCTGTGGCAGAAGTAAAGCATAACTGGCGATATGGAGCAATTAAAAGTCTATATATGTAGTCTGGAGATTCTGCAGAAATTCCGCACTACAAGTTAAATTTGACCAAGATATTTGTGAGAATATCTGAGTGAACTTTAGTCATGTGGCCGCTCAGCTCGATCTAGTTGAGTTCTATGGAAAAGCAGCAAGTAGTTGGCATTAAGCATAGGTAGGGCAGCGTACTCACTCACTAGCCAAGATAAAAGCAAATAAAAAATTGCATAAAATGCCAGCGGGCAGAGCAAAATGCATGTAGAGCTGCAAACGTTCAAACTGCGGTGCATTGAACTCCAGTTCAGTTTGCTCTGTTCCCCTGTTCCCCGGTTCCTCTCTTGCTCTGTTGGACTCCAATGGACTCCATGGTCCACTCCAGACCAGGCCACAAAACTAGAAAGAACGAACGAGCGAACGCAGAAGAAGCATCGACTGAGGAGCGAAACTTGTAGCTTGTTCTAAACATGGCCACAGATACTACAAATATACAATGCGAACACATTGCAGAATGTACGGAGAACGGACAGACGAACGGACGGTCATACGGACAGACCGACGGACGGACTTTCGCACGAATGCGCAACTCTGTGTGAGATGGTAGAGCGTTGGAGAGGAGAGGCAGGGCAGGGCAGGGCAGTGGGTACGGTTGAGTCAGCAAGCGATTAGATGCCTAAAAGGAAGTAATGTTGCAGAAAATACAAAGAGAGAGGGGAAATTGAACAGCGAGAGGGAGAGAAAGAGAGAGAGAGGGAGAGAGAGAGCGCAGCTAGAGAGATCCGATTGCTGCGTGGACGGACCGGACTCTGCAGCGTTGTTGGCTTTGCTCATTTTTTATGATGGTTAAAATTGAAAAAAAAAACGCAGCAAAAATCTGCAGCTTAAGACCCACACTCTGCGCAGTCTCTCTCTCTCCTCGTCTCTCTCTGTTTCCTCGTCTCTGCCTCTCCCTCTGCTTCGCTATTATTATGTGCTTTTTCTTTTGGCGCGCCTGCGATTGTAGCCCGTTTCGAGCCCGACTTGGACTTGGTCTCTTCGGCTGCGTCTTGGTCTTTTAGCGTGTGTGTAATTATCCAAGGACGCCGCTGAGTAATGAAACGACCTTGAGTGCTGCAATACACACACACAAACAGCATACACACACACACTCACACACACAACTTGCATATGGAGACACGTCGTTTTGGCTCTTTTGTGTGTTTGGGCGTTGCATTAACTGGGAATACCTGGTACTGCGATCTCCGTCATTTGTTACACAAGCACAAACAGAATAAAAATAGTATAAAGCGCTGATATGGTCAACGATTTGTCAGCGTCATAACAAACCTAGTAAGAACTTCCAGATCACAAACATGCTTGAAAGTGGAACGCCCACAAAGCTTTTGGCTTCTTAGCTTTTGGTCAGAACCCCAAAAGCAAATAGCCAGCGTATAAGCCTGGCCATTGTTCGGTTTTGTTTTCTTTTCATTTGCCGTACGATTCTGGTCTAGACAGCCAGACAAGCTAATCTAAATAGCCATAGATCAACTAGACAAGCTTTTGTGTGTTCAAATAGAGTGAAACTCTGAGCATCAGAAATTACTTTTTTTCTTGTTTCTCAAATGGAATAAGATCGCATTTTATACTTACTTGAAGCTGTTTTTTCTATTCTGCAGCGTAAATAAACAATTGCTATCGCATATAGCAGAAATGATCGCAGAAAACAAATGGTATTGATAACAAAAGAAAAATAGACTTAAAATAAATGAAAAACTTTATAAAGTAACTAAAGACTAAATTATTTGAAGATTAAGTCTTCACAGATTTAGCTAGAATATTAGCAATTTTCCAATGGCAAATTCAGCTCATTTTCTACTTTCAGTAGTTGACCTTATTTCGATAAAGACAGAGCTTATCTGGCACATCGGATATTGCCACGTTCGTCTGTTAATTCGTCCATCCGTCCTTACAAACTAGTAGATCTCGGAAACTATAAAAGCGAGAGCTCAAATTTTTTGAATGCAGTTAGGCTTATATCATACGCAGTTTAGGTTTATTTCAAATGTTGCTTGCCACTTCCTCTTAACGATCTAATCGATAAAAACCGAATACCAATCGTAATAATGCACATAGAAAGTTTCTATTTGGAATATACACGTTCTACCATTTTTAGTTAAGAAAAAACAATATTGAAACATGATACAAACAATTTTGTAAGAAGAAGCATTGCTGCTGCGCTGCATATAATATTTTTAAATTATATTTAAAATACAGGGTGCCGAGTATGCCACGGTAGGGTGCTTCCGTCTGGTCGGTTCTATGCTTACTGCTTACTTTTGGCTTGTAGTACTTATATTCAGTTAGCAATTTGTGCAAGCATTGAACTGAGCCTGAGCGATTTGCTACCCCAATGCTGGACCAATCACCTACCTGCCTCCCCACTGCATGCCGCATCCCCCTCCCCCTCCCCGCTGTTGCATTCAGCCGGGCATCAACTAATCAGCCAGAGCGCTAAAATTATTTGCCATTTTTTACGCGCTGCTTCAAACGCGGCAACTGCGAAGCCAGCAACAGCAACAGCAACAGTTGTTGTTATGATTGTTGCTGTTGTTGCTGCTTTTGTTGTTGTTGTTGTTGCTGTTGTTGTTATCTGTGGCTGGGATGCCAACAGGCCCCACCATTAGGCCATAATCATCATCACACACGCCTCAGCCAAGGCTGCAGCTGCCTCTTGCCAGCCCCCTCTCCCCCTTCCCCCCTCCAGAGAGGTGTGCCAAATGCGCTCGCTTTTGTCTATGATGAAGATGAGGCCCAAAGATGTGGCCAGCAGTGGCAGGGGGAGGAGGGGCAGGGGCAGCTGAAGCTGGCTAGCTATTTTTAAGTATAGGTTTCGGTTTCATTGTTGCATTTCTTTTGCGTTTATGAAATTAATGAGCAGCAGCCACAGCCGTCGACGTCTCTCGTCTCCCCTCTCCCGCCCCTCATCACATTGAAAATTGTTGCATCATTTTGGTATTTCATTTATTGACCCGCATCATATACTTTGTGCCTTATACTTGACTCCCTAGCGCAATTTGCTTAACCCTGAGGCGCTGCCAACATTTTACATTTTACAATTGAAATGTAAATACCCTATAACAGCCTCTCCTTACCCCTCTGATCACTCGACAAGTCCATCAAAAACTCCAACCGTCAACAGTTTCTGTTTGTTTTTGCCTGAGCAAATCAGCTGCCTCTCACTTCTTCACTCTTTCTCTCTTTCTTCCGAGTGTCAAAATAATCACTTTTTTATAAATTCCATTGACTTCTTCACACTTTTTTACGGCTCAACGTTCAATTCACTTTTGATTTTGATTTTGATCGTGTGCTTCCTTCACTTTAAATTTGGGAATTTATTTATATTTATTTATTTAGCAATTATCATAAAGCACTTTCAGTTTTTATCGCCACAAAAATAAACAAATATTGCAAAAATTTTAACAAACACAATAAAATTCAATTTTAATGACTTATTTTTAAAACAACTTTTTGTTTTATCTTTGCAGGTATGTCAGTTTTATTTGCTAAACAACAAGAGACTTTGCTCTAAGTTGGGGTAAGTTTTTCATACATTTGGCGTGGATTGGTCACACTAAACTCTAAGGTATAAAAAGAATTCAATAACTACCAATTTTAATATATCTTACAAAGAATATTTGCTATTAAAATTAATTGCAATACGATTTTACCTATGTTTTTAAGCTTTTTCCTTTTTCCTGCAGTTAAAGCTAATGGCATAGCTTTGTCATAATTGCCATTGGTCAGCCTAATATTAAGCCCGCTAAGCTTATCTGTAAGCTCATTAATGCGAAGCTTTCTGCAGCTTTCAGCTTTCATTTCGAGTGCATTAAGCGTAATCTTTTTGCAACTTTCTAATGCTACTGTAAGGCAATCTCTTCGGTCAGAAAATATGATATGAAGAGTTATGCACATCATTATACAGCCAGGACCCCACCCAGCGTGCCATACCAGCCAGATATTGTCTATATATAGAGAAAGAGAGAGAGAGAGAAAGAGAGAGAGATGCTTCCTGCAAAATCCCAATGGCTCTAGTCTCTTGGAAAATATTGAAATTTATTGTTATTGTTTGCGGCAGCGACTACTGTCCATAATTTTTCAACAAATCGTCGCTCGGCTGTCACACTAATCTTTTCCAGGGGCCACCAACATAACAAAAAACAACAGAAAACACAAAAAACAAAAAATCCAATGAAAAAACAAAGAGAGCCCCCAGGTAAATTTGCATATGAGTCGATGTCTCGGTGTGGGATTGGTTTTCAAGTTGGCAGTTTTGCTTTCTGGCCTGGTCAGTGAAGCGTTTGTCGAAAGATATCAAACACACCTACAACAAATGCAACAAATCCAACAAATGCAACAAACATACAACAAATATACAACAAATAGTCGGCACAACACAGCCTAAAAACAATTGTGGGAAATTTGTGTATGAAATGAAAACATTTTCGGAGGAGTAGGCAAATGTTGTAAAACTAAAAGCTATTGCGTATACCCTGCAGACAAGCCAAAGATCGTATAACTGTTAATAAAGCTATTATAAAATTGAAAGTAAATAAATATATATATATATATAAATAAAATATTATATAGTATTTCAAATATATTACAACATATGAAATAGTTTTCCGATATACACAAAACAATATTTACTTGTTTTTGTACTAATACCAACGAATATATATTTCAATAAAATATGACATATAAGTAATTTTAAATATATTAAGAAATACTACAAATATAAAGAATTCTATAACAAATTAATAATGAATTTATAAAAATAAAAAAATATAAAGCATACTGAAAAACGAAGCTAATTTGTGGTATTTAATAAATAACATATAAATAATTCTGTGTATATTTAATTAATTATTGCCTTAAAACTTATTGTAAAATTAGAAATAATATTAATATGAATAATATTAAACAAATGTTAGTTTGAACTATCTTTTAAAGATAATTTATATGCTATGCTTACCAAATTTTTTTTATTTTTTTATTTAAATTAATTAAACTTATTGAACTAACTGCCTGAGAGATTCTGCATTTACAGGGTATCTGCTGCGAGTGCATTCGGCTCATTTGCTGCGGCTGTGTGTGTCTGTCTGCCAGCGATCACTTATTAACAAGTTTCAAAATTGTTTTTACCACATTTGGTTAATGCCATTTATTGGTTTTACGGCTAACTGCAACTGTTGTTGCTGCTCTGCTGCTGCTGAGATATGTGAGAGTGTGTGTACGTGTGTGGGCTGGCCAGAGCTGTCACGCCCACCAACAGCCACTGCCATTTGACAGCAGCTGTGGCCGCCTAGGTACTGCAGGGAGAGGGAGTAGGAAGAGGGGAGAGGGAACTGCACTGGCAACTGGGCGTTGCGTTGCATCCGAGAACTGGGCAAAGTGGCAGTCGGACCAAAAATGGAGCCTACTTGACTCCAAATCCACTTTTAATTCCCATTGCCTTCGCTGGATGTGAGTCAAAACTGTTTACTTTTTATCGCGGCTAATTCAAATGTCAGCTTTTTTCGCTGTAGATTCTAATTGTTTAGCTCAAGGGGGTTACTAGGTGAGGTCTTCAGCATCAGCCAAAAACCTCAACTCCATTTCCAACTCCAGCTCCAACTCCAACTCCACGAAACACGAAAGCAATTAATCCCGCTAATTGCTCAAAACGTCAGCTAAAATCTAATGTGCCAGCCCCCATATTAGTTTTAGCCAGTTTTTCTTTATCTTTGGTTTTATGTGTATGTTTACGTTTCGGTTTGGTTTGCTTCGCTTTGAAAAGGTCACAGATTGCAGTTAAACTATGCCTAATCATTTTTGCAGAGGCGCCACCTATGCTTGAGAATGGACATAAAGATTAATGATAGGCCAAACTACTTGTATTCAAAAGACTTTTATAGGCCCATTGGCTTCCAAATTGCTTCATTAACCAAATGAGGCAGCCGATCTCGGTATTGGTGAGAAGCTCTTAGCTCTCTAGCCATTACTTCCGCATACGTGTGCCACTCGGAGACTGCAGTTGTGGCTCCAACCGATAACCGATATGTATCGGATTTAGAAATCAGAATTATTAGCTTTTAATTGGCAGAGACCTCGACCTAGCCAGAACTAATAAAAAGTTATTTTTTAAGGGGCTGTGCTTTAAATTGCTTTATGACCGGATAAGAAACAGCGAAGATATGTAATAGATAATCTCGAGAGGTAGCAAATTTAAGCTGATTATTGTAACAAAAAAGTGTAGTTTCCTAATGTTGCATAAATATAGAATAGTCGACAAAACAATTAGTATTAGACAAAACCTTTGACTGTAATTGTGACTGTACCTGTGAATGCAACTCTAACTGTGACTGTTACTGTAACTGTTACCATTATTGTGGCTGTAAAAGTGCCTATTACGATGATCGTTTTGCTGTCTATTACAGGCAGAAACTTTGGAAATCTTTTACTGGAAACATGACCCGAATTGCATTTAGTTATAGTTTTAGGGTTGCCACCAACATTTCGATTTCAATTTCAATTTGTTTCTGCCGCCGTCTTAATGACGCTGCACAAATTGCATTGTGTACGTATGACTTATGTTTGGTTGCAGCCTCTTTTCCGTTCCGTTCCGATCCATTCCATTCTACTATTTCAGTTCCGTAACCGCTGGACGCCCACTTGGCCCGGCTTGTTGGCCAATCTTTCTTTGGCTGTTTGTGACTTGGGCTACAACTCAATTCGAAATGGGCCATTAAAACAAATGCACAGCGAACACATCGCAAATCCAAATCCAAAAACCCAAACCCAAACCTAAAGCTAAAGCGCAGCGCATAAAGTGACTCGCCCACAGAATATCAACATGGCAATATTTATTTATAACATTTTAGCGCATTCCCCCCCTCCTGCTGTTGCTGCTTCTTGGCCAAGTTAGTCAGTCAACATCTTGGTAAAGACTTTCCACGAAGCGCGCACATAAACAAAGTGTGTCTAGTCCAAGCTGAAAATCTCAGTCAGGTCCTTGTCCATGTGCAACCTTTCACTTGACTCGAGCTCTTTCTAAACAATTGGCCACGTCTGAAATAGTTTTCTGATATCCACATAGCCATATTTATTTGTATTTGTATCAATAGCAACGTGTTTATAACTTAATAATGGCTCAATAAAAAACCAATGCAACATCCACGATCGTTCCACAAACAAAAAACGAAAAAAGAGACGAAAAAAGAGACGAATAAAACTTTACTTTCCTTTCCATTCCTTTCCTGCAGGGGACTCCACTCCGATACTGGGTATACGCTTTACGGTATACAGTAGTCAAGCCATCCACATTAAAGTCATGTCGTATTTCGGACAAGTTAAACGTGAGCTCTTGTATTCCGACCAGAAACCCAAAGCTCTTGGCTCGGCTTTAGAAAGGCCTAATGGGGCGTTTAGTTTTTGAAATTTCGACTCCAAGTGGCTCTGGGGTCCGACTGCAGTTAATCAAATGAATTATTATTACAATAAATAAGCATATTTTGACAGTGGTTGTTAGCCAAATGGCATATCAGCTGCTAATGACAATTGCAACTGCCACAAAATAACAAAATAAAACAGGGTCAAGCGATTCGCCTGGCCTTTGCAACAGCAAAACTTGCAATCTATTAAATAATTAGGCATAAATAAACCAGGAAATTACTGCTAAGTAGAAAGAAATAAAGATAGTTGGAGTGAGACCAGAAGGCACAATAAAGTGCTAATTTTAATGATATTACTTTCATGCAATCGCATTAGCTCAGTGAGATCTTAATGGCAATGCTAATTTACAGCTAATAAACTTGGATTTTAAATAGTTAATGCTCTTACATAGTTTTTACAATAAAATATATTTTTATAGCGCAAGGCAATAATTTAAATAAGATTATGTCTATTACTTTCATTAAATAAAAATCTATTGAAGTTGATTTAAATTTAAAACTATTGGCAGTGTTTTAAATGCCACCTACTTAATTAATTTTAGCTTTTAACTTGTATTGAGTTTAAGTACTTTAATTGAATTAAAATGTTCAACTATTTAGTTTTAGTATAGATAATATAGATATTATTGTTTTTTCCTGGTTGACTGACCGACGTGCTATTAAATTCCATTTTTTTCTATAAATAAAAGAACTTAATTAATTTGAATACCCTTTACCTAAGAGCATAACATTATAACAATATAATTTATTAATATATTTAAAATATAGGCTGTAGGAAATTCATCGGCTCCAAACTTCTATGGTTTATTGCCTTACTTAGAAGGGATAATTAAATGTACTAACTGGCGTTAATGATTAGTTCTTTACAAGTGCTTTAAAAACGTGGGAATACTTCAAATACAGATTTACGATATTGGCATCTGGTTGAGCTACGATTTATATCTCTCACCATTGCATGGTGCTACAAATATCAATTTTCAATTGTCCAGGCCCAGGGGGAAGTTTAGTTTTATAAGCAACAAAATGTATTCAAAAGAGCGTGCAATTGGTGCAGCAATTTATTTCCGTTAAATCTCGAAGTGCCCAGAGTTTTTATGAGCATTTTCATTTCGTGTTTGCCAAACATTATCAACGGGCCAACAACGGAGAATTTAAGAACCATAATTTGCCGCTAGCCGCAGGATAAACCACGCAAATTTATCATGAGAAAAAAGAAAAAAGTTTACAACAAAAAAATGCAACACATAAAAAGTTTTTTCTTACTTCTTTTTTTTTTGGCAAGAAAAGTTTTTTCTTTCTTTTATTGCTGTGCTAGGAAGTGAAAACGAAAAGTGTTTGGCAGCAGCAGGATTTGTAAGTGGGAGAAAGAGCAAGGAAAAGATATGGGGGCAGTCTGTCTGGTTAGTCTATAAATTATAGTTGCTTTTGGGGGCTTATAATCAGAATTTGCGCTTTCACACGCCAAAAGAGCGGAGGAGCCGAAGGAATGAATTTCAAATGGGGTATTCTTGTTGGGAATTTTATATATTTTTTTTTATTTTATTGCGGAGTTCCGTTGCTTATCTCGCTGACACAATCTGGCAGAGAGAAGCCAACACTTCTAGCTGTTGCTTCGGGAATTTTTCAACATTTCTGATAAACAATCTGCTCCAAATACTACAATTCTCCGCTTCTCTCCGCCGAAATCGCGTTGGCAATTTATGTCTTTATGTTGGCTTGAAGCTGTATAAGGTCGCGTTGTTAATTGTTGTGCATAATTAGGAGTTCGGCTACATGGTTATGCCGTTAATTCCATTTGTAGTTCTAATGGTCGACCACCCACGTGCTGAAGAATGCCAGTTATTGAAACTCTAATTGCCCCACTTTGGAAATGGAAGCCTGAGTTATGAGACCCGACCAAAAACAGTCAACGGGGTATGCAAAGTAAAAGTTCAGTTCCCAAACTGTACCATAATTATCTGCAGAAGACAAGGGTGAAGAGAGTGTAGAGAAGAGAGAGAGAGGAGAGAGGAGAGAAGAGTAGGCCGTAGAGCAGCGAAGACACCCACATGGAACTTGGCCGCAATTTAATTAGAAATAAACAAGACTCAAACGCAACGATTAATGGTCAAATGCATTCGAAAGGAAGAGTTGCCACAATTCTACACATCTTCCAGCATAGAAAGAGAAAGAGAAAGACCAGCAAGAGAGCCAAATGTGAGCACATGCGGGGCGCAATAACAGTAAAAAAGTGTAACATATATTTATCACTGAAAACGCGACAGCCAAAAAGAAAGAGCGAGAAATGAGAAAAAAAAACGAAGCAGGCGCACACAAGGAAGTCTTCTCCGATGGCCTAGAGAGGCACGGAGAATGGGGCAGCAATCTCTGCTCTCCAAATGTGGGTCAGACGAACTCTGTTGGAGTGCCTGTCCAAACAATGAGCCCCCAGTCTCAGCCTCAGAGTCTCAGAGCCTCTGAGAGTCAGGCGAAACCAAAAGCTAAACTCAACACGCTTCACATTTCCGATGATGATAAATGAGCGCGATGAATGCAATGATAAAAAGGCACCGAAAGGAGCTCAACTGCTGGCTAGAAAGGGGCGAGAGACTGTGACATGAGTTAAATGTTAACCTAATGGCAGTTGATAAACAGCCCGGCCTGATAACCGGCCAACAAATCTCTGGCTTTCGATCAAAATGTCAACAAATTAAAGGCAAAACGGTAGCGCTTTATGCTTAAAGAGAATTACGATATTTCTACTCCCGATACGATCAGCTGAGGTTCTGTTTGTCTTTGAACTGTTGATTTGTGAATCATAAACAACACAATTACTGGAAGGCTTAAGCCCTGCTCTACGGTTCTTAATATCTATATAATATATCTGAAGTTTTTAAAGCATCTTTTTTGGAGTTTTTCTAGCCGTACTTTCACTGCCAATTTGCGCATAATTTAGCGTCAATTCCTTGACAATTCTAAGCAATGATCTGGTGCGAATCTGCAAACCTGCAGGCGACACTTTCCCATGACCAAAAACATTAGAAGAGCTCAGAGCCAACAGGCCAACAAGCCAACAAGTCACGTTGCGAGTGCACCAATAAAGGCGCACAATGAAGAGGAGGCAGTGTCGGAAACCGATGAAAATTGCCTGCCCTGCGACACGTTCACGATCCATAATATGCCAGAGTCAAGGTAATTCCCATACAAAACGAAGAGAAGAAAAATTACTGAAGAGCAACAACATTTTGCATTACCAAAAATTGTATTTCCCGCTTACCTCTTTGGCCATTTATGGAGTTTCTTTTCGTTCGCCTCATACGTACATATATATATTTATTAGGTCATCTAATTGTGTTTTCCATTTCGACGAGCTGTGACAGCAACAACTGCGACGTGTTTTTCCAACGGTTTTCCCACACACACTCACACACTCACACAACAGACAGTGTATCAGTTTTTCCAGTTTTTATTTCGTTTTTCTTTTCTGCCTGTTAACAGTTAATGTTTTTGCTTTTCATGAGGTTCCGGCTGCCAAATTCAAATGGACTTTTGTCATTGAGCATTTTAAGCGGCGGTAAATGGAGTGAACGAGATTCCAATGGCAGTTATTCAAACACAGTTATCGATAGTCCGACTGGGGCTGCAAAAATGTCACTTCTCGTGCATTGTGAGTGGAAGTATATGCTCTAAAAAACAGTTGAAGTGCCGGCATATTCAGGTCTACAGCAAGCGAAGATCAAGTTTATCGATAACACAGCATAGAGCATAATTGAGGTTAGCAGCAAGTGTTAATAGAGCTTATCGATAACAAATGCAGAAACTGGATTGCCATTAATAGCCTATTTCCAACAGCACAAATGTGACCTATCAGCCAAATGACAAACTATTTCATTCAAATGACTAACCATGTCATCCAAATGACTAACCAGTTTATCCAATGCCAAAAATACCAACGTCTTTCGAATGATATGAGAGCCTGATGCTGTCGCTCGTGTAAACGCCAAATGAGCGTCATTTAAAATGACACAAAATGAGCTCACATTCAACGCTCGTGGAAATCGGCGATAAATGTTCGATGTTCAATGCGATTAAATGTTCGGTTTAACATGTTCGTCGGGCTTTGTTGAACAAATTTCTCGAATTGTTTTCTTTGTGAATAGATTTCTAACAAACAGTGTTGCCAGATGTAGCTAGATTTCAAATAAATAAATATTAAAATAATGTATGTATAACAATTATGTATGCTAATAAAATTTACTGAAAAATAAATATAAATTTTATAGTTATGTCCATTAGCATAAAAAGAAATCGTCAAAAAACCAAGCTGGCAACACTGTTAGCATGTTATCGATAGTTAGCAATAGGTCATGTTGTTGGCAACATGCTCGATATGCTTTATCGCTAAAACGACACTCTCAACCTGCTTTGACCTGGGCCCACACATGAAAGCCATGCTGATTGCTGGCCAGCTGCCGGAGGCCAAAGCGCATCAGGCCAGCTGTTGGTCTCTGAAAGCTGCGAAACGGCCTAAAGAGACAGGATGAAAGGAAGGGAGGAAGAGAGAGAGGGGGAGAAAGTCTTAAATTACATACGCACCCACACAGCGCTCCTTGGTGCGAAAGAGAGTTAGGCGAAACTTGCAGAAGATCTTGCCGTTTGTGGCCCTGTTTCTCTGTTTCTCTTTCCAGTTGATGCAATTTGGTCAATGAATTAAGTGTTGTCGTTGTCGTTGCTTTGGCTGTGTTTTGTGGGCGCGTTGTAGCGTTACGTTACGTTCTGGCGTTTCTTTTTGGCCAAACACCTTCGGGCCATGCACAAATTTGTCTGCACAATCGGCAAATTACCCGAGTGCAAAAGGCGAACACTCAAATTACAGTTCATTGAGCCATTTGGAAAGAGAGTTTTTGTTTTCGGTTTGCCTCCTTTTTTTGTATTTTTATCTGTTTCTGTTTCTTCTTTTTGGCGACACTTGACGGGCTTCCTGTGTGCCTGACCCCATTTCTTGGCCAGCTGCAGCTCGGCTGTCTCCTTTGGCCACTTATGATAAATGAAGGTTTAGTTCTGTGCGGCGTTTACCTTAACCCACAGCGGAGTTTCAGTTCAGTTGAGTTGAGTTGAGTTCGTGTTCAGTTATTCGGTTACCAGTTGTGGCAGTTGCCTGTTTTTTCCAGTATTTTGCAACATTATTATTTGGCCGTTACTCACATTTTGGCCACGGCTGTTTTGACAGTTGCCCAAGTGGCCAGCTGACAGCATGATACAAACTGCCCAGGCCCCGAACTCAGCAGCGAACATGAAGATGATGTCCCATTGTGATTTATGAGGCACAAGCGTTAAAGTGTTTTAGTTTTTATACCCTGTGTTTTTATACCCTGTGCCCATTTGAAAAATGGGAAAAACAGGGTTAATAACTTTGTGCGAATGTATGTAACAGGCAGAAGGAGGCGTGGCAGACCCCACAAACTATATATATTCTTGATCAGGGAGACAAGCTGAGTCGATTTAGCCCTGTCTGTCTGTCTGTCTGTCTGTCTGTCTGTCTGTCTGTCTGTCCGTCTGTCTGTCTGTCTGTATGAACGCTGAGATTTTCTAAACTATAGAAGCTAGAGCAGCCGTTTTGGTCTCTTTTGAAAGGTGTATACCATACGCAGATCAAGTTTATTTCAAATCTTGAATGCCACGCCCCTGCCGCCTACAATGAATGAAATAAAATACATTCGCCAATTAAAAAGGCACTGAAATATTTACATTAATTCTCTCTTCAGTAGTTGGTAGGTCTAGATCATACGCAGATGAGGCTTTTTTCAAATTTTTGATGCCACGCCCCCTTTACGCCTTAATCGATAAAAACCGAATAACAAGCGTAATATTGAACATAGAACGTTGAAACTCAGAATATATACTCTTGTGTATAATAGTTACCTATCCTGAAAAGCGCATCAAAATCGGCCAATAAACACAAGAGATATGAACGAAACAATATTACAGGCGTTACGCCGCTCGCCTTTTAGCAGCGCGGCCTATAAAGCATGGCATACACAAAATGGAAGAAGAAGAATTGCTGCTACGCTCCGTGTGATAGTTTTAAAAAATTATGTTTAAAATATAGGGCACAGGGTATTCTACAGTCGGGCCCGTCCGACTGATCTGTCCCGTCCGACTGATCTGCCCTGTCCAAATTTTTTAAGTCTCCATTTGTCTTGCTCTCTCCGTCTGCTTTCTCGCTACCTACTTGTCCGCACTTGGCCGAGAACATTTCACTTTTTCCGCCAGCTAATTGCCACTGCGCCTGCTCAGCGCTCCTCAGTCTGCCTCAGTCCCTATCCCTATCCCTATCCCAATCCTCTCCTGACCTGTTGCCTCATCATATCATAAATCTTCAAACACTTTCACATTCATTCGGATGTGCTGCCAACACCCAATACACTTTATCCTCGCTTCCAGTTCCAGTTCCAGTTCCCAGTTCCTTTTCGTCATTAGCTCGTCGCGACGTCTCTTAAGTGCCTCTCGGGGTGTGCCAAGGGTAACCCGCTTGTTATACATATATTGGGTTATTTCGGTTATATTGAGCGTGGTTTGGCAACAGGTAGTATTACCCGGCTCACCTGCTGCTTCATTCATAGATTTCACAGTTTTATCTTGGGCAATTTGCTACACTTGACCTGTGAATGGCAGCGCCTGCCATAAAAGCCGTTCTTATCTGTCAAATAAAACTTGGCAAACCAAGCAGGAAGTGGACTAAGAAATATTGTTTAGTAGAAGGAAAAGTCTAACTGCCAGATTAAAACTAGAGTCTTGAATCTACGCTACTTTTTACCTGGCTAGGAAATATTAGCAATTATAATAATTATATTGAAAATATAAAAATATGTAAAGGAATAAAAAACTATACGAATTTGATAAATCTAAAGCTGAATATCCAAATAAACTGGCAAGTATGATCAATAAATGTAAATAAATAAATAAATAAATTCAAAATAATGGTGAACAAATAAAGTAGGATATACTTATGTTAATAACTTTATTAATTCATTTAATTTTTTTACAATACATTTGGATATTTCCATATTGACACTTCTCATAGATGAAACTTTTATTTTCAATTGCTAATTTCTACTAACTTTTCCCACAATATTTATTTCACATTTACCAGTTGTTTTGTTAAAGTTAATAAATACTTATTTGAAACCTATAACATTTATTCTATATCTATTTCATTATGTATAAAATCGGTCAAATTGAAATCAAATCAACACTCTGCAGACTATGATTATACAACTAAACCTTCAGAAATCACTAAAAATAATGATATAATATCATATGGTAATTTGTGCAATTTTTGGCATCCATCAACGTGCCATTAATAAAACCAACTGTAAAGAGAAACAATAACTTTTATTAAACACATTTCTCCCGTGTAAATATATCATTTACTTGCCACTTTCTATCTCATTAAGCAGAGAGATACGTGTAAAGAGAAATATTTTAAACAAATGACCCGCATCGTAATGATTATAATCAAGGGTAATCAAAAGTTAAATTAAAGATCGAACTGCCAAAATGATGGCATTTACGGCACGCGAATGCCCTGCAGAGATTTCATTAATATCGTAAATGGTATATCGTATATCGTAAATGCCCAAATGCTATATCGTATAGCATTTTCAAGTCGCACAATTTATTTGCATTTAACCTGCTTTCACTTGCCCGGTCGAGGCTCTGTTGCATGTGGCATGTGGCAACTGCTGCAACTGCAACACGCGGTAGAACCAACTGGCGAATAGGCATTCCCTACCGCAGCCTGCCCCTCTCTGCCCTCGAATGTCGTGTGGGTGGCCGAGTGACAGCAGAGAGAGAGCGCATGATTAAGAGAGGGAGAGATTGAGAGAGGGGAAATCTCTTGGAGAAGTGCGTTTTAATCTCTCAATTCAAATGCCAGCGACTGGCAATTGGCGTTGCGGTCAAAATAAGTGGCAGCTAGCCTCCAAGGGGCAAGAGGTTGAGAGAAGGGAAGGCCTAGAGGCACAAGGTTAACAGCGATTATTTTAGCCAACTGTTGCTGTTAAACAAATCGAGAGGAAGTTTGCGAAGTGTTGGGAGAGAAGAGAAGTTCAAACAGCTAACACTGCAGCTGCCACCAAATTTATGCAAAGAGATCACGCACAGCAACTTTGCTCTTTCCTAAGCTTAAAAGCACATAGTTAAAGCTCTGCTCCTGGCTAAAAGCACGCAAATCTGAGCTTGCATTTGATATGAATTTCAGCTAAAATGATTACAAATTACGCAGAGAATGTTAACTAAAGTCTGCATCTAGAAAGCAACTGATAAGGCAATTAAAATAGCTCAGCTTGAGCAAGAGAAAAAGGCATTTAGAGAGCGTGCAAGGTGGAGATAAAGAAGCTGAAATTGTTGCATTAATCTCAGCCTAGAATCTTCAATTTACTCAAATTGGAATTTATATAAAGTTGCATAAAAAAATCCTTGGAATAAATTAAAAACCTTAAAAAAAATATTTACATACAGGTCATTTCTAAAAATAACTATACAAAAATAAAAAATATGGATAACAAATAATTACTATTAAAAAAATTCTCTTAAAATATTTAAATGGCTTAACATGCGCTATTTAAAAAATAAATATAAAACAGCAAAAAATCATTATAAAAAACATACACCATTAAATAAATAAAATTAAATAAATATTATAAAATTGAACTTTACAAATTAACGTTTTCAATCTACTCTTTCTATATCTTAGCTTACTAATTAAAGTTTATTGAATTGTAATTTATATGTAGTAAAATAAAAATATTAAATTGTTATTATTATGTGAAAACCTAAACATAAAATTTATAGAAATAAATATAAAATACAATTTGCAATTTAATTTCAATAACATATTTTTTAATAAAAAATTCTTTCTTCTTTCTTTTCAGGTATGTCAGATTTATATAATTTTATAATTTAATTTATATAAATTCCAACAAAGATTTAATTTGGGGTAAGCTTTCAATTTATTTATTGTATCATATAAATAAAACTAGAAAAATAAATAATAAAAGTAAATTTATAAAAATGTAGTCTGATATGAATATCTCGCTAGACAGCTACAAACTGCAATAAATGCATAAAAAGTATCTCATTATACTGCAGCCCCGTTCCCATAGCTCCCCTCCCCTCTCTCCCCTCCTCTCTACCCCCTCTCGCTGCCTGTAACTGCCTCATTTGATAGCTCAGAACGATTTCGCGTCGCCGGCATCATAACATCAATCAAGCTTTGATTTTCACATGTCAGGCAGAAGGCAATGCACATAAATTCAAATCGCAGCGGCTTTTGGCAAACTTTCTATGCAACATATAGGCACACATAGTTTGTGCAACAATCTGTGGCATGCATGGAGAATGTGGAAGAGGGGGAGGGAAGGCTCTAACTGTTGTAGCTGCAGCCAAAGTCCAAAGAGTCGAGTTGAGTTATCGCGGCGACACAATCACTTGTCATAAACATTAATTGAGCGTGAAAATCAAGTGAGCTGCCCCCTCCCCCTCCACTTCTCCCTCCCTATCGCTGCCCCTCTGCTATCGCAAGTAATAAAGATGAATTGCAATCGATCGATCGACTCAGATTCAGACTGAGATGGAGCTGAGATCGAGATCTCGCTCCTCTTTCGACCAAATCTTTTTGGCACATGCTCCAGCGGCCTTTGGCACCCCATTAAAAAGCGAAATTGGGTCATCAATGCCGACGATCCTTTAAGAGATCGGTGTGGGAAGGGGAGAGGGGAAGCAGAGTTGCCAGAGTGTTTTGCCGTCTTTTACTTTCGGTTGTTGCCTTTCTCAAAGCCGAAAAAAGTGACCTGCTTAATGCGTCTGATGCTGCCTTTTTTCTGTTTCGGTGTCTGCGGATTCTTTCTCATTAAAAATCGAAACTGTTGATCATAATCGAACTGCATCGATACTATCTATATAGTCTCTATATATAGTATATATATATATATATAGATTTTTTTCATATTTTATGACCACTTACCTTTGCCAAATTCTCAAAACGAGGCTAAATTTCTCCGTGTCATGTTTTTTGTGTTGCTTTTGCTTTTCTTTTTATACCCTGTTTTTTTTTTAATATCTCTTTTTGGTGTACGTATGTTGATGTCTATTTTTTGTCGAGTTCAAAAAAACATAGGCCAATGTCAAAGACGTCGCCCACTCGCCAAAATCAAAACTGTAAGACTCATGGGGCATGCCACATGTTGCATATGAAATTTATGCAAATCCGCAACAACTGTAAGAGCAACAGCTGCCAATAAGCGAGCATAAATTATATACGCGATGCTATTCCAGATCCTTGTGCGGCATTAGCATATAACCTGATGCCTACGGAACGGACGCCAAATCGAAATAAAGTTGGAAATGCAGCTGAAGACAGCAAGAAAGAGACGGAAACAGACGGAAAGAGACGGCAGACTGTCTTCTCGCCGTGTAGATTGTCTTCTCAAATGGCAAATGGCTTCATTTTGGGCTCGAAGCTGACGCTCTTGGCCAGTGCTGACGATTTTTTCGAGCGAAAAAAGGAGGGAAGCACACAAAAATAGATTTTAACAAAATTAAAAAAAAGCAGAAAACAGTTGTGCTATTTTTATTATTTTTTAAATATAGTGTTATAGGCAAATATCGATTACTATAATGATAACAATCCGATAAATGTTTCTTAACTTGCATTTTCTTATTTAAGAAAAATTCGATAAAAAGCTTAAAAACTTTTGAATATATTTAAAACTCCCGCTTCTGGCAGTTTCACAATTTGGTTTAGCAAATTCTCTTCAGAACCAACAGATCTCGCTTAAAAAAAGCTGATTGGACTGCACTGCTCTGGGCTGTCATTTCGCCTGACACAATTAACTGCAAGTTTTGTGCTTTTTATGAAACAATTCAAAAGTTTCTCAGGCTTCCGGAGGCGCTCATTAGCGCAGCTGAAACTGAGAAATATCAAAAGCGAGGGGCGTCATTATCATCATCATTATCATCATTATAAGCAAAGATGTTTCATATTTGTGTTTATTGGCCTGATTCTGAGTGTGAGAAACACTGTCAAGCATGTTGCCAAGCATGTTGCCAGTTGCGAGTTCCAGTTGCAGTTGCAGTTCCGGCAACTTTAATGCAAATTATCAATGAGTTTGCAGCTAGCTAACTGTGCCAGCGTAAACGGCGTTTTATGCCCAACTCAATCAGCGACTGCGCCTGTTATTTTTTTTGTGATTTTAAGCGTAAATAAATAACAATTAAACACGTTTTTTATAGGCCTGTAAATTGTATTAATTGCCATGCATGCTTGGCAACATATGCGCTTGGCAACATGTTGCCATGCTGCGCAGCAACATTGGCTCGTGCGCTCTTGCTACCTAAGCCGGCATGCCGGCTCACCTGCGCGCTCTCTCTCACTCTCTCTCTCTCTCGGGCTTGCGCTCTCGCCGTGCAAGTGCAGCAACAACTTGCATGCGCAGATCTCTCACGGCGATCGCTGCTCACGGCCGCTGCCGCTGCTGCTGCCTCTGCCGCTGCCTCTGCCTAACGCTTGCACTCAGCTTGTCTTCAGTGCGCGTTTTCATTTCCGCGCTTGCAGACGTCGACGTCAGCATCGCGTCGCGTGTTTTTCGCCTTGTTTGGAAATGGGAATTTTTACAACAATTTAGCACAAAACATTAACCAACGCTTTCCAATTGTGCGCGGCCAAGAATGCGAAATTACCTCAGGAAAAATTAGTAGAAAATATAAATAAATTATATTTCTGGCACGCTGCGTAAGTTTTTGAAATATTTCATACGTAAAACTGGGTTAATAAGTTTGTGCGAAAGTTACAGTCAGAAGGAGATGTGGGAGATCCCAAAAAGTAAATATGTTAGTACTCTCTTGCTCAGAACTACGATATAGCCATGTCCGTAAGTCGGTCTGCCTATCTGTCTGTCTCTCAGGATTAACGCCTAGATCTCGAAAACTATAAAAACTAGATAAGCCATTGTCGGAATTTAGTTAGATGTATACCATATGCAAATCGAGTTAATTTATAATCTCGGATTCCACACCCATCCCTAATCATAAAAAGCAAATTAAAGCCGGATATTAGGCATAGAAAATTGTAATTTAGAAGGTATACTCCCTAGCATAAAATTCACGTTTCCTGAAAAGCGCATTAAAATCGGTTAGTGAACACAGAAGATATTTAAGCAACAATATTGCAGGCCACGCTCGTTAACACAAAAATTTCCATGGCTTAATTAATTGTTGCAAGATCGAAACAAGTTTGACCTTTTCTGCGTAGGTGTCGGGGTTTCTTTTGGGGACATATTTATCTGATTAATTTTTGACAGGCGGCAGACAAAAAGTTGACCGATAATTTCAAATTGACAACAACAAAACATGGTCCAAAACAACGTTGACCTCATTTCAGATTGTTTGGCGTTAGAGTTTGAAAGAGCGAGACAGAGAGAGAGAGTGAAAGAGAGAGAGAGATGGTTGGGGCAGTGCAATTACGTAAATGACGTAACACGCAACGTAAGGCGTCGTCGGCACACGACAATAACAACAATGGCCAGAGCCGAAAAGGGAGAGAGAGAGAGGGAGAGAGATAGAAAGAGGGAGAGAAAAAATGCAATAAAGCAATTAAAATGTCATTGCTGTAAAGCAGAAGAAAGAGCCGAAAACTAGAGTGGGAAATGGGCTATAAAAAACGGATATGAAGGCACAGATACAAACAGCAGATAATACGCCAGACAACGAGGAATCAAAAGAGAGCACAAATTGTGTTTGCCCAGTTATTTCGGATGGAAGTCATAAACGTTTTTTCTGCCTTCAATTGGTAACTGGGCAGGTGGGAGGGACGCCTATATAGGTTATGAGAGGGGGGAAGAGGGGAGCTGATAGGGCTCTCATCATATAAAGCGGCCTGACAACAAATGGAACAAAAGTGCGGAAGATAACGCACTTAGAGATGGAGAAGGGAAGGGCGAGGGAGAGGGAGAGGGAGAGGGAGAGGGAGATGGAGATGGAGACAAAAACCGTAACGACTGCACGGCATTCTCTTTGAAGTAGCTCCAATTCCAATTCCAATTCCACTTCCAGTTACCGTTCCAGTTCGAGATCGGCATTGGAATTGGAATCGGCATCCGGAATCGAAGTATTACAGCTCTCTGCTCTGCTGATAACAAATTTTCCCAATGCAAACTCTGAACTTATCGGCTAATATTTGCATAGAGCTTGGACTCGCACTCGGACTCTGACTCTCCTGCACTCTCTTCCCGCTTCCCCCTTCCCACTGCTCTCTTCTGTATACCCTTCTCTGAAATTTGTTTGCGCAATGCGTTGTTGGGTTCTATTGTAGGGTATTTGTATTGGTGTTCGTAATCGCATTGGTATTGGTATTGGTACTGGCCCTATGCACTTTGAAACCTTTTCGGTTTGCATCTATTGTTTGTCGTGATTTGAATTGTTGTGAGAAAAACAAATAACTGATAAGTAAAAGTCAACTTCACGCTATGCAGATGCAGGAAAATTCGTAAATAAATAAATAAAACAATCCCAAAAAAAAAATTATGACATATGTATCTATGAAATAATAATATATGAGCGTTGATAAGATATTTATTTATATATAAAATTTAAAAAACAATATGAGTTATCTGTAGATACATTTGTTATTAATTGCTTGATTCAAGATTTGTCTAAAGCAAATAAATAAAAATATCTATAATAAAACAAAAATTTTTTTATAAAATTTCAAGTGTATTACAATTTATAAAAATGTATAGATACGTAACTTTTATTTATTATATTTCATTGATTTTATTATTTATTCAAGTCTCGAATAAAATATATTTTCTTAGTATTATAGCTGAATTTCAAAACTAACATAATAGTGAAAGTTATGGCAAAACAGCAAAGTTTTTAAGACCTTAAGTCTTTGCAAATAGAGAACTTAGTAAAAATCTAGTTAGCATTATGTGTATTTTCCCAGTGTTCTCTGCTTCACTCAAGCCTTGCCAGAAATTCATAAATTTTCCGCTACTCGCTTTTCTATTTGAATACTTTTTCAATTAAAAACTTGTCTGAAATTGAAAATGTGTGGCACTCGCATATATAACTGAGCTGTCAGTGCAAACAGTGAACCAGTAAAAAATTCCGCAGACAGCTCAATATTTTGACAGCTCGACTGCAATCCCCCCTCACTTCCCGCCCCATTGTGCCCCCATAGAGCACTCCTTAACCTCAAAAAATGTTAAACAAAACAAAAAATAAAAATGAAAAAAAATATAACGCATGTCGGTTCAGCAGCAAACAATGGCAAACAATTTTTTATGCATTTATGCAAAAAGAGAAGTCGGCAGGCTGCCCCTCACCCCTCCGCTTCCCCTCACTCCACAGTCTCTCCTTTGAGCTGTCAGAGAGGCAGACACCCAAAAGTTACACCAAAAAGCCAATGCCAGCTCCAGCTTCCAGCTCCCAGCTCCCAACTCCCAGCTGCAAATGCAGGAACGTGCTGCCAACTCGTTGCATGAAGCTGTCAGAAAACTGACGCACTGAATTATATATGGAACCAGGGCAGGGGGCAGCCTGTGAGAGGGGGAGGGGGGCGGTGGCATATTGGAAAACCACACACAAAAAGCCAAAAGACACAGAGCATCGTAGCATAAACAGGAGGCTGCCCAGCGTCCATCACAACGGATCACATCACGTCTGACCTTCAGTTGGAGCAGCCAAACCGCAACTAATGTGAATAAACAGAGTAAGAGCAACACACGAGCGAGATAGAGATACAGATAGAAAGAGAGAGAGAGAGAGAGAGGGAGGGCAGAGAGGGGAGAAGACCCCAAAGACCAGAAGCGATTTTCCTTTGTGCCTGGTCAAGTTGATTTTTCATAATTACCGCGTATTAAAGTCAAATTCAGTTGCCAGTTGCCCGTTGCCTGATGCCTGATGCCAGATGCCAGGCGTTTGATATGCAACCTAGCTACACTCAGAAAAATAAAGATTAAAAAAAAAACGAATTTAAAATATAAAAATTAAAGAAAGAAGTCTTGTTATGTATTGAAATTCAAGCTCAAATCGGAATAGAATCGAAATAAATTAATTGCTATCTCATTACACTCAAAAAAATAAATATGCAATCGTTTTACGAAATAAATCCTTTATGTGAAACTTCTTTTAGAATTTTCTGGCTGAGCTAAGCTTTTGCCAAGCAACTTCTTCTCGAAGTACGAAAACTCTTACCACTTTTTCTCTCAGTGCAGCTCTGACGCTCTCTGCATAGGCTGGCTGGGGCTGACCAGGGCTGGGCTTAATCTCTGCGCCTGATTCGCCATGCAGACGCCTAGACAGGCTGCATGATGAGCAGAGACGAGCAGAGGAGAGAAGAGCAGAGGAGAGGAGAGCAGCAGAAGGAGCAGATCAAGTAGGGCCCATGTAGGCACTGGCGCTTGCTTTATTTTTAGACGTGCCCAGCATTGGTCATTAACATTTGACGGACAGTGTGCCGGCCTGAAGTTTGTGTTTAGAATATACAATGCAGCCATGCATTACACACAGCGAAAAACTTTGTAAAAAGGAGCGCCAGAGAGTTGAATAAATAGTAAATAGTTGCAAATATATCTGATCAAATTTATTAAATATAAAATATTAATTTTGTATTCAAATAAAGCCTGCTCATAATATTAAAAGTATTTTAAATACAATTTTAATTAAAAGCTTATTTAAAAGAGAAAGCAAAAGAAATGCTCTATTAAGCATAAAATTTACAAATCTGGAAATTACTTTTAATTTGTATATAGAATTATTATCACAATACTTTAAGAATTTATATCAAAATTTCATTTAAAATTTCTGCCAGTGCATTGAAATTCTGCGCTCAACTCGCTGTCTGCACTGCAGACTGAACAATTGACTCGGAGACTGACATAATAGAAATGTCAACAGTCCAGGCGCTGATTTGACAGCGCCTAACAGTAGGGGCGTTCCCCCAAAAAGAAGGGGAAGCACCGAGCACAGAAATGCAGTTGGAAATGAAATGGGCATGGGCATTAAGTAGAGTTCTAAAAGCAGAAGACAGACAAATGGTTTGTCTGGCTTTTTTGCAGCTAGTTTTAATTGATTTTAATTGCTGTTGATGTGCTGCGATTCAAAACGATCAGTGTAGGGTGAAAATGTGTTAATCCCAATGGGAAATGATGTGAAAACTTTAATTGAAAAGTGGAAAACTCGCATACGAAATATAAACCAAAGCAAAAGCAATTTAAATATTTTTAAAAATATTTTTTAACATATTTAGATCTTTTTAAAAGACCACAATAAATATTTTTCAAAGCAAACATTTCTTTCAGCTCAATTTGTTGACACTTTGTAAAAGTTGTTGGACATGCGATGTCAATGACCATTCAATAACCAGACAAAATAGTTTCAAATGCTCAAGTTGTACACATTTTCCAACTGCTTTTTATTGTATTTTTGTATTTTCCTTTAGGCCAGCTCAAAGTTAGCGCTAAAGTCGCCGAGTTATCCATCATTAGACTCAATTTGTTAGCTACGCCTTGGAGATGACTCGACAAGAATGTGCCTGACTTGATTCTAACTGCATGACAAACAAAACATGGATAATACTGTAAGGAGAAGGAGTTTGTGGTAGGGCAGAAGGGCTGCATAATGCATTCATTATAAAAAATTACGAAACAAAAAAGAGCTGGAAAACACGCTAGAAAAACTGTCAACAAGTGAGGCATTCAACTGCACAGTAGCCGGAAAAACAAATACGAACAAGAACAACAAGCACAAATGGAACTCCGCTCGATGGCAGTTCAATCAACTCTGGATATGCTGTAAATGGAAAAACCCCCAAAGGGTCGCTCCAAAACTGTCAAACTGACCCCAAAACAACGGACAGATCTGCCTCCTTCCTCCTTCCTCCTGCTGCCAGCCAGTTATCCATCTGTCTGGCAAATGTCAAACGTTAGTTTTGTAATTAGCCAGAGTCTCAAAGTCGCCAGCCTGACAATTTGCAACTGTCATTGGCTGACATTTGGCGGCAAGTCTAGTGCGAGTCTATAACAAAGTCTACAAAAGTCTCAACTCAAGTCTCTCTGGGGTTAATGACAACGTCGCCACATCTCTGGCCAAACATCTGGCAGCATATGACAGCTTTTGAAAATACAAAACACAAAACACAAAACAAACACTCCTGAGTTCATATTTCATTTGCTCATTTCGAGCAGCCTTGGCAAGTTGATTCACAATTCACAATTCACATATTTTTCTGCGACACAGCCATAGAAATGTCAATGAAATTCGCCAGATATCGCTGAAGTGAACTGACCGCAGCTCAAATTAAACTATTTATTTATAGCCAACATGTAGCATGTCTTGGGGGGAAACTTGAGATATTTCGACATGAATTGCGCTGCTTGTGAAGGCACTTAAAAAACTAATTGAACAAACGAATAAATAATACCGACTCAGAGCTGAGCCTATAATTTGCATTATGCAATAATTGAATAACTTCTGATTTGAAACAATCTTTAACTTTTTACAATTGGAATCCAAACAGTTCTTCTTGGAGCTTGCAACAAATCAAACTGCAGTTGCGCTTCCCTCTGGTATTTAAAAGCCTTTCACATGACCTTTCAACAATGCCTGGGTTGGGATAGGGGGCATTTCGGACTGTGGTCAGTATCAGGGTCGTGACTAGTTTCTTCTGCTGCTCTGCGGACACCTACGAAAAGTGTTTAATGATCTATCATTGTTGGAATTTCTGTGGCGACTGCAAATGTCTGTGAAATTCTGATAAAAAACTTTCACTTAAATGGAAAGTGTACAGATAAAGCTGCGGGAAATTAGCCGAAGAATTGCTGGAATATTTGTAGAACCGATAAGCAATGACACTCGCTAGCTGAAATTTGTTGAAAATTTCAAGACAGAGGCTGCACTCAACAGTTCTTTCAACAACTCCTACATATCTGAATGCTAGCTTCAAGTCTTTTCAGTTTCAGTTCTCCGTAACTTCCCCATAGACAATATGGCAAAAATTACCAGGCAGCTTACAATGCGGCTTCCAAGCTAACGGTACTGCGGAGCACATTGAAAACATTCAATCATCCGAGAGTGCAACGAGCAGCAGAAGAAGGCCACAAAGAGCGCTATGCAAACTAAGTGCAGGTTCTATCAAAAGAACCACAAGCAGAAGAAGAAGAATCACCAAAGCAGCCATAGAGGCGGTAACACTAAAAAGGGGCCATCAAAAGGCGTTACAAATTTTGATTTCTTTTGAAAAGTGCGACGCCCCAAAGCCCCAAAGCCGAGAAGAGCGACAGCCTGACAGGGGGTAACATTTGGGCAGAGAAGAAAATATCAATTACAGCATAATTATGTGTGACGCACAATGAGAGAGACCTAGAGCGAGGTATGCGAGTTTGGGAGTTTTGGAGTGTGGGAGTGAAAGAAAGGGAGGAGCAACGGCTATGACAGCCGTGATTGATTTGTGGAAAGAATGTACCCCAAAGGGAACTGTAAAGCTTTGAACTCTTGACACATGGCTGCGAGTGAAAAGCAGCATGCAAAGATATAAGCGAGAATAGAACCAAGCACCCCATCAGAAAAGAGAAAATTCTTTTCGTTTGTCATCGTATAATTTAATTTTAAACGTTTTGATTGACTGCCCGGCAAACGGTACCCGATCGAAACCGTAACCCTGAACCGCCGATCTCTGCCCTCCAAATCCCTGGGCATCCGCCTTTTCTTGTTCTTGAACTCTCCCAACTGCCAACTGTTAACTCTGCGCTGTAATTGCATATTAAACATCGTTTAACAGCGTAATGTTTACATTTTTAACTTGAAAAGACCTTACCCTCCATCCTTCTTCTTCCAAGTTTTCTGCCTGCGCTCTCCCGGTTTCCACAACTCACTTCTCTTTTTCTATACTCTTTCTTCTGCATGTTCTAAGCTTTCTGCCTTTTAGATCTTGTTCAATGTCAATGTTGTGACCTTTGTTAAGCATTCTGTTTGCCCGCTTCGACTTGAGGAATCTCCAGCAGGCCTTGCCCTCTGCCTGCACTCAGCTGCCTTTGTTTGCTTTCATTGAGGCAAGTACCGTTGTAATTGTTGGTTACGTCTTCCACCAAGCTCTTTCCACTCGTTCTTTCTTTTCACTTTGCTGTTAAAAATCAATTGCATTGTTGTTGTTAAATAATATTGCGCAATTTTTATTCAAACAGAGCTAGAGACAGCTGAGGTTTGGCTGCCTTCTGACGAAAGTCAAAAGATCTGTAGAAAGGTGGAGCGGGAAGAGAAGAAGGTTGGGTAGGAGCATACTTTGTTTAGGACATTTGGGCGTTGTTTGTTGTTGACTCTGTTAAGAGTTGTTGTAATGAAGTTAAGAGCGGCAACGGTTAACGGTTTTCTATAGAATGAGGGTGCTGTATGGGTACTGTATGGGTACTGTATGGGTTCTGTAGGGTACTTTCGGGTACTGTGCAGTGGTATAAGGCTACATTAGGTATTGTGAATTAGTATTAGGTACTTGATACGATACAGTTGGGTGCTGTATGATACTGTAGGGTGCTGTATGGGTACTGTAAGGAACTTTTCGGTGATGTAGGGTACTATGAGATACTGTAGTACCTTGCCTGTAGGTATTCAGTTCTTAAGACGGTACTGTAGAGTACGGTAGGAAACTGTAGGGTGCTGTAGGTCAGGTTATCCAGCAATTAATGTAAATACAGTAGATATTTATTGATAAACTATCTTCATACAGTCGGAAGCAACGAACAGATTGCAGTCCAATAATATTGTCAAGACTAGAAAAACGGCCATGCACATATATTCTAGTTTGGGGGCGTAGCGAGATTTTGGCTGAGAACCAAGGGGGCAGTTAGTGGGTGTCATGGCGAGACCTCGATGCATTTTTTATTAGCTGTAAATTTTATTAATGTGGCAATAAATTCAAACAATGTGCAACAAGATGCAATGTAAACCAAACCGACCGAGTCGAGGGGGGAACGCCATGGCATCGAAGGGAGGGTGGGCGGGGAAATGGCAGGCGGGTGTAGCTGGGAAAAAAATGGCCAGACAAAGATGCCTGCCAAGCGATTGGAGGATGCAACAACAGAGCAGGGGAACTATCGTAAGCTGAGGCAGTGTGTCGCCTCCGAAGCTGCTGATGCTGTTGTTGTTTGTGGTTGTTTGTTGTTGTTTGTGGTGTTTGTTGTGTTTGTTGTGTTTGTATTGGGGTTTGGGGACTCGCATGCTGGCGTTGAAAAGAAATACACGAGCGTTAAATTTATTTAAGCCAAAGATAAACCGAAACCAGGCAGTCAGCGCTCCAATGGCCACAAAATATGCATAAAACACGAGGCTACACTTGGCCAAAGCCATGGCTCGAAGGGGGGGGGGGCGATGAAGTATTGCAGTGGGAGGCAGGGGGGTTAACAACAAGTTTGCTGCAACGACAGGAACTAAATCACGTGTGTGCCGCATTGCTGTTGCTGTTGTTGTTACTGTTGTTGTTGCCAAGTTGACTTTGGCCAAGTCATGACGACAGGTTCAAAATGTTGCTAAACAACTTGGCCAAGAGTCTGCTGAAGAGCTGCGCTAAGAGCGGTAGCCCAATGTTGCAGTCTTAGTAGCATCAACAACAGCTAACACTAGCCGCAGATGCTCCTAGAAGAACAGAGCAGAAAGAGGAGAAAGAGGAGAGAGAGAGAGAGGAGAGATGGAGCAGAGAGGAAGAAGCTGCTAAGCAGCGACTTACACATGTTTGTTTGTCTTTTGCTCTTGGCTGTTCTTCTGCTATTTCTGCTGCTTCTGCTGCTTTTGTTGCTTTTGTTGCCTGGTTACCGTTAGAATCTCTGTACAGATTTCTGCCAGCCACGTCGAATGTGTAGAGAGCCTGTCTCTCCACTCTCCACTCTCCGCTCTCTCGATCTTAGACATGTTTGGCTGGACTAATATCTAATAATGCATATAATATGCACATGCGAGAAGCAGGGGGAACCGCAGAAGAGGCACATGAAGACCGTAAAATATTGCAATCAAATATTGTAAGCTGAGATGTGTTAGAAGTAAGGACGAGAGGGGGGAGGGGAAGCAGTGCCACAGGCAGATGAAATGGGCATTAAGCTTTAATGTAATCGCTATGATGAAGATAGCAAGAAGCAGCAGCAGAACAAAGAGAATCCAGAGAGCTGCTAGAAGTTAGCATAACGCTTAAAACGAAACTGATGTAGATTACAGCAGAAGATTAATAGCGGATGATTAGAAGAAAAGCAGGCTTGGAAAGATTGGAAGGAAGTTTATGAATTATATTAAAAACAACAAAAATATTATATTTCCGAATTTCGCTTATCAATGCAAATTAAAGGCAAAAGATTTAGTATTAATGTTAATAAAAAAAACCTAAAATATAAATCTATAAAAATTAAATCAAATCAATGTTTAAATATTTATTAAAAATATGCAATATACTGCTTAGTTATAAGGCGATCAATGTTTGAAATTGCGCCTAAATTCGTTTAGCTAAATAATATTATTGGAAGGGTATAAAATCAATTAAAAAGTACTCAATAAATTTATGTTATAAAATATTAAATTCATCTATAAATTCCATCTAAATACTTAACCTAAAATTTAAATTTTAGAAGAAAATCAAATCAATTACCAATTATAAATTTAAAGATACACAATAAATCCTTTCAATTATAAAGAATAAATATTTCAAAATTCCATCTGCCTTTCATAACCTTTATAAAAACAAAAAAAGACACTCCAAAAGAAATATTATTTATTAATTAAAAACAATTCAGTTAATTCCAGAGTTGTAAAGCAAATTAATTTCAAAATTCCTACAAGATTTCTTAACTCTAATTTCATTGAATTAGCGTAAAGTTTTGATGATTTATGGGCAACCTTGTGGCATCCACAGTAGCTCCCCTTAACGCCTTTGTTAACACATGTAACTGGGCCGTAACTGTCTGAAATCTACGCTATTGATAGGGCTGACAAATGAGGCGATATTATCTCTTTGTGCTTTGCAAAATTTGGAAGATTACATAAAGCGGCGCAGCATCCATGCCGTTCAAGATTAATAATGCGCGCGAGTTCACACAAAATAGAAAATCAAATCACAAATCACAAAAATGTTGAGCAGTCAATCATGAAATAGCTTTAAGTGAGGTTTAGCCCATGAGCTGTGGCATCTTCCCCCCAATTTGTATGGGCCAACATTTAATTATTGACAATTTATCAATGTGAGCAGATAAAAACAATATAAAAACTCTTCGCAGCCGAGCAAAAAATGATCAACGGCAAATGTTGCACAATTCACATAAAAAAATCTCAATGGTGGACTTTCTTTTCTCTTTTGCAATATACAAATATAAATAATTTTTTTCTGGCAATTTATTCATTATTCGATGCCATTTTTTGGGGCACATTTTTCCACGGCAATAAAAACAATTTTTTATAACACTTTTGTTTATAATTAATTACTGAACTTTTTTTTTGTTTTGCAAATATGGCGTGCGTAAAATGCATAAAAAGTGTTTGAAATAATTACGTATACGCTATGCTGCACAGTTAAGAAATTTATATTGAATTTATGCAAGTAAAGGAGAGATGTATTACAGGCAGTTTGTAATTAATCTATTCTCAACTTTTACGCTGGCTAAAAATAAAACTCAAGCCGCGCCCCAAATTGCTGCTGAGCCTGGTTATAGGTCTGAGCCAGTCTCCCGAGCCTTGGCCCCGTAATCTCTAGGGTAATCAGCAAATAGAGCTGGCCAAAAGGAAAAAGGAAAAACCAATAAAAGGCATTTTCTTATCTCAACACACTGACTGCTGACTGTACAGGCTGCGATTTGGGCCTGGCTCAGAGCTCGGCTGGGTTTGGCCTTAACTTGGCTCTGAGTTTGGCTATGGCCAAGACTTTGGCTTTGGCTTTGGCCAAGGCAGTGGGCGCCCGCAGACAGCTACGACCTAGACCTTATCAATGCCATGGCCATGCCGATGGCTTTCAGCGAGAGCCAATGTGACGTTTGGCCAGATTAGTTGGCAACAGTTTTGCCCAGGGGCTGCATACATGCATATTTAAAAGCGCAGATGGCTTCGACAGCTGATAAGCAGCCAGCAAAACAACAACAACTCCAAACAAAAAAGAAGAAAAAAAAGAGAAAGGAATTATTCAGTAATATTACAAACATCTCTAAGCATATAATTTATTTGAAATTCTAACTAAACGCGCCCTTCTCTTTTTCTCTGCTTACAGGTAATTATCGCCACAACAAAATGCTAACATTTAAGAGATATAGGGGTAAGTGAAGAACAGTGCTGCCAACGTTTTTTCAAGAATTAAAAGCTGTCTTTGGCTAGAAGGGCAACAAAAATGCTTTAAAAAAAGAAAAACTAAATTATTTTAAAGATTTTCTATGCTAACTGTCAAAATAAAAATGTCCTTATAATATTTTACAATTTCAATTGCCAATAAAAATATCGAATGCCAACAAAAGACATAGAAACTTAATGGTGCTTTAAATAGAGCAGCTGCCGACTTATGGAAGAATTTATAAAAAAAGCTGACATAAAGCTTAATTAATCCACAATTTTTCTAGCAACTGTTCTTTGAATACATCCAGATTTAGCGAGAAAAAAGCTGTTTTGGCAACAGTGCTTTTGAGCTTTCTTAGCACTCTCAGCGATTAGTTTCCCTTTCGCTAGAACAATGTCCGACTGAGCAAAGCAGGCAGACGCTGACTCTCTGTCCTTCTTACTCTTTGCTCTGTCTCTATCTCTGTCTCTGAGCACTTTACCAACACTTTACTCCACATGGGAAATGCCAGAATTGTGTTTGTTGACTTGTAGCTGAGTTTCCAGACACGCAAAGCTCCAAGCAGAAGCTGTGGCAGTTAGCGATGTGAAAATAATATCGATTCAATGCACAGCGACGATGGTTTCAACTCGATATATCGATGTTTTTGGTGTTTTTAAAGATTCGATATATAGATGTTATTAATCAATGCTTAGATTTTTATTTTTATAGATGGTAAATAACCCAACGCTTTTCTGGTATCTTTAAATTGGTTGTTAAATTTTTGATTAGTGTCTACATCCGTTTAGTTTTAAAGGAGAGCCAATTTGAAAAACATCGAAGAAACATCGATGTATCGATTTTCGATTTCTATAACATCGACCCATCGAAACATCGATGTCTATTATGATTTTCTGCATCCCTAAGAGAGTCGAAGCACAGGCACGCTATCAATTTAACAGCATCTGTCTATGAAGAGTCGGGCTTGGCTGTGGCATGCACTGAAACCTGGAACCTGGAACAGAGACTGGGAATGGGTATGGGTATGGGAATGGGATTGAATGGGTTGGCAACACGTTGCGTCGTCTCGCGTTGCCCTCCCACACAGCCCCGCGGCCCCCGTTGGCAGCCCTGCAACTGCAACTGCAACTTGTCCTACGTCTGCAATCTTCGCCAGTCTCTGCATTTTTCCAAGGAACCTGCATGCATGCCATGTGAGCATGCGCAGTCGCTGCCTCTGCCTCTGCCTCAGTCGCTGCCTCTGCCTCAGTCGCTGTCGCAGTCGCAGTCATCGCCTTGGTCTGCTCCTATATCTATTTATAGACGAGCGATGCTCAAGTCATTGGCGTTATCAAAAGGCAGCCAAAGTCGCCGCTCTGGCGGCTGTGAAAATTCCAAAAAAAAAAAGCTGGAAAAGAGCTGCAAAAAAATAGAAGGCAGCGCCCCTAGGGAGTGCAGTCCCCCTCCCCCTGCGATGCCAGCTTCGAGGCAAATATTTTTCTAGCTTTTTTTTGCCACTAGCTTGCAGCTGGGCAATTTCCCAGCTCGCGTCGCAGCTGTCAACGGCGGGCGGGAAATAAATTTTGTAATTTGATTTTTTGTTTAAAAATTAATCGAGCTGAAAATAATTAAACTTAATCCCTCAGGCCGGCGGGCAACTCTGCCACAATAACAATCGAAAACAAAAAAGCGAAAGAAAGCAAAGTGTTTGGCAACTGATTCAATGGCATCGAGATTTTTTCAGCGCTATGTGGGTTGCCGTGCTAACCTTAGGGCGGGATTAGCACGCTTTTTGCAGCCCAGCCAGAGTTGCCACACTATTGACAGCAGGCCGGCGGCGTACGGTAGCCGCAACCCTTTTTAAGCGAGCACAAATTGGAGTTAAATGGATTTTTAATGCTGCTTAACAGTCAGGTTTAAATTTCATAATAGAAATATTTACAGAAAAACTCCAAAAATATTTGCCAAATGTATGAAAATATGACAGCTCTGTTAGACAGCTGTCTGAACTTTTAACTTTTGCCAACAGCTCAGAGTCTTTTAAAATATTATAAAACTGTTGGCTTTCAATGACTTTTGTGAAATGCAGCAAAGCAAGCAGCTTCCGTCAGGCAGCAGCTCCGCTGATGTTGGCAACCCTGGCATGATTAGGCGCATTTGAAATCAAATGAAAATGAAACTGAAAACGCTGTTTATGCTTAAAGCCAGACTTGATGATGGTCCCCCAGAAATGAAAAAAAAAAACCGAAAAAACTGATGTTTATATCAGTTGGCTCGTTTTACTTTTAACGGTTTTGCATGTCTCGGCCATAAAAGCAGCGAAAAGCAAATGATTTAAAATGAATTACAGGCTATGGAAGAGATTTGCACAAACTTTGAACCCGAACTCGGACGCGGACTTGAAAACAACAATATCACCATCAAACGGAACTCAAAGTGCATCCCGAGTTGAAGAGTCGAAGAGTTGAAGTTGAGGAGTTAAAGATGTCGGAGTTTGGCGTGGGCGCCGATTCGGAATCGGATTTCATAATAATATGCTCCGCGGACAGCCGAGAGTTTCAAATGTTAAGTTGTTGGTTTGTTTGGGTAATTTCTGTTTCTGGTACGTTGTAGTATTTGATTCGCTTTGGTTTTACTTTTGTTTGGTTTGGTTTGTTAAGCGGAAAGTGAAATGCATTCGACTGTGGGGGGCTGGCCAAGGGGGAGGGAAAATTATCGCTTTATCACGATTCAAACGGTACCACTTTCTTCTCAATTCGAGCTTCATTTGTAGCAATAATTATGCAATTTGCTCCGGCTGCTTGTTGTTCGGTTGTTTGAGGATCTCTTGCATTTCTTCGGCTTTTCTTTTGCATTATAATTTGTGTGTTGTTGCCTTATAATTGTTGTGGGTGCATGTCGAAGCAATTGCTCTGCTCTGCTCTGCTCTGCTCTGCTCTGCTCTGCTTTGAATTTGACTATTAGCCCGGTTTTTATCACTCGATCGACTGCGATTCATTTCTCCATAACAACTTAATTATGAAAGATATCTACGACGCTTATTTATGACAAATTAATTGGCTGCAATTGTTTTGGAAAAACTGTATCGCTTGGCATTCATAACTCACAAACGGAAAATTTTGAATACCCAACAAATAAACTCTAAATGCAGTAGGGACGGAGTAGATCGGTCGGAGGTGAACGACTTTAAAGTACAGACCCTATATTTTAAATATAATTTACAATTATATATGGTTTATAAATGTTTATAAAATATTATAAGAAACGCAGCAGAAATACGAGAAACGAGAAAATATTGTTGCTTTAATATCTTCGGTGTTTATAAACCGATTTAAGTGCATTTTTCAGGATAGATAAATATAACTTTATCTTTGTATGGTATACACTTATCTACATTCCGAAAATGGCTGATATAGATCGTTTAATTTCCGAAAGCTTAACCTTTTTTTGACGGACGAACATTTCCCATTCGCACTAACTTAATGGACCCTTTTGCACTTCTTTAAAGTACTGGGTCTACGAAATCGTAATACTTTCTTCATTTTTTGGAAAGTCTGCGTAATTTATCAAACCCAACAGAAATTGATGTCAACTCGCATGTGCGAGAGCAAAAAGTGTGTCAAAAACTGACCAATAACAGATATAAAGAAACAAATAACTCGGTAACCCATTAACTTTGGCTCTTGCCTCCGGTATGATCGTTCTGCGGCGACATTTGATCGATCAGTTGAGTTATTGTTGCGCCTCGCACCGTTGACGTTGATGGAATAAGCGTCAAATATTTGCCAGTACCGCCCCAGGGTCTGCTCAACAACGGATTCCAGCGCTTTTTCCCTCTCCCATTTCCAGAGCCCCCAGGTGTGAGACGGCGTGTCTTCAGGTATGTGGCGACGGGGCAATCAGTAATTGGAGATGGGTTGCCGTAGCCCCCATAAATTGGGCCCAGCTCAGCCGTAACAGTTGACGCTTCCTGCCACAAATATGAGTTAAGCAAGAAGAAACTGAGAAATAAATCGTGCATCGAATTGTCAGATAAAAGCTAACAAACGAGCCCTATACACTGCCAAAAGCAGCTTCCTCAACAGAGCCTAGCTACACTTACAGGGTAGCAGAAATATTTAATATTTTAGCTAAGCAAAAAATTAAGTTCTTCAATTTGCAGAATATTTTAGCTCGATTTAGGATTGTGAAATAAGGACAAATATTGTATTTTGCTAAATGGTTTTTCATTATAATTAAAAAGTAATAATTAAAAAAATATATAATATAATTAAATTAAAGTTGTATTTAAATTTAGTTATTTATTTCAAATTTAATTAATGCGAACGAAAATTCCAATAAATACATTTTGTTTAAAAATTTAAATCCAATTTTAATCGTTTCTCATATACTTAAATTTTAATTTAAATACAGATTTTGAGATTTTTTTGTTTTAAATATATGCAAAATATATTAAATCTGTATTAGTTTAAATGTAGTAAAGCTAGGTACCCTGTCAGCAGCCTATATTAATATAGGGTATCCAAAGAAGAAACACAAAACTGGACAGTTGGAAATTAACGCCAGCAAATTGGAATTGGAATTGGATGAAGAAAGAGAAAAACTACAATAAAACGTGCAGAGCGCTTTTCACTTAAACGCAATGCGCCTGCAATTACAACAACAACAACATGGACAACAATTGCAACTATTTTCAGGCAAATTAAATTGTTTAATTTAATTTGAGTGCAATTTGAAGCCGAGCAAAAGCCAAGAGTAAAACTGCTGCAAATGGCTTAATTAATTTGCCCAATTTTGGCATGGAACATGAAACACATTTTCAACTTGGTCAACTCGCATCGTTAACAATTACTCAACAATCCCCAAAAAAAAAAAAATGCTGCACAATCCCCGAAAGTCCGAGCCCAAAAATAAACGTTAAATAAACAGTTCAACAGTCCAAGAAACCTACAAACCAACAAACTGACAAATCGACAAACTTCGACAAGCCCTAGGAAAAAACAGAGACATAACGCCCACTTTGAACTTCTTCTCACTTGAATTTGCCTTTAACTTTAAATTCACGCCCACATTTAAAGCTGTTGTTGTTGTTGTTGTTGTTAAGAGTCGCGGCTTAATTTGATAAGATTTATTTGAGCCAGGTTTTTGTCTCTATTTTTTTTTTGTTTTTGGTTTTTGTTGATGTTGCTAAAGGCCAAGCGATCAGGGCGAGCATTGAGAAATGTTTACGTTTTGGCCCCAATTCAAAGTGTACAAAAAAACAAAACAAAAAGAGATCCCAAATAACAAAATCGAACATAAAATCAAATATAACATTTAAAACTACGAAATAGAAATGTAAACGACGATTTTGCGGCATTGATAAATGGCCATAACACGATCATTTGTTTCCAATCCCCCCTGAGAAAGAACTTCCATTTAATGTGGGTGCTGGTATTTCTTTTATTATCTATTTGGCATTTCAGTAAGTGGAACTTGTTACGGCATCTCTCCAGGTGCTGACTACTGATTGGGTAGCCAAAGTAAACGGGAAATTGTCTGAGATAAAAGATCTACATAAAAGCTGACACAGTAAAAGCAAACAGCACGGAAGTCAAGCTACTATATTGGGGGTTTATGGAGTACTTAAAGTTTCTGATTAAATAATTTACAGAGCACATCAGTAGCTATTTATATTTTTCTTGTTGTTATTTATTATTATTTTATTAAAATATATTTAAGCTATAGCATTCATTAAATGGAAGGGTGAGCGCTTGACGCGAGCTGTGGTGTCTGTTATGGTGCAGGCTTTTTATTTATTTCAATTTATTTTTATTCGCAATAGTTTATATTTACTTGAATTTATTGAAAGTTAACTATAATTACTGTTGTTTATTTATTTGTTTTCATGCTTGATTTATGCAATTTTCCCACCAGCCTCATTATAGGAAATAAGAAATTCTGCTGTCAATGTGAAAGTTAAAACATGTTTGGTTTTTTGCAAGTTTTGCTTTTTTAGATTTGACTAAAAATTTGCCAAACACGTTGTTTTTGCTTCTTTGCTATTTGCTGTTTGGTATTGGGTATTTTGTTGCGGTTCAAGAGTTCATTGTCAAGTCTAATAAAATGTTCGAATGACACGTTAAGTGTCAGGCGGTACAAGATATCCCCTCGGAGATGCCGACAATGAATACAGAGAGAGAAAAAACCAAGGCTTGTAACCAAAAATGTTTGCCGCTTGACTGGAACTTGAACTTTGTATAAAAAACACAAAAAAGCTCCCATCTCCTGGCAGATGTTTCCCTTTTTGTCAAATGGCTGCTACGGCAATGATGATAAATCGTGACCAGAAGAGAGCTCTTTAGTGAAATTTTTCCCCGCTCTTCCCCCCGCTCCCCTCCCTGTGCATTTGTATGTGTGTTTTGCAGCTCTCTGGATCTTTATTACCACATTTTCAAGAGCTGAGCTGAGTGACGTGAGCAGTTTTTGGCACAGCTGCTGTCGTTTCCTTTTGCTACTTATAGCCAAGTTACTACCTTTTACCGGCACCCCCTTGCCCACCTTCCCCCGCCCCTTTTAGCCGGCCAACTTGACATTTAAGTGAATTATGTAGTTTTCATGTTAACTTTTCTTCTATATGCATATTTTGTTGGCTGACTAAGTGCTGGCAGGCGACTTTTCCATACCTGACGACGCGTCCATGATTTATAACTAACTCTCGGTTATTATTATTTTTTTCTTTTTTTTTGGCAAGGGCAGCGCAGTTTTCCCGCCCCCTTTAAGCGCCGAAATTAGCCAGAAACATAATTTATGAGCTCCGATTTCGGCGTCACAAAAAATAGGTGCAATAGGTGAAGCGCCAAGCGCCTTGGCACGGTGGGTGGCTCGATGGGGAGAGGGGGAGGAAGAGGTTGTGTAGGAGGGGAGAGGGGCAGCTTGTCGGCTTTGATTTAGATGCAAATTTCGCTATGCCAGACTCTTAGGAAAATGTCAACCGGCATCACGATCTTCACAAGTGAATGCAATATGAATAATTTGCGAATGATTCATGAGTGTAGCCACCATGAGAGGGCATACATTTATAAAAAATAAATCAAAGCATTATTAAAATGTATGCAATAAATCTAATAAATTATTAAAAGCTAAGAAAAATATTTTTAAAACCAATAATTTAATTTATAATTCATATTTTATAGCTAATAATTCATTTATTAATAATTCAAGAAATTCACAAATGATTAATGAGTGTGGGCGCCAAGAATATTAATTAAATCTAAGGAGGTATTAAAAGCTAAGTAAAATGTTTATAAAGACCTAATAATATGATCTAAGAAATTAAAAAACATATATCATATCTTAAAAATGTACAATTTTAATGAATCCAAAATAAATTAATCAAACTATTCAATCAAAATATAATAAATCCAGAGTTGCAATCTATGCTATAGTTTTTAAAGATCTGTTCGCTGATAGTTGCACTTATTAATAGACTTATTTGTTATTGACAATATTAAAGTATTAATTGAACAGTCCCATTCATTGTTTTCATGCACTTAAGATTATCTGATTTGCCATAAATATCATTAAACCTGCTGCGAAAAATTCAATTAATGTTAACATTAACCTCACTCAAGGCCTGTCTCTGTCGCTCTCTCTCTGCCCACCATCTGATTTCATAAGAAACCGATGACAAATGCCAGTTCAAGGTCAGCTCCCACCCACACACACACACACACAGGCCCACTCGATAGTTCGATTACATATTAGCTGATAAAATACCAGAGTTATCGGAGCACTCGAGCTGCTCATTTCCCATTTACAAGTTAATTTGTCGCCAATATTTTGAGTCGAGTTATCTGCATCTGATTCAAAAGTATATGTATCTATGTGTCTGTGTATCTGTGTGTGTGTGTGTGTGTGTGTGTGTGTGTGTGTGCGACCTTGCAAGGTAACCGTTAAACAAAGCAATCAGCAAGCGTGAAACTAGCAACAAATTGGCAAAAATGCAATACAATAAACTAAATAAATACTCGAAACAAAAGCGAAAGAAAATGAAAAATAAAAAAAACTATAACAAGTGTGAGGAATTTTTTAATTTAGATAATTGAAAGCACCGCAGCAGGAGTCAGAGGGGGAGAACCGAAAAAGAAAAACACAAATACTCAATTATTAATAAAACATTGGCTTTTAATTGTTTAATCACATATCTCTGCAGCCGCTGCCAGTTGGGTTAATAATAGAGTGATAAACAATACGCACCCAATGAATTGATATTATTGTTATTATTTTATTGTGTGCATAAATTAACCGCAAAAATTAAACGACATTGTTGGCTTGTGGCTTTAAATTGTTAATCATTTAATGCAGATTTTTCACAGAATAATATTGCATTTTATTGATAAATATTTTATTTAAAAACATTACGCCTATTTAATAATTTAATAAAGGTAAATAGTGGTATAAGAAATTGGAATTTAATTGAAAATTTGTGTATACCTTTTTTTTATCAAAAATTTTATTATACGTTTTTAATCATTCAATGAAGCTTTTCACAAAATATCATTACATTTTATTAATAAATATATCCAGAAATTCAAAGGAATGCTAAAAACGATACAAAAGTGTAAATTGAATTATTAATTAATTTCAGATAAAAAGAAAATAATATGCAATTTAATAGCCCCATTTGAGGAATTTATATAAAGAGCTCTACTGTTTCCCCATTTAATCTACTGTATTTATTTGATTTAGTAATTTATTAAGCGCAATAAATCGAATTTTATCTTTTGTGAAATGTTGTTAATGCCCCGAGATTATCATATCAAGAGATTATTTTTGCTATAGACAGTTAATTGCAACGTCAATTGCTCTTTACGTCAGCACTGCGATAACTCTGAATTCTGTTTCGTTTTTAAGCGGAAAATGTCAAATTCATTCAATCAGAACACAAAAGCTGCAAATAAACAACATTTCTGCTAATTAAAGAAAAAAGTTCGCACGCCCCAACAAACTGAAAACAGAAACAACAAGCAACAAAAACCTTTGGCTAATTAAGGCAACAACAGCTGCACTTAGCTGAAGAATTGCAGCCAAAGAATCGGGCTCAAGTAAGAGGCCCCAAAATGCGACCCAGCCCAGAAATGCTTTTTGCTTTTTGTCTTTGTATTATGGCACATGCATAGATCTACTATATTTCTTAGGGCCCTGCAATTTTCACGCCCCTTTCAGCACCGCCCGGCGCAATTGTTTTAGATACGGCCACAAAACTAAGAAATAAGAAAAAATCTCATTATGAGTACCCCTGCCGCACTCTTGCTCTTATTTATAAGGTGTGTCGCTTGTTGTAGTCTTCCTCTTCCTCTTCTTGGTCCTCTTTTGCGGGTGTCACGCCCACAAATCTCGGCTGCTTGGCTGTACTTTCTAATACATGAACTAGGAGTCGACATCGTCGTATACGTGTTTGAAATCGAAACGTAATCCGATATGCGATACCCGACATCATGTGAACTTGGCCAATTCAATTTGACAGTCAAACGAATGTCGAATTGCCAATTTATAATGTAAACGGGGCCCAGACTACTTATTATATTGGCTCTTAGAGTGCACAGTACGCGAAAGGTCAGTTGGACCCATAACGAGCCCAATTTAATTCATTTAAAAGAAATATACTCGAATTGCCTGAATGGTGTTGGCACGACTAACGAATAGCCTGTAAAAGACATAAATAAATTTTAAGTTTATTTATTATTATTATTTATTGTATTTGCTTAAAGTGAGTGTTAGATTATTGGAAATGCAACTAAATAATAAAGAAATTATTATTAGATAATTTAAAAGTTTTCGTCTGTTCGGCTGTTCGACTGTCCGTCCGTTTAAAGATTTGGATCTCGACAACTATAAGAGCTAGAGACACCATTTTTTGTATGCAGATTCTCCTATGCTGTACTCTAATCAAGTTTGTTGTAGATATTTGATATCTCCCCTTTTTTTACCCGAGAACCTTTAAAAACCAGGGCAGCAAGAATTTGTAAGCTTCTTACTTGTAATTTGAATTATATTAAGCTTATAACATTTTCCATCGATACTGTAAATTACATTACGATCGAAAAATAAACAGCAAAGATATGCAACATACAAATTGCTCGAATACAGAGTGTGTTATTGTCGATAGCGTCTGATAGCGTCTAATATACCCCCTGCTCTGCTCACATTACAGGGTATCACACACAAAAAATAACTAGCATTGCTAATTTATGTTTATTGTGCATTATTTGTACTAGACAATTGCAATTTTTTTGCTGGATTTTTTGGGGCTTAGTGTTGCTTCAGGCCACATTGCAATTCTCTGGGCCAGAAATTGAATTTTAATGCCAAGCTAACATAGTTTTAATAGCTTTTTTAAGTTGGCCAACTGATTGAAATTTATGTGCATTTGTGTTTTTATTTCGGTTTCACTATTTCTATATTAACATTTATTATTATTTGTGCGTTTTCGGATATTTATTTTAATGTCTGTTTTAAGCGCAGATAATCCACATTAACGGCTAAATTTATTAAATACGTTTAGACATAGCGTACAGATATGGAAATGGACAGCTAATAGGCTTATAGATGTTTTATTAATTTATTTATTTGTGTTTTTCCTGTAAGCCCCTATAAAATATTCTATACAATCTCTTGTCTGCTTTGAAACTAAAGAAAACCTTTGGTTTATCGTAACGCCCCTCTTTCATTTGGCGGATTAAAAAGGCAAAACGTGTTGAATCAAATTGTAATTAATAAACACGCCAAAAGAATTCGACAAAGCAAAAAAGCTAACAAGCCAGGCAAAAGTTGGCTTAAAATATGTGAAAAAATGCTCATAATTTCAGCAGAAAAACACAAAAAAAAATATATGTATACAAAAAACTCTTTTTAATGAGCCGACACTGTGGTCGGTGTTTGGTCAAGTGATTGGCCATTTGGCTAGTTTAGGCCAAAAGTTGGCAGCCTTTTATGGCCAGCTTTTGGTTGCTTTATACAAATATAAAAACTATAAATTTCCCCCAGACTCCTGGCTGCCTCAACTAATAACAAATGCAACTGTCAAGTGCAACAAGCTCCATTGTGGGGGTTAATGTGAGCATTGTATGCACCATTTTGGGGGCCATCATAAGTTGCCTTTGCAGCGTTTTTCCTCTGCTTTTTTTACCCTATATCCATTAAATGGGTAAAAACAGGATTAGTAGCTTTGTGGAAATGCATGTAACAGGCAAAAGAAGACGTGGCATTGCCCACAAAACATATATATTCTTGATCTGCTCTGTACTAACTGTTTTCTACACTGAATATTGTTGTTCAAATCAATCAAGGCAAAAACTATTCTCTCTTTTTTATTGGGAGACTTTGTAAGCAAACCCAATGAAACCGATTGCAATGTGCTCTATAATGAGTTGATACTTAAGAGCTTTTCAAATTTATTAAAGACCCAGCAGCGCCCATTGGATTACATGGATTACAAATGCCTTAATTTTAATGACACTTATTTGCAATGTGATGTTATAAAGAATCAAGACAACATCTTCAGCTATATGTAAATCTATTTTATTGCAGCTGCATTACTTTCTCAGCAGTTGTAATGGCTTTTTTCGGCAGAGAGCTGCGAATTTGTAAAGTCATGGCGTATGTAGGACAAACCATAACACGATACGAAATTGCCCCTTTGACAATGCTGTATAAAATGTAAATGGGACTTTTGCTAGTTTCACGAACCCCCAGGGAGGAATTTCTCGCATAATGTCACATGTCAAATAATTTGCTTTAAACTTTTGCCGCAAAATATGCAGAAAAATAAAAAATAAAAAACTCTGACGCAATTTGCATTTGTAGTTGGTGTTGGCGCCTCGGCTTCTGTCGCAATTGTCGATTAGATGGCATCAGCGGAAAGAGTCTGGAGCGGGAGGGCGGGCGTTGTGGGGGGGCGTGTTTTTGTTTTGTTCATTTTTTCTAGGCAATTTCTGCGATCTCCTGCAGCTGGGCTTTGATTGATTTGTTTTGCCAAATGACGCACAACATGACAAACATGACATGGAATTGGGATTGGAATTAAAATTGCTCTCAAAATGGGTATGGAGGGAGAGCATGATATAGGGGTAGAGCTGCAAATGGCACAAGGTCCACAGTCTGTGACAAAAGTATTCGCACATTCGGCGTGTTGTTTTAATGAGCAGCTGCTTAGCATTTGGCAAAATTAAAAACTGAAACATTTACATATCTCAAAGCGAAACGAGGCGAAACTAACCCAAAAAACTTAGACATTTGGTATCCATTACAAACGCTTTGGGGCCAACATCTGTCAATCAGAAAATCAAATGAAAAACATAACTTAGCAGCTGAGAAAGAGACGGAGACAGAGCCTCTGAGAATCGGAGAGTCGAAGAAGAAGCACGATAGCTAGTAGCATTTTTGATAAATTACAATCTAAAGTGGAGATTCCATTGCCCATTTGGCTTGGGAAAGTGTTTTGTTCTGTGTGAAAGTTTGTTTTTAGTTTCTGTTTTTTGTATTTTGTTGTTTTGGTGAAAGAAAGTTGTATGATAATTGCCCAAAGGTCGTGAATCTCTGGAGATTATGCAATGTTTATGAATGTTTAATGTGTATACAAATATCGCTACGAAAATTCTAAACAATGGAAACAAAGTGAAAGCTGGAAAAAAATAACTACAAAATGTTGTGTACTCATCCTAATGCACTTTCGGTTTTTCCAAATTTGTATTATGATTTTTGTTGTTTTCGTTTTTGTTGTTTATGTAGCGGGTGCTATCGATTCCCCAAATTCTCCAGCTGGGAACAGCATCCCAGGCCAAGCGTGGATCGGTCAGATCTCAATCTTTTTACTGCCCAGAGAGCGTGCTGAGAATTGTAGAGCTTTCGAGCTGAAGTTGAGGCTGAAGTTGAAGCTCAAGCTTTTGAGGCTTATTACAAATTCTAATCACATGCAATCGACGATCCGTTTCGTTTCGTTTTCTTATTTCTTACTTCTTTCTTTACGATTCCACTTCACACTCTCCTCTCCTCCTCCCCACCTCTTCTTCGTCTGCTTCCCATTTTGGATTGGCTCGTACAATGGCCTGGGCAAAGAGCCAGAGCCAGAGCCAGGCCAGAGTCACAGTCAAAGTCAGATGGGGCTGTCGCTTATCGATTAATCATCAAATTAAAAATTACTAAGCCCAAAGCGTGGAGCGTGGCCACAACACCAGTCGGAGCTAACCTCCCTGCCCCCCTGCCCCCTCCCTTCGGCCCACCCCCTGCTTAAGTTCATGTTCATGTTGAGTTTTCTTTTATTTCGGTTTTTTTTTTGGCACTTAAGTTGAAGCCAATTTAAACAATATCTAGAATTTCATGGGCCAACAAAAAATAAGTAACCGCAATAATCATTTTGAGTTTGATTTGTTTTTTTAGGCCTCAGTATTGCCAATTGTTTTGGGGCTAAAAGAGGAAATGAGCTAATAGCCTGGCAAGTACGTAGATCTATCAAGTCATCTGGCCAGTGTGAATACTCTCGATTACACCAAGGTTACCGAATAGTAGTACTATAAAGAATGTCAAATTTATATTCATGAAATTATTTACGATAATTGCTGTGAAATTGCGAACAAAGCAATTGCGCCCTAGACGAATAATACGAATAATACGTCTATATAGTGCAAATTAAACTCGTAAATTCATTTGAGCGTATGCAAATAAATAAAAACCATTTTCTGAGAAAATATTTTAAGGCGATTGCCTGTAAACAATAAATAACACTTTGAAGCGCCGCCTGGCGGCCAATTGAGGCGGATCGCAACTGTAACTGTAACTCAGAAAGTACAAACAAAGTTCAAACGATATTCATCGCAGCGCGGCGGCATGCGGCGTTTTCATTAGGCAAATTAAATAATTTAATGCTCAGTGAGAGATTTTCCAGCGCTTATCACAAATTTGTCATCGGCTTGTTGTAATGCGATCACACACACACACACACACACACAAACAAACACACGATGTTTGAGCCGGAGTCATAATGAAGTTGAGCCAAGCCGAGAGATAACATCGAAAACATCGCTGCGAAGCGACGCGACCTGACGCCAAGATCGTTTTAAGCACGCTTGCCACTAGAAAAAAATAATTATGCACTGAAACATAAGAAATATACACAAATTTAACAACAAGAAAACAACATATTTGACATTTATATAAATATTAAACATATTGTGCAACCAGGGCTGCCAATTTCTTGTAGAAAAAAACTGTACTAAAAAGTTGCACAAAAAAGCCAGAAAATATCTTAGTTGTTATTAAGTTTTTTGTTTATGCTTTTCAACAACGATTGAGATCACAATCTCACCAAAACTATACTTGATTATGCAAAAAAAAATTCTAAGAGATCTTTACAATAATTACCTGTTTTTAAAGGAGGTGCTATGGGAAAAAATCGTTCAAAATAATGACGCTAGATCATAGAATGAATTATGTAATTATTGTTTATGGAAAACTTACGACAAATTTACAAAAAATAGCTTAAATATTTTTAACTTATGCTTGCAAATGATCTTCAAAAACAGCCAGATTTGACGGGAAAAATGCGTATTTGGCAGCACTGTGTACAACAGCAAAAAAATACAAATTTCCGCACAAAAACACCAACAGTGGCAAGCGTGCTTCGAAAGCCAAACAAAGAATTGCAAGCGACGTCGACGCCGCAGTCGCAGTCGCTGTTAGCGTCGCAGTTGGCAGCGCGCTCAGCTGCTCGTCAAGCAAGTTGAGTTGAATGGAAGTCGAAGCCGAATCGAAGTCGCTTGCGCAGCCGTCGCTGCTTGCCGGCGAATTCAGTTGACTTTCGGCGCTGGTCGTTGGCAGACGTATTGGCGGTAGACGTTGCGCAGTCGTTGTGTGCGCTCTCCAACCTGACTTTGGCTCTCGCGCACGCTCTTTCGCGCTCTCCCCCACACGCACACATACAGACAAGTGTGTAAGTTCGCTCACGGGGCTGACCGTGAAGTTGGAGTTCTTTTTTGCATAATCGGTGCATGAACTGAGCGAAGTAACTGTAACGCTGCTCAGCGTTGCCAGAAAGAGCCTGATTCAAATTGCGAAAATTAAAATAAATAAAAACTGATAAAATTGTGCACAAAATAAATTTTACAAATTAAATATGAAATATTAAAAATAAATATACATTTGCAAATAGAATTAAAAAAATAAGCTAGAGTGGCAACGCTGCTCAGCACATTTATTAACCAAGTTCATTCACGTTCACGAAATTTCGTAATTGGCATTAATTAAATAATGTAATAAGCAAATAAATTCGGAGTTATGAAATGAAAATCGACAATTTGGTGCTAAACTAACTGCGATTAACAATTAGCAAACATTGTTATTATTATTTATATTTATTTCGGTTTGTGTCGGATTTCGGATTTTAACTGCGATTTCCGTTAGGCTTTTGCTGCGCAGCCGAGCGCAACAATTAATTGCAACAAATTGTTGCAATGCAAATTGTTGGCAACATTTCGCATTAGCTCCGATGATTGCTAATGAAAGTGAAATTTCTCAAAAGGCATAGCATACTTAATGCAATCATTAACAATAACCGATAATTATGCTAATTTTCTGCATAACCGTTAAACAACAAGCAAACAACAACAACAATAAGCAAACAATTTAATCGGTTAAAATAACAGGCAGCAGTGCAAATAGTAAACAAACTGTTTAAATATTTTTCAACGTCAAAAATAAACAAAATAAATATAATAAAATATATTTTTGTTGCCAGCAAAGTTCAGCAAAAAGGTACGTCAAGAGCAAAGCTTTTACAAATTATCTTTAAGCTTAAATGTATATATTGCATGACAAATCAGTCGGACATAACCTACAGTCGGAAAATAGCACATTGTCTGTTGCATATCTTTGCTGTTTCTTTACCGATCTAATTATGAGAATAAAACTACCAAAAATCATGTTTTTAGTTTTCGATCTCGAGTTCTCAATATCCACTCAGCTCATTGACCTGATGAAGAATATATATATTTTGTGGGATCTACCACGCCTCCTTCTGTCCTTAACACACATTTTCCATTTACAATAATTTTATAGGCCCTTTTGCACTTTTTTGAAGTACGGCGTCGAGAATCTACAAAAGATATTTGAAAGTATTTGGCTTGCAACGCGTAGCTTTCTTTGCACTTGAGATAATACTTAAATCCGACATTGTTGTATCCCTGTAATTATGGCAGGTAAATAACGGCAAGTCAAGCGTGTTCCTTTTGTTGTTGTTGCCGTTTTCTCATTGTTGTTCCACTGACTTCCTCTCCGGCATTTCCTTAATCTTTAGCCTACATTACCGTTGCGTCTCTCCCTCTACGCCACTCCACTCCATTCCATTCCCCGCTTACTGGCAGCACACTCGTAATGACAAACAACCTTTCACACTTGCCGTGTGCCACTGAAAAATAATAAAAAAGACGCCTTGTCACTCTGTAGATCATTAGGTGACGAGAGCTCGGCGCATTTGTGACACATTTCCATAGACACAATTCGCGAGTTCTTGAAGCGGACAGACGGACAGATGGACAGACAGAGGGACAGACAGTCAGATAGCAAGAAAGATAGATAAAGTGACAGTAAGTTAGACAAAGAGCTGAAATTTGTATGCCATTGGCAAACATTTGTCTGTCTCCAAAATTGAACTACTTTCATTTCGGGTAAAAGGGAATTAACATACATAAATTGTGCTCAAATACAACTAGCAATTATTTATGGTTACGGATTTGCTTTAAATAGATATACATAAAAAATGCCGAAGAAATTTATTTATTTATGTGATTGTAGAAGAAGTTGAATTCTACATTAGAATAGTAAAAAAGCGAGAGCAACTAGGGCTTTCAGTCTAATTTATATGCTTTGTAATATAGCTGAAAAGGCCATTTATAAAATGTAATTAGCTTTATTGATAATATAATTGGCTTTAGATTTTAAATAAAAATTTCGAAAGAGTTTGTTTTATTTAAAATAATGTTTATATTCAATTAAATTTGAGTTATAAATATTATAATTCGCAATCAGTATTAATTGACAATATCTGAACATTGTATGTACATATAATACGAATTTGACTAAGTATATATAATTTTTAAATAAATGGTGTGTGTTATGTTTGTGATTTCCTTAAAATATTAATATTTTATTAAATAATAATTAATTGTAAATCTAGTTCAATTGTTGTTCTTATGTCTTGTTGATATTATAAAACGCCGCATAAACATTTACCTACGTAGCCTTCAAACTGCTGTCGCCAGTTGTCAATTGTTGGGCTTTCATTTGCTCCCATTCAAATAATTTTGCATTGAATTTTGCACAAATTATAACGAGGGGAAACAGAGCCGCTGTTTATAAATGCAACTCCAGCAGTCCGCTAAAAAAAACGCCAAAAAGAGGCCGCAACAACAAAAACAAAATAGTTGAAATTCGCTGGAGTTAAATACATTTTTTTTATGATTTTATTTTGCGCGTTTGTGACAAGAATTTGCAAATGTCAACGAAAACCGCGCGTTGTGCATTCAAAAAACACAAACAAAAAAGAATTCGGCAGAGGAGAAAGAGAAAATGAAAATGAGGTAGAGAGCGAGAGATAACAGGGAGATACCAAAGACCCAAAACGCAAACCAATTGAAATTGTTTTATATAAGATCGGGCAATGGAACCGCCCTTGTTACTTTTATGTTTCTCATATTGGGGCATTTTGTGTTTGGCATTTTGAAAGAGGATCGAAATGTAACGGACACGATCGGTTATCGGTTTTATATCAAAGTGAAAATAATAATTAACTTAATGAGCAAATATGCGATGTTCACTGATATGTTTAACAGAATTTATAATTTATTCTCTTTGTGCTTTTCGTACTTATTTTATGGGTCTTTTGGTGCAACCTTCAGCTGAACTTAAGATCGCTTTTTTGTAAGCCGCAAGTACGTTTTGAATTATCAATATTTCCATTGTTGAGTCTTGCACTTCCCCATTAAAAACAACAACAGAAACAGAAACAAATTCAAAGCCCCGACACTTGTTTAAATCGTAGCACAATTTTCAGACAGGTGTTGACAGGTGCATTTGTCAGATACAAAGATACAATACTGTAAAGATTGTAAACTGTGGGTATTTTGGAGTGTCTCTCACATCACATAATAAAGCGTATTTATGGGCCGGTTATTACACAAAATCGGGCATTAAATTGCTATGGAAATAAAAAGGCATTGCTTGAGGTCATACTTCATAGTTGCTTTGGATGTTTGAGTGTTGGGGTATTTGGGTATTTAGTGGCTTTGATTACCTAATTGCCGCTGTCAAGGGTGCCAGAATTAGTTATTTACGACGCTTTTGTTTCTGCTTGATAGCGTATCTATTTTATGAGATACTTAATCTATCGCTTGGATACGCTGAAAGTGATGGAAACATTTAGCTTGATGTCATCGCCGAACAAGTTTTGATATTTCTTTCTTTCCATTTCAATCTGCTTCGCCACATCGACGCTTTCTTGCTTTCGTCGGGTTTCTGGGCATCATAATGAACCGAAAAGGTTTCTCCAACTAATTAGACCATAAAGCAGCCGACCTGCCTGGCCGAACTAATTCGCTCAGATAAACCACAACAAAGGTCACGCTTTAATTGATAAGAGAAAAAGAAAGAAAAATAACCTACGCACCACAATGGGAAAATGATGAGAGAGATTCCAAAACACAGCTCCAATGCCCCTACCGGCTACTGTGGCTAAATGAAACGCTTCAAGCGACCCAGTCAGTTGGAAATCCTCCTAGAGAAACAATGACAGAACCAGACACAAGATTCAGAAAAAAGAACCCAACTCGAACTCGAACCCAGCTGAAATGAACTTGATGTGCCAGCTGGGTTGCCTCGATAAAGATCACACCCCAGCGAGTCACAGGTGGCAGTTCCTTCTTCAGACTACGGAAAAAATGGAGAATCATGCCACAATTGAGTGCACTTTTCTTGGCCCTACGGCAAATTACAAAAAAATAAAAACAGTAAATACGAAACTGATCAGTCGAAAGCACTCGACGGTAGAATAACCAGTACCCTAGATTTTGAATATAATATTAAATATTTATAAAACTTCATACGTAGACGAGCGGCAATGCATCTTATTAGCTTTTTCGTGTAATATTGTTTCTTTAATAACTTTTATGCTTATAAACTGATTAAAATGCACCCTGTATGTTGGATAAATATTATATTAAAGAGTATATTTTTAAATATCGATCCTCTATGTTAAATATTACTCTTGGTATTCAACTTTTATCGATAAGGGCATAATAAAGGCTAAAATGGTTGCTCTAGCTCTTATAATTTAATAGATCTTCTTAGATTAAATTCTTGCTAAATTATAATATTCATACAACAATTCATTTTAGTTAGCTGGCATGCCCTTAAGCACACACTTGTAGTTTACAGGGTATCTACAGAAACCTCTTTTTAATAGTTTTGTATCTTTTCGAGGCACTTACATTGTGCAACGAAGCGTGCTCTCACTAAGTTTAGCTGCTCTCTTGCTCTGCAACACTTGAACTGCGTCAGCTACGCCCTTTTTCAACACTGCAAAGTTGGGAATGGAAATGGGAACGGGAACGTCAATGGGAATGAGAATGGAAAGGGGAAGGAGAAGAGGTATGAGTGGAGATCCCGTAGAGAGAGAGATCGTAATTAACCCATGTTCGCCGTTGTGCTGCTGCTGCTTATTTGTGTTCTTTCCATTCGCAAAACATTTAATTGTTCGATTGCCGTGCAATTAAATGTCCAATATTTGAAATGCCAAAGTCAGACTGGAAGAACTGGAAGACTGACAACTGGGCAAATAGTTTTGACTGGAGGCAAGCGTCCATCAATGGGACAGATCAAAGTGAAGTTCTGCTGCCGCCCTGCAATGCTACGGTTCTTGACATATCGAATCGGCTCCATTCCATTCCGTTTCAATTCATTTACTCTGCACGTGGGTTATTAAAACCCCAGCTCCAGCTCCAGCTCCGAGCATCATTATCATTTTATATTATCATCATAACCATCAAAAGCGATCCGCTAGTCATGATATAAGAAGTCGCAGCTCCACAAATGTCACACTTTAAAGACTCTGCAGCTTCGGCTCTCCAGACTTGTCCAATTAGTTGGCTTCCGTAATTTCTTAGTATTATTTTAATTAGTTTCTGCGCTTGTGATTGTTTGAGTTTGAGTTTTTATTTAAATTATGTGCAGTCCGTGACAAGTTTTATGTGCCGCCCCAAAGATTTATATACAATATACTACTAAAACGATGAAACGATAAAAAGATGAAACCACAAAACTTCAAAACTATGAAACTATGAAAATGCTGCCATCAAATTTATGGCAAATGCATTTCTTCGCCCAGATGAGATCGTAATTCCACAGAAACTTTTGTAAGTTGCCCGAATGAAGCAGAAAAAATAGGGCTCCGGCTTGAATGAGCTTTACTTGGTAGTACCTGAACTTCCTGGTTCTGCCGTTTCCACCATAAATTTCAGATGTAAGCATTGCTGTAATATTCTGCTTTGGCGAAATTGCCTCGTAAATAGCGCTGAAATGTTCTCTTTCTATTTTTACCTGCCGCCCGGCTCACCTGCCTGAGTAGCTCACAAATAATTCACAACGCGCTTAACGCGCTTACTTCTCGCTTACTCCTCGCTTACTTCTCGCCTACTCCTCGGTTCCCAATTGCCGCCTGTGGCCTTTGCCAATGGCAAGCAGAATGGGCGGAACCGATCGGTAGGAGGTATCCGACTGTAGAATACCCTGTACCCTATATTTCAAATGTAATTTTATAAAAATATCATACAATGTGTAGCAGCAATGCTTTTTCTTACTTAATTAAGCTGATTTTAGGCGATCGAGGCAAAGCCTGCAATATTGTTCGCTTAATATCTTCTGTGTTCATTCAACGATTTCAATGCGCTTTTCAGAAAAGTTAAATATTATGATAGAGAGTATATATTCTAAATATCAAGGAGGCGGTGCATCCAATACTTGAAATAAATTAAATCTGAGTATGGTAGGGTCCTGATCAAGTACATTTTTGGGTCTGCAATACTTTTGTCTGGCTTTCTCTATTAGCCCCGTTATTATCCATTTCATGGGTACAGGGTATTAAAATGCGTTTAAGCCAAGTCGAAAGCCGAAAGCCAAAAGCCGGCGTTGTGTTGCGTGTGTTTGCAACGTGTGTGGCAAGAACCGCTCTCTGCTTGCCCCTGCCGCACTCTCCTGCTCCCTCCGCTCCCACTGCAACTAGCTGGCACTTTGGCTCGATATTTATGCAACGGCACACACTTCGGTTCTGGCTGCCCCTCCACGCCCTCAGCTGCAATTTAAGCGCACATTTTTCTTGGCAACACACATTTTCCTCGCCATATGCATAAGCAGTTTTTCCAGCTACCCTTTGTGTGCCCCTGCCAGCTGCCTCAGCTGCTCACTCATCGCATTGTTTGCAACACTTGGCGCTTGCCACATAACAACAGCAGCAACAGAAGTTGCAACTGCAACTGCAACATATGCAACAGCAGCGTCCGCTATGCAGCGTTGCATGACACATTAAATGCAAATCGGACTGCGAGCAGCAGACTCCGTGAGACAGAGAAAGCCACAGAGAAAGAGACAGAGATAGGGAGAGAAACGGAGTGAGAGAGATAGGCGAACAGATAGAGAGAGAAAGAGAGGGAGCTGGTTAAACTTACACACAAAGCCAGAGCTAAAGAATGCTCAAGAAGTCGCTTGGAGCAGCGGTTGTTGTTTTGTTCTTATTCTTATTCCGACGTGTTGCTCTTATTAAATAAAAGAAATGCTCTGGAATTTTATATGCGACCTATGAACACACAACACAGCAATTGGGGTATGCACGACTTGAGCAAATATTAAAAGATAATAGCACATAATAAGCTTAAACTAAATAAAATAAATAAAACTGGTATCATAATAAATATTTGATAGAGAAGATTTAATAAATAACAGCAAGGTATAAAATAAAATAAATAATAATAATATAAATATATATTTTTTCATAAGTAAATAACGGTTAACATTCAAAACAAAATAAAATAAAATACTAAGATTAAATTAACATGCTTAGGAGATACAAATTTATTTACTATTCTTATTGCTTCACAATATGCAACTAAATTCTTGATATATTCAAAATCTATTCTATTATAATTTACAGGGTATTTTTGTTGGCGTAACACGCTTTGTTCTTGTTATGTTTTATTTTAGTTTTGCTTTTTTTTTGCATAATAAACCGGCTGTTTCTTAGCCGTAGCAGCTGTTGTTGCCGGCCTTACGAGCCAAGTTATTGCTCCGGTCTTATTTCTCTCTCTTCTCTTGCGACAATATAATTAAAATGGCAACACTGCGGGAATCTTGGGGATCTGCGGATCTTGGGGATCAAGGTAACATCTTTTGGCACAATGTGTAGCAATTTGCCAGGTTTAAACTTTAGTTTGCATTCGCAGCATTTAATCCGCAATCATCGGTCACAAAACATAAATCAGCTGCAGTTGAGCCCATTAAAATGTATCACATTGTAAAATGTAACACAAAATCCAAGATCCGAAAATGTGGCCAAGACTTGAGAAACATCAGCCCAAGGCAGCTCCCAAGCTGCCAACTTCAGTTCCATGGGCTCATCCATCAAATCGAGGCTTCGAACACTTTAAATAATTGCACATTACGCGCTAAAGCTGAGATTGAGATTGAGTCGAAGCTGGTGTTGGAGTCTGAGCGATTGAGGCTTTAATAAAATAATTAAAATAAAATATGCCAGGTTCTCTGCTCTCTTTATCTCTTCCCCCTCACTCTCCCACTCTTTCTCTGAAATTGAAACAATATTAAAAGAGTAAATTGCCAGGGCAATGAGAAGCAGTGTTGCTTTTTTGGCGAGAAGGGCACAAAAAAGCTAAACAAAAATTTGAAAATATAAAAAACAGCAGAGAATTAAATTACGCTTTTTTTACAATGCATTAAAATAAAATTTCTATATAGAATAATATTATATATGGGCAAATCCCACGTGTCGCACGCTACATTCGCACGATTTAAGCTAAAGAAAATCAATTTTTGGGGGGTTTTTTTTAAAGATTTACCGTAAACTTTTGTTACTTGTTTAGAGTGAATTGAGAGTACTTTCGGAGGGTATAAGGTTCAATTTCACTGGAGTCACTGTTTTGAAAATAACTGATAAAATTGTGACGTGTCGCACGCTACACAAAGTGGAAGTTAGTTTCAAAATTTTCATTTCAAACGCAATTTTTTGCGAATTGTGCAAAATGAACCCTATGAAAGATAATATCCTAAAGAAAGTTAAGAATATTAGAAGACAAAAACCGACCGTTTGGTCTTAATAATGTTTACGGATTTTTAGAAAAGCCGTAAACCCATTGTGTCGCACGCTACGTGTCGCACGCTACACTTTTTCCACTGGCATTAACATAAGACAAAAATCTTTTTATTTAAACAAAACATTATTTATTATATTCATAAATGTGCTTAACAATTATTTTGATATATTATGTATTCATTAACAGTTTTTATTCATAACAATATATAATATATAAAGAGATATTCAATGTTTACATTTTACATTAATGTCAAATTTGGAATTTTGAAAAATGTTAACTTTTGGCATACAAGTGCACACAAAGAGGTTGGGCTGGGTTTGATAAAAATTTGTGCATTTATAATGATCGAAATTTCTTTTTTGCTTTAAATTCTTAAAATTCTATATCTACTTTAATGTTCCATATAAAGAAAAATTACAAAATGTGAAATTTAAAAATTGGTCGCTGGTGGACTGTTTCTGGGATTTGCCCATATAGAAAAAGAATAAAATTTATATATGGAAAAAATTGAGAGCTGAAAAAATGCTGAATTATTTTGGCAAAAATGCAATATTCTCAATAAACTACTATACTCTTCAAAAACGCCCAGATCTGGCGGGAAAAAATCGGATTTGTCAGCAGTGCTGGCAAGGGCCGTTGGTTGGGAAGGGGAAGGGGGCATGAAATCGGTAAAAAATCACTGAAACCACGTAGAAGCAGCCGCAGAATGCTATCCATGTAGAAAAATGTGCTGGCTTCCAATCTACGCATTTTTTCCAGCTATTTCACTTTGTTTCTTCTGCTTCGCTCTCATTGTTTCTCCTCTGGCGGAGTCAAAGGCGGGCCGACAAGTAAAATGCGAGCGATAGAATGTGTGTTTCTGAACGGAATCGCGTTGAAAAGCATAAGAATTCAGCTGAAAATATTAATTTCAATTATATTCAGCGGCTTTTCCCACGTTGAGAATCGCCGAGAGGGGCGCAAAAGCTCTTAAGTGGCATTTTGTGCGCTAAATGTGCGCAATTTGTTACAGGATTTTATTTCTGCACAGGGCTCAGAGAAGACTAGAAAGAGAACGAGAGAGGGAGAGAATTGGAGCTAAAACTGTGTGGGAAAAATTGTGCGCAATTTATAATTATCAGCAATAGGTGGCGCTCTGCCCCTCCAATTCTCCTCTCCTCATCTCCTTCTTCTCTTATGCAATCGCATTGCATGTTGATAACAGCGGAAGTTATTAGACCAAGTTTCGAGTTATGCGAGCCAGTTCCAAAGAACTTGAACAGCTCTTGGCATTGAAGTCGCCTCTCTCCCCCCCAAATCCCCTCCATGTCATAATTGGTGTTCGGTTCTCAGCTCAGCTCAACTCTCGCTTCTCCAGCTGAGAATTTGTAAGCTTTTAGCGGTCGCTTTGCTTCTTATTCGCTTCTAATTAAAGACGACACTTTGGCATGTACTCAACAACAATCCAACAATCCAACAATACAACGATTCGACAGCACGGAAATGCCTCAAACAGGGGCTTTGAAGAACTGTTTCTACTCTCGATCGCTTCTTTTTATTTTTTATTATCTCTTATTTTTCTAAAGTACCAAGAATTATACAACGTGTGCGCATTTCAAGTGCCAGTTGCCGGTTGTCAAATGCCGCTCGATTTTTGGCTGCAGAAATAAATTAAATTTGTTGAAATTTCAGCAAATTAGCTGTAAAAATTTTAATGTATTTTGTTATAGAATTTATTTATGATTGTACAGAAAGTTCTCTTAATTTTTATCCTCAAAAATAGATTTAATTTATGTCATAGATCGTGTTGAAATTTCAACTAATTAGCTGTAAAAGTTTTTATGTATTTCATTGTAGAATTTATGAATAGATGGACTGTAAAGAGAATTCTTTGAAATCGTTGATTTATAACCTATAGATCATTATAATTTCTTTAAAGAAGAATTATGCAACGTACATTCAATTTTATTACTCATTTTAATGTTTTTTAAATTGTAATACAAATATTCAAGTTATTAATGTTATTAATTTTGATGACTTATTTTGATGTCTCTGAATCTATATTGATAAATAAATTTATATTTATTTATAAATTATTCAGTTCAGCCCCAAGTTTCCTTAATTCAAATTTGACTGTACTTTTTCCACATTAATAAAAATGTTTTTCTGTTTTTATGTTCTTGGCCCCTCCGATTGAACTTTTGAATGAACCTTTCACGGTAGACAGCGATTGAATCGATCGATCGAACGTACGAATCAAACGAATCTACAGATCCCCTGAAGATTACAATTAAATGTGGCCAAAGCTCACAGCGGGTTGTCAAAAAAAGAGCAATAAAAGAAGGAAATAAAAAACGAATAAAACCGACACTGTGCAAAAATTCCGAAATTGCTAGAAGATTTAGTTATTAGCCCCATTTGCCGGGTTCGAACGGTGTTCCCAAAACGGGAAACGCAATTCCGAGAGATTATAAATTACAGAATTTAGTGGCAGGTGTCCAATTCCCCATGGCCAAAAGCTGAGCCTACATTAAACAACCAATATGATAAGCATCAAGAAGCTGACAAAATATGCATAATAAGTGGAAGAGACAAAGGCTAACAACTTGCTAAATACCAAATATATTTAAAGTATACTAAACCCACCAAAATACCAAGAGACGCCTCATGTTACACTTGAGACTTGAAGATTAATTGTTGATCAGCAGAAACAACAACTAGTTAAACTCCAGAGACCGAAGTGTAAAGTTCGCTAGGGTTCACCTGAGACTTTATATTCTGTTACGTCTCTTACTTTGACTAATTTGATTAATTAAGCGTGCCAATGGTGTTTAGAAAAATTGTTAAATCACAAATTGTTGGCGCCCAAAGGTTAATCAAACCAGTAAGGACGGCGCAGATCAGCCGAACACTACGGTCGGAAGTAACCGACCCTGACACCGGAATTGTAACAAATTTTCTGCTGCATATCTTCGCTGTTTCTTATCCAATCGTATTGTAATTCACAGGGTCGATAGCAAATGACATAGATTACGTAAAAGCCAAATCACAAATCTTAAGCTTGAAATGTGACGAGTCTATAAATCATTACAATTATTAAACAATTTTAGACATGTATTAGACAACAATATACTCTACATTTTTATCCAGACTGCCTAGAGGTCTATAAAAATTCCCATAAGAAGTAAATACTCTGAAGAGTTGTGATAATAAAACTATAAATATTTACTGAATTACCAACAATATTTTATGAATGACGTACTGCAGTCCACAGACTTTGTGTCCGCAATTGATAATGAGTCAGTGTTTATGATAGTTATCGATAAGATAATCGATGATCGCATGTTTATTTTGAGTAGTGCTCGAGTGTTTATTTTGAGTAATAAAACCGCTGACAGAATTACGACAACGCTTTCTTCTCAATAGCATTCAGCACACTCCAAACATGGGCAAACAGTCATGGTTTGCCCTTGGCAGCCCTTGGGCTTAATTCTTACGATTACATTGGGTTTATGCTTTTTTATATTCTGCATTTTTACAGTTTTGTATTTTCTGCAAATACGGCTAAAAAAGAGCACGAAGAGTACCTGCTGTTTGGGCTCTACTCGCGATTAAAAAAAGTTATACATGAGCAAAAGTTCATTAACATTTCGCCACAGAATGAAAAAATATATAGCAAGAACAACACAGCAATTTTCAGTTTAATGAAAATTAGCCTTGTTTTTTTTGGGTTTTGAGATATTTTAATTAAAAATGCAAATTTTACATTAGTAGTTAGTTGTGGGCGTTTGCCATTTCTACGTCTATATCGAATTTTATGCTTTGTTTTTGCTCTTTGACGAATCCAATTTCAATTAAAGCCAAACAAAGAAATCGCTGCATAAAATACTAATATTTTAAACGCACATTAGAAACTTGATTTATTTTAGCGTAGCATAAATTAAAATGGAATTTAGGGTTCAAACTCCCCCAATATGACCCCAATAACTGCCCACCTGCGTGTTGGGTTTCTTTTATACATTTATTTCTATTCTTCGGCGCAAAACTTTCGCTTTTATCTTGATAACATCAGCCTTTGTTTACATATCTTTTGAATCTTGGACATTATTGTAACTACTTATTATTTTATTATTATTATAATGAGAGACATTTTGTCAACGGCAAGACAACACCGTAATTTTGTCAATTTTGTTGCGGTTTTTAATTGCTCGTTACCGGAAAAATATACGCAAGATTTGTCTTTGCTCTGGGTTAACGCATAATGACAACTTATTCGCGCTTTTTCGAATTTTTGGGCGAAAGTTTTTCAGTTTCGTTTTGTTTTTCGATTCGCTCGAATAATTATAGTCTTTATAGTCTTTGGTAAGATCTACCGCTTATTTAACTAATTTTTTCTCTCTCTCTATTTTATTTTATTTATTCTGTAACTCAGCTGCCTATACTTACTCAAACTCATACTATCTGTAGATTAAACTATGCTAAAACCTCTTCCATTTGTGCTGAATTCTTTAAAAGATTTATTGGAATGAACTCTCATATTAACAATAATATACAAATCTTAAATATTTGTTTTCAAAAGTTACTAACTTTTTTAAATATAGACTAAACTATGCTTAACCTATTCCAATTGTGTTGAATTCTCAAAACGATTAATTGTAATTAATTCTCATATTAAAATATAGTTATAAATCACATTTATATTATTGTATTAATCGATTTGGCTATAGAAAATATTCTTTTTTGGCTCTTTGGGCCAAATATTCAATTCGAAAAGCTGCCAACTGGTTTCACATAAACCTGCATAAACCTAACGATTAATCGCCTGCCTATCCCAAGTTGTGTTTATCGATATACAGACATATCGACTGATATGTTTATTTACTGCTTGTGTACTCCACTTGTTGCTCCTCGTGTTATTTTTGTGCTAACCAAAATGCCTCTGCCCTCTCCTTGCTCTTGCAGATCTTGGTACCCTAAACAACCACAACATCCACAGCAACCACAGCAACAACACAGCAACAATCACAGTTGCCACAAAAGGTGGCAAGCAGAGCTTATTGGCCACAAGCACAACGACCACGAAGACTTCGAATGCGAATCCAAATCCGAATCCGAATTCGAACACAACGACTCATCAGAAGCACAACAACCACAAAATGGAGCTGCTGAGCAGCGGAGGAACAGCAGCAGGCACCACAAACAGCACCACAATCGGCACCACCACAAAGCAACTGCTCGTGCAGGATTATCTGAACTACGCCTCTCCGCCCACCTACTCGCGTCTGCCGCCCGATGGCCACGAGTTTCCGCCCAACTTCAGCGAGCCTCTGATCACGCATACGCCCCACCAGCCCGCCCAGAAACTGGACGCCGACGCCGCACCACCGCTGCCCAAAACGGGACCACCGCCCACAGTGCCACGCAAGATGTACCGCCAGGATCTGCTGGTCAATGTGGAGGATGTGCGTGCCACGCCCACTCTGGCGCCATCTAGCGCTCGGGATTATCAGCGCTCGCTGAGCAGCTCGTCGGCACGCAAGCCAAGCGATTGGCGCAAGGATGAGAAGTCGGAGAAGTCGGTGCGAGACAAAATTGCCATGTTCTCCTCCAGCAACGAACTGGATGCCATAGCGCCTACAACACACAGCTCCGGCTCCGGTTCCAGCTCCGGTTCCGGTTCCCTCTCCCTCTCCTTGTCCGGTTTCAGCCGCAAGCCGCTGAACATGAGCAGCGAGAATCTGCTGGAGAGCGCGACGCCGGCGCCGCCGCCGCTGAAGACGCGCGCGATGAGCGTGGAGAATCTGAGCGATGCGCAGCGTCAGTATCAGCTGGCCAAGCAGCTGCCGCAGCTGCACGTGGCCGACTCCATGTACTCCCTCTCCTCGGCCACGCCCCCCAGCTACAGCTACGCCTCGCTGCCGCGTCGCAGCCCCGCCTCCACCTCCGCCTCCGCCATAGAGCGTCGCATCAGCTTCTCGGGCGAGGGCGATGCGGCGTCCAGGAAGGCAGCGATCACCAACATACTGGAGCAGCGACGTCGCAGCCTGTCGAAGCTTAGGGGGCTAGTCATACCGGAGCGACCGCAGCTGCTGGAGCCGATCTTGGATCTGCCGGAGATCAAGAGCCAGGTGAAGGCGGCCAGCGGCGAGGACTCCACGGACAGCGGCCTGGGTGAGACACGCCCACTGCCACGCCTCAGCTCCAACTCCAATGTGAGCAGCTATCGCAGCATCTTCAATGGCGCCCAACGTCGTCCGCTTGAGGTGCCGCCGGCCAAGCCGCCCCGCACCTCGCTCAGCACGCCCATCCGCCCTACGATTACGCCCACGACCACACCCACTCTACCAGCTGGACTGCTGCTGACGCAGGATCAGGAGAGCGACACGGATTCGGTGTTCTCGAGCACGGCACGCGTGCCGACGCCGCCGGAGAAGTTCGCGCTGACGCGCACGCTCAGCTCGGAGACGAACACATCGATAGCCAGCTCGAACACCTCCTCCACGCTGACCTCGGGCTCCTCGGCGGGATCCCAGGCCAGCTGCAGCTCCCTGGGCAGCACGCCCACCGTCGATCTGAGCCGTCGGCTGATCAAGTGCCAGCTGAACGGCAATGCCGCCTCCAACGGCGCCTCCAGCAGCAGCGAGTTGCACCTGGGCAACCGTCGCAGCATTCTCGCCTCCGCCAAGTGCCGCAGCGCCAAGAGCCGCGCCCAGGAGAGCAACGGCAGCGGCGCCAGCTACAAGGACAACGACAACGACAGCACCGACGGCGAGGCCTGCGTCATGCTCAACGGACGACGCCTCAAGCCCAGCTACAAGCAACAGCAGCAGCAGCAACAGTTGCAGATGCAACAGCATCAGCTGCTGCAGGTGAAGCACCACCAGGTGGTGGACAAGCTCATCAATGTGGCCGCCTATGTGGAGCTGACCTCGGACACGGACGACAGCAGCCGCCTCGGCTCCGACACGCCCGCCAAGATCAGCGCCAGGTTCATCGATGAGGAGCGCAAGGCCAGCTTCAAGGCCGATCCCACGCAGCGCGCCAAGCTGCCGACGCATCCGCTCCAGAGCCATTCCAACGCCAATCCCAAGCCCAAGCCCAGCAGCAACATCATCCCAACCACGACACCAAAGCGAGACATCGGCAACAAGTCGCAGACCACGGCGGAGCTGCGCGAGAAATTCGAACGCAGCGCAGCCGCCGCAGCAGGAGTTAGCTCCAGTTCCAGCTCCAATCCTAGCCCAGCTGCTCCTCCGTTGCACAAGGCGATTGCCAACACAATTGCCAGCACCATGAAGCCACATCACGAACGCTTCAGCTCCCTGGATTCGCTTGCCTCCAGCTCCAGCTCAGGCGTCAGCTCCACCACCCAGAACGTCAGCACCACGCAGGAGACGGCCACGGAGTTCGGCAGCTTCTCCTCGCTGGGCAGCAATCAGAGCCTGATCACCGCCCACGACGTGCAGCAGATCGTGGAGGAGGCGGATCCGCCACTCAAGACGCCGGAGGCCTTCATCATCGTGCTGCAGCGGGACACGCCGGAGAGCAGCATTGGCATCACACTCGCCGGCGGCTCCGACTATGAGGCTAAGGAGATAACCGTAAGTACATGCACCAATTAAAGAGTCTCCTACTGTCGGTTACTTCCGAGTGTCATTTTCCGCACCGTCTGCACCGTCCTTACTGGTTTAAAATGGATTTCTGATAAGCATACATCGCATTTCAAAGCAACTCTGAACTGTTGGGGAACTTTAATCGATAGCAGGCCGATATTTCTATCGATCGGTATTTCTACACCGATACCCCGTACTTCTGCTAATCCTTTGCTTCTTCTTTCTGCAGATACACAAGATACTGAGCAACACGCCAGCCGCCAAGGATGGTCGTCTGAAGAAGGGCGATCGCATTCTGGCCGTGAACGGCATGAGCATGCGTGGACTGACCCATCGGGAGTCCATCAGCGTCTTGAAGGTGAGTTTGAGCTTTTCTTTAAAGACACTTTACTTATTTGTTCTCTCTTCCTCTCTCTCTCTCTGTTTGTAGACTCCCCGGCCGGAGGTTGTGCTCGTGGTCACGCGCTCCGAGTCGCTGGTGATCAAAGCGCTAAACAAGAAGCGCTCCTCACTGGGCTCGCTCAGCTCGCTGAATGAGAAGCCCACGGAATTGGACTACGAGCGCAAGCGCAACTACCACAAGGCGTCGCGCTCTCTGGACCTCGATCTGGACATTGTCTCCAATGAGGCCACGCCCAGCACCTCCAGCACGCCCAGCACTGGCACCAGCAGCCCCCAGCAGCCAGCCAGTCTGCTGGACGAGAGCGGCAACCAGGATGCGGAGGCCACCATCGCAGGCATACGCGCCAGGCGCCAGCTCTCCCGCCACGAGGCCTCCAAGCTGAGCACGAGTGAGCTCCTGGAGCGCGCGGCAGAGGCGCGTCATGCCATTGCCGCCGAGATACGGGCCCAAGGTGAGTGGAAGATGCATCCAAATGCCATATCAGGGTAATAAGACCCCGTACTTAACAAATTTAGAATAGGGTCTATCAGGTTAGGGCAAATGGGAAATGTGTGTAACACCCAGAAGGAGGCATGGCAGACCCCTAAACTATTTATATATTTTTGATCAGGAGAACTAACTTACTCGAAGCCATGTCCGTCTGTACATCCGTTTCAACATCTAGATCTCAAACTCCAATATTAACAATATTTTAAACTGTCGTTTCTATAGCGGAAGATGCGGCTGGAGCAGCCGGTGCGGGAGCACGCTCTGTGGAGATCATCAAGGACAGCTGTGGACTGGGCTTCTCCATCGAGGGAGGTTTCGATTCGCCATTGGGCAATCGCCCGCTGATTGTCAAGAAGGTGTTCATGGGTGAGTTGAATCAAAATCTTGGCTGAAACCTCTGCTAATCTCTCCCTCTCCCTCCCTCTTGAAGGTGGTGCTGCCCAGAAGACCAATCAGGTGCGAAATGGCGATGAGATCCTCAGCATAAACGGTGCATCCACGGCACGCATGACCCGTGTGGATGCCTGGAACTATATGAAGCAGTTGCCGCTCGGACCGGTCAAGATATCATTTGCCTGAAGCTAAAGATATAACTAATGCGCCACAATTTGTTAGATTTTAAGTTAAAGAGTTGAAAATGTTGCAAGGTTTTGTTTCTGCATTTAAAAAGAAAAGAAATAACGAACTATCTATATGCATATACATATATCTATATCTATATATACTTGTAATCATAATCATAATCATATATATATTTTAAAATAATTTAAAGTGCAATTGCTTAAAACTTAAAAACAAAAATATCAATTTGTTGCGGTTGCATTTCAACGCCGCCCTATAAATAAATTCTCTGATCTTTCAATGATTGTACATAACGTTTATCTTAACTAACTTTACGGTATTTAAATCTTGTACTTCCTTACACATAATATTGGTATGCAATTTCTAAAGAATTCAAAAGGAAAGGCAAAAGTTAATGGAAATTATTTGATGCATGTTATGCCATAAATTATGCGGGATACTTATAAATATACAAATATACATATACTATATTATTTTATTATTATATTATTTAAACCACAACAAAATGAAATGAATGTTTACGTTTACAAAAGTATTTGCTAAAAAATAAATAAAAACAAACATGATATGTACGATATACTTAATAAATGGATTATGTTTTGCCGATATCGAACTCACCAGACTCCAGGGCATACTATTATTTGCCACTCTTACATCTAAAACAAATTCCAACTTCGACGACCATTATTTCGATTATTTCGCGTTAGAGGTTTCTATGTGTGCTATAGGATATAGTCAGCCGATGTTGCCAATTTTTTTAAAAATATATTTAGATTATTTTTCTAGTATTTTGGTGAATTTTATTACGATATCTCCACTAGAAGTATTATGGCGCAGTTTTTTGACTCAACCATTGGTTTGTCCTGTTTTCTGACTCAATACATAGTAGGTGGTTTTGCAAGTTGCTAAATTTGTTGATATTATTGTAAATTCACATATAAGTCAGCCAATTTTTTTTATTTTATGTTTAGATTATTTTTCTGCATTTTTTGGGAAAATTTCATAATAATAATAATAATAATTAGAAGTATTTTTTTATTTTGTTTTAATTTTTTGACAACAACAACAATCCCTCGAAAGTATGCAACAACACAATTTTTTTATTTATTTTATATTAAGCATTTTTTTCTGGATTTTTGGTAATAATTAACAATAATTAATTCTAATTAGAAGTATTTTTTTTATTTGTTTTAAATTTTTTTTATTATTTTTCAACACCAGCTCGAAAGTATGCAGAGGTTGCAACATCATTTGTAATAAGTATGCAATAAAAATGATATATGGGGCTACCGGAAGAGGGACGGACATCTCTATTCTTTCTGATAGCCAGGCAGCTATCAGAGCGGTAAGCAACTACACCATCACCTCCAGGCTTGTACTGGAGGTTAGATCAAAACTGGACAAATTGGGTAGGGTCAATAAACTCTCCCTACGATGGATCCCCGGGCACACAAACATTCCAGGGAACGAGCTGGCAGATGAACTAGCTAGGAAGGGTGCAAGTCAGGACATGATAGGAGCAGAACCGTTCTGCGGGGTGGGCCGTCACCTGATCAAAGATATGCTTCGCGGGGAAGAGAGGCTTAGAAGGAATCAATGCTGGCAGAGCTCTGCGGGGGCTAAACAAGCAAAGAATCATTTAGGGATATATAACCTTAGGAGGTTCCAGCACTGCATGCAGCTGGGTAAGAACTCGCTCAGGATCCTCACAAGATTACTGACGGGACACTGTAGGCTTAAAGACCACCTAACAAAGATAGGCATAGTAAATAATAACACATGTAGATTCTGCCAAGAGAACAGTGAATCCTCTTCACACATACTCACATGCAGTCTTGGATTGACACCAGGCGATATAAATGAGTATAAATTAAACATCGTTTAGTTTAGCAAGAATTAAACATTTTTTATAGTCTTTTTCTACCAATTTATGGTACATCTTTAAAACTAGGAATACATTTACAATTACGGCGACAGTTCGGGGGTTCCATAAAAATACTTAAACTTAACTATGGTATGTTGACAATAACGCTTAAAGTTAATTAGGGAATTACACAATTACTGTACATTGGTAAATTCGAAGAGATAACACAGCTGCTTATCCGTCTCCGTTATCCGTAATGCCGGCAGCTATGGCTATCTTTGGCCTTGGCTTCAATTATGCTAAACATCAACTTCAGCCTCTAGGCCGGCTTCGGCGCCAGCTTCGGTAGCTGCAGTCCTCCGGTGCGGACCAGGAAACTGGGCAGATGTTGCAGGGGCGTGGGCGAGGGTGTGGCCGGTGTCTGTCCGTTGGTGTAGATCTTGTTGGCGCCCTCGAAGATCTCGCCAAGCAGGTCGTAGATGCGTCGCTTAAAGTACAGCTTCTGATGGAAGTCCATGTGCTTCATCTCGGGGCGCAGACCCTGCAGAAAGGCATCATCGTAGTCCAAGGAGGCGGCTGAAGTGGCAGCATCCGTCTCAACATCGGTTTGCTAGGGACAGAGAGAGGGTATATTATGCAATATTAAGAAAGGATAGTTGAAATTTACCTCATTCGACTTGATTAGACGTCGTTTCTTGGGCGGAATGTGGCAAGTGGTAAGCGTTGGCAAGAAGCTGAGCGGCTTCTGGTTCTCCTCGGCATCGCTCTGTGGCTGGGAATGCGTTTGCACCTCCGGATTCTCCGGCGTTTGCTGCGCATGCGGCTGAGCGACCCACTCGGAGCTGTCCGTGCTGTTCTCGTCGCTGCTCAGCGAGTGCTTCACATGCACCAAGGCGCCAGGGATTTCTTCGTCATCGTTCTCGTTGTAGTTGTCATCGTAATCGTCATCGTTATCGCCGCGTCGATTGCTATCGCGAGAACGCCGCCCCTTAATCGGCACCGGCACTCCGGGAGTGATGTGCTTCTTAAGGAACTCCAGCTCTTCGCTCAGATAATACGGCTTGATGCGATTCGAGCCGCGTTGCACGTTGATCGAGCGCGCGAAGCTGGTGCGTATGTTGCGAAAGCGCTCCTTACAGTTATCGACTGCAAGCAATCGATAAGTTATCGGCACTAGGAAGGCTATCAACTATCAACCACTTACCGCTGTCATTCATCTCCTTCGATATATCCTCCCAGGCGCGCTCCACGTGAGACTTGCGCATGTAGGTGGCGTGCGATCGATCGTACATGCACGGATGTTGCTCCACCAATCGGCAGATCTTGGCGTTTATCGCATGCAACTCGGGCGTTATCGTTTTGGTGTTCATCGCTGCCACGGAGTACCGCATGTTGGCTTTGTAGTTGTTGCCGCTGTTGAGGTTGCCGATGCTGCCAGTGCTGCGTCTGGTGTTCATTGCTGGCAAACGAGGGGGGGAGGAGAGGAGAAAAAAGAAACAAACAAAACAAGACGCGAATTACAAAAGTGCAAGACGAACTGAAACTGCAACAACTTTCCAGCGTCCGTGTCAGTTTCCACAGCAACTGACGCGCTCGCTCTCTCTCTCCCTCTCTCTCTCTCCGCTCACACATGCAATAACAATGGCACTGCCTGCGCCCAGTGTTGCCAGCTTAGCTATTTATGCGCCACATTTGGCTACTTATGTTATGATGGGCTATTTCACAACATTTATTTGCTAACTTTAAGTTTATAAGACAAAATAAAGCGATTTTTTTTAAAGCCAGCTTTTAAGTCGATAATTGCCAATTATTTACTTATTTTGTTTTATTTTATTTTAAGTTCTAAAACATTTTGTAAATCATGTTTGCGATAAAGATTATTTATAAAATTATTTGTTTACAGAAAACATAGAAAATTATATATTAGCAAAATTTGCGATGTAGCTTTATTTCCAAGAAAATCTTCAAAACGATAATTGCAATTCAAAATTAACGTCCAGCATTGCCGATATAACTGGTTTTAGATTTATATTAATCCTTATCATCAGTTTATTAATTAAATTAAAAATTTGTTTTTACATTTTATATTTATCATATTTTTGTTATTGATTTTAATTTAAAGATTATTCCATAATTTTATTTAACATTTAATATTGTATGTTGAGATAGCTTTAACGTTTATTTGATGCATTTTTAATTAATTTAGTTTATATATTTTAAACTGAATCTTGCAAATCTGGCCTTTTCTGGCAGCACTCTTGCCGTCCGACAGCTGGCAACACTGCTGCGCACAGGTGACAGGCGAAACGAAGTCGCGTTGCCGCAGCTGCAGGCAGGAAATCGCTTCGGACGCTTTGGTCGCCTGTGCGCTCGCTGGTACGCAACAGCTGTTTGGCGCGTTTTCAATGCGTTGGCAGCAACAATTGCGTTTATTGCAATTAGCCCAGAGTGCAGTTGCCTGCATTTAGTTAAACTTACCTGCAATTGTCTTTTAGCGTTTATTGGTTTTAACACTGCAGCTGCTTATGCTCCAAGTCGCTGGAAATTCGCTTTTGTTGCTGCTGTTCTTGCTGCTGCTGCTGCGGTGAAATTGCTGTTGTCGAGTTTCGTGCACCAACACTCATGCACCGTGTATTTGGGTTGGCGACGCTCTCGCGCTCTGGCTCTCTCGCGCTCTCGCTCTCTTTGGCTGCCGCTCTCACGACTGTTGTCGATTTCGCTTTTTTCCCGCCAGACCTGGCTGTTTTCGAAAAGCATTAGCTGGCATATATGTGAAACTGGCGGAAGTGAAAATTTCGGCTCTTTTCGACAATATTACCTTCATTAACAATTTTTATTAATTTTATATTATTAATTTTACACAATTCTTGTAATAATAGGACACAAATATCGATCTGTTGGCACAACTTTAATTTTAAACACAATACCAGCTGTACAGTGAAAATGGCGTAAAATATTTTAGGAAAATTGTTTTTTGGAACACAAACAATTATATTCTTATTTAATTAAACAATTTAAAAACAAGTGAAAGTAATAGTTCAAAAGCTTGGATAGATAATACTTCAAATAACTGAACTTGTTTTTATATTTGTGTTTATATTTTTTATTTGTTTAGCTTTATTTTTGCGTTTGAACTAAATTGGCAACACTAACAACACTGCTGCTTACGTTCTCAACGCAGCTTAAACTCTGCTGCAGTTTACCAACAGGGCCTTATGGAATTACTAATTAATTAATTTATTAATTGCATTTAAATATTTATGTACATTAAACAAATGTTTCGTTAAATACAAATAACACAACATTTTGCAAGTTTATTGTCGTTCAGAGCGCGCCTGCCGGCAAACAAAAACAGAAATCAACTCAAAACATGGGCGTCGCTTGCGCAGAGACTTCGTCAAAGGGGTTGCGATGGACAAGGCAAAAATGCCACTTCTCTTGCGCTGACGACGCTACGCCTCTGCTCAAGCAGACATGCCAGCTGCGCTCGATGAGAGCGAGAGAGCGGCGCACAGCATTGCCAGCTGTAATTTAGCAGCAGCAGCGAGTCGTTCAGCAAATTGTTACTGGCAACGATATTTGATCGGTGAAACAAATTTGCAGCAAACTGGTAATTGCTGCAACCCTGGTTTGCAAACAGCTAAAACTATAATTAATAGGAATCTTTTATAAAATTAAACTAGTTATTGCATGCATATGACACTATATAATTTATAGTAGGGTAGTACATTCATAATAGACTTCTATAGCCCAAATAAATCGACAACAAAATTGACATTTTGATTGCTGCAACCCTCAGCACACGGCCGGCCTATTTTGTTGCAGTTACCAACACTAGCAGCAGCGCTAGCGAAAGCACCAACACTAGGCAATCGGCTCTCTCTCGCAGTCGTGTGCGTGTGTGTGAGAGCGAGTGCGTGTGTGTGAGTTGGTTCGGCTCTCAGTTGAGTTTTACTTGAGCGACGCGTGTTGGGCAAGTTTCTCGTCAGTTTTTTCGCGTTGAATTAAAATTAACAAAAATCGGTGTTGTTGTTGTTTAGTGGTTTGAACGATGCCTGCAACCGGTACGCCAAGAAGCGCACAGTATAAGTTCAATCAAAAATTGTGCGCTGCCCTCGAAAAGCATCCGGGTATATATGATCATTCGCATGAAAATTATAAGAAAAGGACGGCAAATGAGAAAAGTTGGTCGGCAATTGCAGCGCAGGTTGGGGAGTCGGGTGAGTTTAGTGTTGCACAACGCACATTTGCGCTGTTCGCATTTATCGTTATCGTATCACAGTGCTAGGCAACGGCCGCTGCAAACGAGATGGCAGCACGTACAGTGCTGCTATTTGGCGCTTGCCACATTTGAATTGACCTTTTAGCAAAATACTTAATCAAGTTTCAATTTAAATACATGATAGGTATTAAAAGTTTATTTGTATTGATTTTTATATAAACCAATAAGATTTTCATTTTATGGGGAATTTTCGCTGCGGTAAAATAACTCATTCAGTGTATCATATTTATAAATTTATAATTTTTGAAAATTGTTAAAAATCAGATTCATAATTGTTATTAAAAGTTTATTTGTATTGCTTTTTCTATAAACAAATAGGATTTTCATTTCAAATATTATGGAGAATTTGGGCTGTTGTTAAATGACTTATTTAGTGTATTATATTTATAATTTTTTTTAATTGTTAACGCCTAATACAGAAAATAAATTCTGAGCTTTGAAAAACAAAAATTAAAAACACATAAATATAATATTAATGGATTGAAGACTTATTTGCCGCCAAAATTAAAATAGGGCGAGAAAATTAAATATATCTAAATATTTCAGATATTATTTTAGCATTTAATTCTTTATTATTATATAGTTAAAACTAAAAATTATATTATTATTTATGTAAATGTTTCAATGTAGTTAAAATGTGTAAATGTCTTATCGTTATCGCTAATCAGCCGTTAGTGTTGTACAAGGGCCGCATCAAACGAATTCGCAAAACGTGCAGTGTTGGTTATCGGTGTTTGGCTACATTTGAGTTGACGTTTTAGCGAATAAGTGAACATTAATTCAAACTTGTGATAATTATTGAAAGTAAATAAATAATGATCAGTTAATGACTTATACGAAATTTTATTGTAGACGTTTAAGTTTCCATTTAATATAAAAAATTTGCGTACATATATTCATAAATTTTAAATATTAAATACATATGTTGAATTACAAATGTTCATATTTTAATAAATCAAAAACCTATATTTAAATAATTTTTTAAGGTTGAAAACACTTATTGATTGATATTTCGACCAAATTTCAATTAGAGAGAGAATTAAAAATGATCGTAACATACCTTGCACCTTACATTAAAATAGCCTACGAAGCGCAATGATTCTTCTTTTATCTTCTTCAAAGCCGGATTTGGCGTTGCCAGAGGTCAAGCGAAACATAGCATATTGGTTAGACCCTGTACTTAAAAAAGTAAAATTGTCTATTAATTTAGTACAAATGACAGAGAGCTAGACGATCGCTCGTCATTTTATTTAAAAATAGTGCAAATGACAGATGTGTGCAACATTTAAAAGGAGAAGTGGTAGATCCCACAAAGTATATATCTTAAAAGTATATATCTTGTAAGAGCTAGAGATACAATTTTCGGTATGTAGATTCTCCTTTACATTGGTCCGCTAGTTCAAAAACAATTTAGCAACAGCTTTCGGTTTTAAAGCTATAGTTTTAATGGTAAATACACGGGATTTAGCACGTACGTAGTCCATCAATGCTGTAAATTGCATTACGATCGGATGAGAAACAACGAAGAAAACACAAAGTACAGGGTCTACTACAAGCGGTTACGTCCGACTGAACCTCCGTTCATATCGGTTTTTCAATAACTTTAGTTAATCGATTGCAAACCGCTTCAACATAAATAAAAAAATTAGTTACAAAGTTTTACTACATTTTTTTACTCATCTAAAATAGGTGCAGGGTATTCAAATTAATTTTCGAATTGCAGATTTTATTGTAGCGTTTTAAATTTAAAATAATATTAAATTTATAGCATGTATGCCTCACCTCAAATCGTTGATGCCACCAAATATTTTTTTTATAATCATATTCTAAGCTAGTGTATGAAGAAAAAAAATTTGAATTTGCCTGGATTTGCAATTGTTGCCATAAAACACCAGTAGTAAATATATGGACGGGGCAGATCAGTGGGACGGAGGCTACAGTCGGACGTAACCGACAGTAGAAGACCCTTTACTTTAACTTTATGCATTTACAAACACAGGCAAAGGCACACACACTAACCTACACGCGTATGGAAGGTACACCACCCCCCCTCTGCCTAGTGTGGCAAATTGTCCGTTCCATATTTTCGCTGTTTCTTATCCGATCGAAACGAAATTCACAGGGTCAATAGAGAATGACATAAGTTAGTTACGTACCAAATTACAAATCAATAGCTGTGGCTATAGCAGCTTTTTGCCGTTTACGGGGGAAGGGGGGGAGGTATCCAAAATCTAAAACAAACTCGTGCTGCTTACTGAATAGGGGAACCTGAATCCTGAATATGGTGTCTCTAGCTCCTATAGTTGCTGAGATCTAGGTGTTCATACAGACGGACAGACAGACAGACAGACAGACGGACAGACGGACATGGCTATATCGATTCGTCTTGTTGTCCTGATCAAGAATATATATACTTTATGGGGTCTGTTAGTAGACCCTTTTCACTTTTTTAAAGTAAAGGGTCTAAAAAGGTGTATTTCATAACTTGGTTTATAAGTTCTATGAGTGGCAGAGTAATTTTCCAAGTATTAATTATCTAAGAGTTTTTTCGTAACTTAAAAATATAAATAAATAAATATAAATGTCATTTATGACCCTAAGGCCAGTTTCGCTTTAAAATATTACATGCCATAAATGTATGCAAATTATTAGGTGTTGAGCCAGGATTAGAATAGTGTTGAAACATTGGGATCGGTTAGTCCAGCCGCTAACATCTGTTGGTTTAATAGTAATTATTTCTTATGCCCATTCTGGGCAGGTAGCTGCAAATTAATAATGTCTCTGCTATTTACCTAGCCCTTTAGCTTTTCTTTGTCTTTACGTTTACTCTATATGCATTTGTATGTCTATCTCTTTTACACGGCTTTTAGTCGATAAATGCAAGCCGCGATGGCATCAGTTGCGTGGAAACTATCTTCGCTGGCTAAAGGCCGAAGAGGCGAGCAAACGCAATGGGACTAAACCGCCCACATTTTACTTGTCCTCTGAGATGAACTTTATGTATCCGCTTTTGGTGCCGTACACGGAAAATTCGGAAGATGATTGGGAATCGACTGAACTAGAAGATGACAGCGATATTGACGAAAATCAGGCTTCACAAGAAGGTGCACATAAAACGACCGCAAATAACTCTAAGAATTCAGTCGATGGAAAGTCGTTGGCGCAACTCAAAGCGAGTTTTACAGCGACTCACGAAAACAAGGAAGAAGAGATGAAAAAACCAAACGTACCAAAAGCGAATAAAAAGAAGAAAGACGAGGGGAACACAGTCAATCACATTTGTGGCGAATCCGATTCAACAGACACCGAAGAAGAAACAATTGTAACGCGCAAGAGTACTGCCACCCCTAAACCGAAAAATTCGCGAACACCTTCACCAGCTTCTGCGATTGCAAAGGCTCCGAAGAAAGCCGAGTTCTTTATTAAGCAGAGCAATACCGCATCGACGAATTTGATCATTGGCAAGAAGCCGCTTGAGTTTCCATTTGTGGATCCCCTCGTGAATCCCATTTATGACTTTCCGGACGAGACTGTCAGCATGGGAGGAGGTAGACGTCTACGTCGTACCGGACGCGTTAATAAGCCTATCCAGAAACCGGAACCGCGAAATACGCGCTTGCAGCGTCGTAAATCCTTGACCGTGGCCGCGGTCAATAACCAAAAGTCGACATCTCCGGTGAAGATGACACCGGTGCCCAGGACTTTGGCGAATATCCCGGAACAAACCAAAGTGCAGCCCAAGGTTCCACAGAAGGTTTCGGCAAACAAAACGCCGGCTCCGTCTGCCAAATCCATTAGTAGCCTCAAGGATGACATTTTTCCACGTCCACAACAAGTAAAGCCGCCTGTTGCCCCAGGAGTCATGGCGCCCCCAATGCCACATATGCCGGCCCTTGGGCGTCCTCCAGGTCCTGCTCGTCGCGTTATCGAAGCAACAGTCAAACAGGCCCCAACTCCTCTACCGCCTCCTCAGTCCCGTTTTACATCCAGCACCAATACCCTGGTTATCAGCACCACCGGCTATTCGCCAATTACCACCACCTCGACTGCCACCAGCTCCGCCTCCACTATCGCAGTGTCCACCAATACCGCCTCGATTATCAACACGCCCATCGTGAGTGCAGCTGCTGGAGGGACTTCGGTCCCGCAGAAGCTAATGGAGAAGGGCATTCAAACGGAGTGCCCGGATATATATTCGGACGATCACTTTTTGAATATGTTGCGGCCACAAATGGGCGAGATGAATCCTCGACAGAAGCTGCACTTCAAACAGCAGATATATTTGGCTCTAATCCAAACCTTTGACGATGCCACCGACTTTCCAGGTCGCGGGGAAGTCCAACACTTTAATATAAACACGCCATCGGGCTTCGAGAACGTTTCCGATCCAGAGCTACGTCTCATCCGCCAACTGGTCAGCATGGTAACCGCGTCCAAAGTCACAGTGCAGACCCAGAACAAAGATGGTAGCTCTGAAAATCCTGCAGCTACAGCTACACAGCGTGGTGCTCAGAACAAAGTGTTGCAACGCATCATCAGGCCATCCATGGGCGGAACTGTGACTACTGCTGATCTGCAGACTGTAGGCACCGCCATTGGCGAAGACAAGAAACTCTATCGTGTTGTGCAAATGAACAATACCAAGGTACTTGCCGAATTCAAGGATCCCTCCGATACCAACAACCTACCGCGTCCGACCTTTATGTTGCCCAGCACAAACCAAAAGAATCTATCAACTTCAGTCTCAACGGTCGCAAACGCTGCCAACAAAGATCCCCGTCTAGTACGCCAAATGTCCAGACGCTACTCGGTCTGCAGCCTCGGTAGCCCCAATGGAAAAAGCCCACAACACCTCTCCCCTATGGCTACGTCCCCGAATGCTTCAGAGAGTCTGCTCCTCAAGCGACGCATAGCAGATGCATCTCAAGCATCGGCAGAAGTTTGGGCACAGCAGCGTCCCAGGTACAGCAGTACCGCTAGTAACGCCAGTACCGTCAATACCGCCAATTCCATAGTAGTGCGTCGTGGGCCCGGCACCATACAGATTCATCCGGGTGGCGGCATGGTGCAGAAGGTGCCACAGATTGCCAGCATTCAGGGAGGCGCCACCATAGCTGCCGTCAATCCCGGCAACGTTAATCTATCCGTGGTGCGCAACAATGTCGCACAATCGGTCATCTCACCTGTAAAACGTGGCTTGGTCGTGGCCAATGTCAAGAGCAGCGGTCCAGCTCCGGCCAAATCCGTGGTGCGTGCGGGCCCTGTTCCAATTGGTGGCAAACAACTCTCGGGCAGCGGCTCCAACGTGGCCAATCTTCTGGGCGATACACGCCCCAAATCGAACTCACCACCGCAGATATACATCCAGCCACAGCCCAAGTCCCAGGGTCAGAAAACAGTACAGCTGCAAATAGAACCGGTGTTAACACAACATCAACAGCAGCAACATCTGCAGCAGCAACATGCGCAGCAGCAACTTGCGCAGCAGCAACAGTCCCAGCAGCAACATGCGCAGCAGAAACAGCCCCAGCAACAACAGCCACTGCAGCAACAGCAGCGACCACGCCCATATCCCCATCCCTTCGAGATGGCCGGCATCATTGCAGCCGATGACTTCGACATGTCGCGCTTGAAATGTGAGCCGCAGGACCATATAGATGATGACATATTGGGCATGTAAAGAGAACAACCATATTGACACATTTTTTTCATATTTTTCTCTACATTTATTCATTATTTTTAAAATTGAGCTGAAGAGTAACTAACAAACTCATAAATAAATATTCTGAAATATTCCTGAAACCACATAAAAGTTGGTTATTTTGTTAAAATTATCATGGAACACACGTTTGTTTTACATACGCCCTAAACTTTAAACATATATAAAAAGTTATACAAATAATGTCAATGAAGTAAAGTATTCAGTTTATGTACTGTTTAAATAAAATATAAAAAATACTATCAATTTTTTCAAGAAAATAAATATATATTTTCCTGTTCATCTATTACGTCGGTGTTTCAAATAAAGTTATTAAAACCTTGGCAATTTATTCTCTTTGTTCTTGGAATGTAATTTTACAGCAAGAGGTAACACTTTTTGTATACAAGAAAATATATGGACGGGGCAGATCAGTGGGACGGAGGCTACAGTCGGACGTAACCGACAGTAGGAGACCCTTTACTTTGAGTATATGTACATACAAACAGAATCAGACGTTACACCACCTTCCCCTGCCTAGTACGGCATATTGTCTGTGGCTTATGTTCGCTGTTTCTAATTCGATCAAAACGAAATTCACAGCGTCAATTGAGAATATTACAAACTAGTTAAATACCAGATTACAAATCAATAGCTTGCAAACTGTGCCTACAGTAGCTTTTTGCCCGTATAGCCCTTATAGTTGCTGAGATCTAGGTGTTCATACAGACGGACAGACAGACAGACGGACATGGCTATATCGACTCGGCTTGTCGTCCTGATCAAGAATATATATACTTTGTGGGGTCTGCCACGCCTCCTTCCCCCCTTTTTATAATTTTTTAAAGTAAAGGGTCAAAAAATGCGATTTAATGCTGCTCCCAAAAGTATGCTACACTTATTTGCAACGTGCTCTGGCTTAAATCTAAGCTTTTTTTTTCGCTGGCCAAAAATAAATATCAAAGGTTAAATCCTGAGCTATTTATCAGTTATAATGATCAACTTGTGAAGCAAATCACAAGAACTGTATAGGTATATATTTGTTTTGACTTATTTTCTGTTGAGTTTCTTATCTTGAGCAGTCGACGGCATGGCTTGTAAATTAATAAAAATTTGATAAGACTTAGCTATGGAATTGAAAGCTATAAGAGCCACTGACAAATGGACGCGCACCTTTAGTAAACATTTACTTGCTCTACAATGAAATACCTTGCAATTTGTGCGCTTCTGCTGCCCCTCGTCTATGGCGCTGTGGTGCCCCGTGCCCTGATCGATGCGGATGCGGATCTGATACCTGATATATCCACAGCCGAAGATGGCAAGGATTCCATGCCATACCACTTCGCTCGCCTGAACGCTCTGTCGCATCTATTCAAAGTAGACGACGCCGATATTGATCTGATTCCGGATATATCTGTAGCCGCCGATGCTGAGGATAATGACGGTAATCGAAGAGCAACTATCGTCAAAGGAAAATGTATAACTTTCATTTGCCTTTAATGATCGTAGCATAGCCAAAAAGTATATAGCTATAGTAGGTCTCTATATGTCTTATTTAACCTTTAACAGATGATGCCGATCTGATTCCCGATATATCAGTTGCAGCTGATGCTGAGGATGTTCAAGGTAAGCAGTTTGTAAAGTATAAATATTTGTAAATTTATAAAGTTAACATTTAAATAAATTAGTTGATTTCGCCGATATTGATCTGATTCCCGACATCTCTGTTGCCGCTGATGCTCTGGATGCCGGTAAGAACCTAATGAATATCCAGTAAAATAGACTTTTCTCTACTGATACCCCCAACTTAATAGCCATGGATGATGCAGATCTGATTCCCGATATATCTGTGGCCAGCGATGCTGAGTAAAACATGTGATAAGTCGTGAAAAGCTAAAGCAAAAACCAAAAAAACTCACTTAATCTTAATTATGTATGTGTATTGTATTTTTAAGCTTTTATTTTATACGAGCAGCATTAATAAATTTTAAAGGCTATACCAAATATGTGATATGTGCGCATTCGATTTCAGTTTCTTATCTTATAACATGACATGATAAATGTAAGCGGTGGAGTGTTTTTGTTTTTAATATATTGTTTGATTAAACGAAACTCTGATTTATTGCCAATTTCCCGCAGAAAATTGTCTGTGTGTGAAATTAATTAAAAACTCTTCAAGTGGCGCATGGCAAGAGCTGGCGATAGTCTATGCCGAGTATAGAAATAGAACTCTCCAGTTAAGCAAATTTTAATTACATTTTAAGCGTGCTCTATATGGAATTTGCTTCGTTTTTTTAATGCGCTGCCTGCATTGCTTTTATTAAGGAATAAACTATTAACAAGCTTGTTGGACTTGGCTCAAGCGTTCCCTTTTGAGCTAATTTATTTACAGCCTGCCGAGTTATAAGCCTAATTGAGCTACAAGCAGAAATAGTTCTTCATTTTAGCCCAGTTTAGTTTCCTGCAAAGAAAAAACTGATTAGTTTCTGCCTCAGGCTGCCGTATACCAAATAAAATTAGCTTTTTCTGCTACAAGCGTTTTTTGTGCTTTTGTTCTTTTTCTTTTTTCTGTGCTATTGTGTCGCTTGGCTATTAATAAAAAGGAATTAACGGCAAAAACCGGACCCCCACACACACATGGGCTCACAGTTGTCTGTGATCCCAATGAGGCATATGACCATAAACAACAAGCCACATAGGTTAATGAAAAGACTGATTCAGACGGGACGGTGCAAAGCTGCAGGGGGAGAGGGAAGGAGGGGGCAAGGGGAGAGCAGAGGAGGCTGCGCTTTGTTGTCGTTGTGATTTTCACACAAAAGCGCTAAACCGACTACTAAATTACGTGCTCATGTGTTCTGCTCTATGCTGTTCTGCTGTTCTCTCTGCTCTGGTATCTAGTCCAGTCTGACTGACCCCTTGCCGCCCCCACCCCCCTCTCCCCTCTGCCCCATTAGCTCGCCGCCCGTATTGCCACGCCCACGCCACACAAAAGAGCCGAATGCGATTTGGTGCGCTAATGAACCGCAGTGTAGAGCAGACCAGAACTCAAACCAGAAGCAGCAGCTGCACACTGAGAGAAAAATCAGAAATATCCAGTGTTCAAAAGTTCAATAAGCCAGAAAATTCTTGATCGAAGATATAAACTTGACATTTAACAGCGTTCTTATATTAGGGGTGTATTTTAAGCAGGTCAACAAGAGCTTTAAGCTTTTAATACCATATCAAGATTTATTAGATCCGATTTCGACTCAGATTGATTACGAATATTTTCTATACCATGAACTTTTAGGATTAATATTTATTATAATTAATCCGTTATTTTATTAGCTATGTTAGTGCTTTTTTTATTTTACTTAGTACGAATATTTTTTATTTCATACACTTTTAAGAGCTATAAAATTTATCATAATGAATCATTGATTTCTTTAATTTCTTACAAATTTCCCCATTTTCTTTTGAATGTTTGATGGCCATTTATGAATCTAAAAGCGAATTTTGAAAATTGATATATTAATATCTGTTAGGAAACAGGATAAATTTAAGAGCTTTATTATCTAGTACTGCCCGCACTTATTTTTTCTCAGTGCATCAGCAGAACGAAAACCAGAAACGGCATTAGACGAGCAGACCAGAGACTAGACCAGACCTGGCCGAGGAGTCAACTACCTTTTTTGCCGCATATTTAAACGTAAAACTTACCGTTTAAAAGTGTAACAATGCAGGTAGGGGTGAAAGGGACGGACGTCTATACAAAGCTGCTTCATTACGCTCTAACTATGAGTGTGTGTGAGTGTGTGGGTGTGTGAGAGGTACTTCAATTGTTCTACAACTAAAGTACTATGATTCCTGTCAATGGGTTTTCCACTCGGAGTACAGTTAACAGCTAGTTTGAGACTTGTCTCTCCCTCTCTCTCTCTCTCTTTCTCTATCTATCTCTCTCTCTCTCTCTCTCTCTCTCTCTCTCTCTCTCTCTCTCTCTCTCTCTGAGAGGTCTCTCTGATAATAATGGTAATAAATTATGCCAATTCCTAAAACGATCAGTTAGACACATTCGACTGCCTCCTTCTCTGTCTCTCCTTCTCTGTCTTTCTTCGAAGCCCGCTTATGCTTAGGCCTGAGCGCGAGCAAGACAGAGCATTCAATATAATTCATGATTGTTTCCTTGATAACTTCTGTATTTACTGACTTAGGATTTTTATCGCTTTGTATATGAAGTAGGTAAAGAAAGTATCTAAATTTGGTATCCTAGCTCTTATAGATTTGGGGATCTATGTGTTCATACAAATATACAGCCAGATAGCATTAGATCGACTGCACCCGTAGCCGTTATCAAAAATATACTTTAAGGATAGTGCGAATAAAATAATTTTTACATTCTCAAATTCCCTCTTAGTTATTTTCAATCAATGCATTGTTTTCTGGGCTCATTTTATTAGATTTGTTTATAATCATATTCGTTTTAGATATTAATTCTATTTCTCATCCTTCCAACCACCATATATTTTACTATTAGGTTCTATTTAAAATAAATTATTTGTATTGAAATGTTCCCATATTTAAAATTAAAAGAAAATGCTTTCTACTATGTAAAATTTACATTGCAGCATTTATTTAATATCTTAGCATCTCTTTGACTTGCGCTTTCCAGACCACAAAGCACAAAGGAACGCGCTATTAATAAACTTTTCCAACAAGCAAAAGAAGGAATGGAAAACTGGAATACGAAAGAAAAAAACAAACGGAGAGAAATAATTGCAAGCTGCGTTTGCTCCTGCTGTGACTTTCAGTGCGCGTTTATTGACGTTATAGAACTCATTTCTTTAGAGTCGAGTCCGGTAAAAAACAAAAGTTTAGTGAAAACTGCAGAGGCAAAAGTGAAATGCTGAAATGCAATGCAAAGTTTTGCCAGGAAAACAAAATGAAATTTCTTTTAGCTGAGAAACTTGGCGAAATGTGATATTTTTTGTGTGCTAGCCAGCAGAGATGCCGACTTGGCGAGTTGAAAAGTTTTCGTGATATGCCGGATCAGTGTTGCCAGAAAAGGCTAGATTTGGATAATATGCAAATGTGTGATGTGATAAAATATAGACAAAATAATTGTAAATAAATTAAATGACGTAATAATTAAAAGCCAGGTGAGGCAGCGCAGCTTCCAGTGAGAGCGGCTGCTGGAAGAGAGAGCAAAGGGCAGGCGAGAGGGCGCAACAAACTAACACTGGCCACAGTTGACCTCTCTCGCTCTCCTTCTGACAAAGCCTGGACAAGAAGAAGAAGAGTTCAATAAGTAGCACTTGGATCCGTGTTGCGCTAATGACTTCCTTGTTGCTCTTTGCGTTCCGATAAGATAAGACACAACACAGAAGACACAGCACACTAAACAAACAAACAAACAAACGAACAGAGACAAAGATACAAAATGTGCTGGAAACACGCGACGAGAAGAGAGGAGAGCAGAAGCAGCAGTGCAAGTGGAAGCAGAGCAAGATGGCCCTCTTTAGTTTAGCCAACTAACAACAGATGGCGCCAGTGTATTGTGCCAGTGGCAGAACTTGAGATAACTAAAACAAAGGCGGCAGCGTAAACAGCAGAATACCAAGAACTTTTGCAGGTAAGTCGCGAAATTTCAAACTCTGGCCAAAGTTTTGACAATTTTTGTGAACCAAGAAGGGTAAGGGCGGGGCGGGGGCGGGAATCGACCAGAGACATGCCAAAGTGGCATCTGACAGGCCAAAGTGCCCAAGCGATTAGTTAAAATGCCAGCAACAGCAACAAAAACCACACGAGCGACTGCGATGTCAATTTGCTGCAATGTCATTTTGACAGTCAGCAGAAGCGAAAGGCCAAAGAGAACATATGAGAGAGGTAGGAGTGTGGACAGGGAAATAGCAGAAAAGGGAGTACAGCAAATGGTCAGAAAAGTCAAAGTAGAAGTCGATTGGTTTGTTGTAGGGATGTTAATCGTAACAAAACATCGATATATCGATCGGATAGTTTTGAAAATTGTTTATTTTATAAATACAAATCATAATCAAATTGAAAACTCCACGGTGGCTATTCATATTCAATACGTCATTAAAAATAGATTTTATGTCTGATGTTTATATGAGGTTTATATTAGGTCATAATAAAAATGGACTCATTGAAAAGTTTACTGAAATTCAAGAGATTCCCAAAATGTTTTCTTAACCATAAAAACGCGCCAATTTAAAAATCAAAGCATCGATTGAAATTATCGATCGCCAATATATCGAGTTCTTACAAACATCGTTACATCGCGTTAAGACATTTTTTTTTTTTCATTTCTAGTTTGTTAGACTATTACTTAAAGACAATCAAGCGTTGGCATTTGTTTGAAAATTCGAGAAAGCCAAGAAAACATGCACAAAACTAAGCAAACACGTTTTAAATTTTTTACATTTTCGTTTTCATTTTGAGTTTTTCTTTACACACATTGGCTTTTCCTTCACGTTTATCTGTCGAGGCATCTTCCTTTTGTGGCGTTGGCTCCTGGGGTTCGACCTGTGCGGGGGTCGTTCCCTCCTTATATAAGCTATGTTTTATGGTCTGCTGGCTGAATGGATGGAGGGGTGGGGGAAGGGAGGGGGGAGGCACATTAAAAACAATATGGTGGCATGTCGTAAGCGTGATTACAGTTGTTATTGCCACCAGTGTTGTCGCAGCTGCTGTAGTTTTTGCGCTTCAGATTAAAAAATAACGTAAAGCTGTTAACTTTAATGACAACACGCGAGAAATGTGAGAAACTGTCTGAGAAAAGCCACAATTGCATTAGCTAGAGCACGGGTCAAAATCATAAAAGAAGATTGAGCTATTTAGATCCAGATTGAGATTTACCATTCATTATTTGCGTAATATTTTCTCATCTGTCAAACGATGTCGGCATAAACGCCACAGCCAACACTTATTAATAAACTTGAACTGCGCTAATCTCATTCATCATATTTTTCTCACTCTTTCGACCTTAATCAACAATTAATTTAAACGATTCCGCAGCGAATAGTGTTCATGTCTCATGTATTTTGCATACAAATTGTGTGATATGCAGCAAATAAATCAATTCCACGCCACAAGCTTAAATGTCATTGGGTAATAATAAATAAACACTGAGCAACACAACACAACACAGTACAACGAAGCTAAAGCCAGGCCATAAATAAATAAAACAAAAATTGAAATCACACGCAAATTGCACAAAAATACGAATAGCCATAATAATAATAATAAAACGAAAAGCGCAGAGAAAAAAACGATATAAACGTCTGTCAAAGAAGAGAGAAACGACAACGATTTTCCCATAAAAAATAAATTATTTTCCCATCGCAAAGTTAATTTTTTTCGCTCGTTTTTATTGGCATTAACAATTTTCGTGACACGACGCCGAGGACTCGATTCATCTTCGCGTGGGTGCATTTTATTATATTTTTTTTAGACCCTGTACTTAAAAAAAGTGCAGAAGAGTATGACCCTCTTTTACGTTCATTTGGATTTATATAAATAAATTTGTTTTTTTGGTTTGTGAAATTTATTAAATACCATTTGGTAAAATTAAAAGTATTTATAACCCCAAACTATACAAAAATTAAAATAAATAATTGTATATATTTCTAAAAAGTTGTTCCATCGATTCTGTAAATTTCGGTTCGATATGCTAAAGACAATTTGTTAAACTGTGTGTTTATTATTGAAACACAAAACTACAGGGTCTTCTACTGTCGATTACGTGCGACTGTAACCCTCGGGCCAGCAGATCTGCTCCGTCCTTACTGGATGTTTTTTAACTATTTTCCGACTGACAAAAAATAAATTTAATTAGCTAACGATTGGCCGCAGCACTCAGCCATTGATGTGTCCATGTGTGATTGGTTGAAGCAGGGCAGAGGGTGGGAGGGGGTAGCAGGGGCAGTCAAAGTTCAAACGGCAGTTGCTGCTGCTGCCGTTGCCACTTTGACATTTGCTTTTAGCCACAACAAACGTGATGTAGCCCCTCCATCTCCCCAACAATCATGCGCTTCCTCACTTGGCTGATTTTCGTGGACTTTTTATGCTCTGGTGGCAGTAAATATTTTATTTCGATGCGGTGTGAAAGGTGCACCAAATTTGCACAGCATAAAAATTTGAATTTGCCTGGATTTGCAATTGTTGCCATAAAACACCAGTAGTAAAAATTGTTTCCTTTGTCGCCCTCTGCATTTTGTGAGTGTTAAGAGAACAGCAGCAGATGTTTTGATCTCTACGCTATTTTATGCGCTCTAATTTGCAATAAATGGAGAGACGGGGAGAAAACAAACCAAATGGAAATGCGGTTATAATTATTGAGAAAATTTGCAGAGTGAAGTAGAACACAATAGGAAGAATGTAAGAGTGATAAATTAATAAAGAGGGATCTGAAGAAAAGATAGGGTAGGAGAATACGGATAGTATGTGGACCTTAGTAGTAGTACCTTAATAGAAGGTCGAAAAAATCGACAATTTGTATAGCAAATTAAGTTTAGAAAACTATGCATTGGTAGATTTGGACATCGATTGATTTGGATATCGATAGAATGTTGAATTAAAAATAGAATGAATACCGAATCTGAACTCTGTAAACCCAATCAGACATGTCTAAACTTGCCTTACTGCCGCTCTCCCTTTCCCTTTCTCTTTCCCTCTCTCGCTCTTTCTCCATCTCTTTCGATGATATTTATGATTGCAAAACGAGAAAGAGTAGTTTACAATCTGCAGGTCGTTCACTGGTTCACTTTTTGTGCTTCCCCTTGTTTTGGGAAATTTATGCAATGACCAAGTCGAATGAGGCTAACAGACACGAAATACAGTTGTTACAACTCTTGTTGTTGTTGTTGCTGCTTCGATTGAATCCTTGCGGACGTCTTGAGGAATGCTTGGGAGGGTTGCTGGGTCGCAGGGAGGGTTGGTTGCTGCCCCTGCCAATTGGCGATAAGTTGCCATGGTGCAGTCAATTAAGTCAAGTCTAACCTCCAATCACCCACAGCCTTGGCCCCTTGCCCCCGCGACCCCTGCAGTACCACCTGTGCTACAGCTTCGTGTTCATTGCATGTAAGTCGTGCTCTTTATGGCACATCCGGCCAGGCACATCCGCATCCTGTCGGGGCAGCTGTTTAGCCAACTTATTTATGCCACTTGCTTACACTTGATGCCCGCCCCCCTCCCCATTTCGCCCCTGTCCCCCCACAAATGCACATAAGTTTCTTTTGTTTCTTTGTTTCTCATATTGCTCCGAGCAGCTATGGTAAATTCCTTTGGCAAAATGGAAATTCCTTGCTGCAGAATTCGCCTTTGTTATTGTAAATAGTTGGCAGAATGCACACACATACAGAGCTTTTGTTGTAGTCTGGCTTGCTTATATTTTTGCACTTGCATTAACGCTTTTTACTGCAAAGATGGCGGCCAGCGGCTTCCTGTCAACGCCCCCCGCCCACTGAAATTTATTGTCATTGTCGTGTCCTGGCCATTGCACCTGGTCTGCATAATTAAACCCATTTGTTGCCCAGAGGTCGATGGGGGCGATTTATTGTGTTCCACAGTTAGTTTATGGTTTGTATTGAAAAAGCTGAAATTGACAAGGGGAGGGGAATGCAAAGTGCATTAATTTAAGCCACTATAAATTGAAAACGAGACAAAGAGCGAGCGTAAAAGCATATCAATTAGCAAAAGACTGTCAGATATTTCCCTTCAATATAGTTAAGAGTATCTATTGAAACTGTATTCATTGTGGAAGATTCTTTAATTTGCTTTCTCTATTTAAGCTCTGTGGCAATAAATGCCTCTTCTTAATAGTACTTAATAGCTTAATTCTCCAAGGTTTTAAGCTGCTCATTTTTTAACGTGATTTTCGTAGATTTTTTACGCACGCATTTATTTTACTTCTACGCCATTTATCACAATTTTCTGGAAGCTGGGTGGCAACCCTACGACTATGCCGTTGTAAATTTAATAAATCCACATAATTAGTGCTGTAATTTGTCAGTTGCTCAAAGTTTGTCTTTGCCTCCGGCCTGTTCCGCTCCGTCTTTGCCCTCAATCTGAAGTCGAGTGCGAAGCCTTGAAGCTTTGGCCACATTCATTAACACGTTAGCCCAACTTTTTGCTCTCTGTATGCTGATCCTTTTTTGTGCTGCAACTTTTGTAAATAATTTAAATACAGGCAATGCACAAGCTGCTGTGCTCTGCTTTCTCCTCTCCCTCCTATCCCCCCTTCCCCCCTTCCGAGGAAACGAATCTGCAGTAATTTACGCAATGAACTTTCTTTCTGTCCATCTCTGTCAGTGTGACAGCAATTACACTCTGCTACCAAGTTTGGGCAACTCTTTTCAGCTCATAGCAGCCACAAAGTACAGTTGACTCCGAATCGCTGTTGTGTTGTCTAGTGTATTCTAATATCAAAAGAGAGCAGCAGCTGTAATAAATGTCTGCACACTTGTTTATTTATCATTTACACAAAACTTGCCAATCCTACACAGCAAACTCTCCATTTATCTATTTCAACTGTTCTCTTTCTTTCTCTTTCTCCTGCTCTGCTCCTCTCTCCTTCTTTTCTCTCTTATTTGAGCTCTTTTTGCTGCTTCTCTGCTGCTTGACCACGTAATGGGAAACTTTCATTGTGTCCAAAACGCAACAACTTTTGCTTCACATAAATCCTGCTAATCGCTTTTGCACTACAAAAAGCTGACTGCTGCGAAACTCTCCAAACTAATTTGCATTTATCTCTGGGGTTCTCACACCTTCTCTCTTCCATCTCTTTTCCATCTTCTCTCTGCCATTCTTGGCGTGTATGTATTTGTGTATGTTCGGGCTAATTGCTATGCCTGTTGCTAATTGTTTTTGTTTGGCCGTTAGGCAACACTTTTTCCAACACTTTTTTGTGTCGAAGTTGCGGCCATTTTGGTTTAATGATGAATGTTGAGCAACTTTTGCTCTTGCTCTCTGCTGCAACTAATTTCCGCTTTGCAGCTCGTTATTCGCACACCAAATAAATGGAATGAAATGAAATAATAATAAACAAACAAGTACAGTGGGGCTGACAGCAGCAGCAGCGCTCAAAAAACAGAGAAGAACAATGCAAGAAATGCGTACAAATTACCCGAAACAATGACAACAAAAAAGCAAACAAACAACAATTGCAAAGCTGCTGCTGACAATGACAACAAGAACAACAAAAAAATACACAAAAAATACAAATAAAAATAATAACAGTGACTGCAAAAAATATGCACACTGACACTTTACGAAGATTTATGTGTTTTAGTTGAGTTCAGCTCTCGGTTCTGTTATGTTTCGAGTTCTTCTGCAAGCGAGCGTACCAATTTTTTTACGCTTCCTCAGGCCCCAATACTCCCTGCCCCAAGGCGCTTTTTTGTAGGGGATTGCGCCCCTTTTTTTCGCACGCACAGTGGAGGGAGTTACTCAAAATTGCATTAAACGTACAACAAAAATGGCTTAAATGACAACAGTGAGTGTCAACAGTATCAAAACAGCGGACGCATTCATTTGAGAGTGGAAATTAACGAATATCAAAGAGGATTATGTGCATTCAATGAGAGCTGATCTCAGCATTCCAAGAATTAAACTTATATTTAACGAATTTGAAACAATTTATATAGTTTACCAACACTGGCCTTAAACTTTTCAACTAATTGTGCTTTATTGATATTGTGATTAATGGTATGGAAGAGATATAATATCAGATATAAATATACTATAAAGAGAAAAATATAAACAAATATTTCAATAATATGAACAAATATATAAAAGATAAAAATAATTCTATATAAATGATCCAAATAATGCAAATAATGCATGTAAACAAATATATTAATAATACAAGCAAATATAAAATTATTATAAACATATACATATTCAATTAATATAAACAATTATTTGAATAATAACCAGCAATATGTAGATAATAATAAAAATAAATATATATTTATATATATATATGCTAAAATTAAAACCAAACATGAGAAACCACCATTTACCAACACTGTTCCTAACCTTTAAAGCTTCTTGCCTTTATAACATTTTCAATTGCCACAAAAAGCAATGCAATTTTACAAAAGCTATTTGCAAACTTGCGGTTGATGGAGCTAAATAACAACAACAAAGCTCACAAATGTTTTGCATATTTAATATGGTATTACTTTAAACAGAATATAAATAAATGTTTGTAGAATGTGGGCAGGGAAAAAACTCTATGCACAATGCACATTGTGCATTTGTCGGCACTTCTGTAAATGATTTTTGCAGTGAAAAAGATATTTCATTTATTTACATTCCCCCTCCCTCTCTCTCTCTCTCTCTCTCTCTCTCTCTCTTTCTCTCTCTTTCTATTATGCATTAACCTGCCGCTCAGCTGTCACCTGCCTTTCTCTTCGGCACTCCCCTGCTCTCCTGGCATTGGAACGTGTCAAAAACTTTATTTGCCCTACGCCTGGGCATAGGCGCTTTATTTTACCAGAGCAAGAGGGGGGCATGGCTGCTGGAGCGGCTCATTGGCCGCCATATTTGACGCCAGTTGAGCATGAAAATGCCATTTAACAATGGCGAACGGCCCGAAAAAATAAAAACAAATAAATAACAAAAACAACGAAGAGCCCAAAAAGGGCAAGCAAAGCGAAAAAAATGAAACAGCAGCCGGAATTCAGAAGAATGTGTTGGAAAATGTTTAAAACAATGCAAGAGAGCGTAACAACAGCAACAACGGCAACAACAGCAACAACAATTACAACAATTGTTGGCCTCTGATAGCGCAACAACAATAACAATAAAAATGTCAAAAAAGTAACGGCGCTTAAATCAAAATTATGTGAAGCTGACTACAGCCTTTTTACTCTCTTCTTCGCGCTGTTTTTATGATTTTTATTATAATCGAACATGTTCCAAAATTCTATTTCTCTGTTACATTAACCCGCTGATGAATCGACCAATTTCCGAAATGCACCGAAGGAATGTTATCAAATTTCTGCCCACCTAGAGAGTTTTCTTTCAAGGCATAATTGCAACTATAGAAACGCCCTAAGGTATGCTATGGTTCTTGCGGCAAAGCTCAGATTCTGCTTTGAAATTGCGCGCGAAATTTGATTTTATTACATTTTGCTTACTCTGGAGAAATTCCCTGGAAACTGTCTTTGAGAATGAGATGAGATTGAATATCTGTATGTCTTGCGCTTTGAATGTTTGCTGGCGCACATAAATTTTCATTAAACATTGCTTTTTAAATGCATTTACTTTGTCTACCCATAATTTGTGGCATGTGTGGCATCAACAATTCGTTTGTGCTGCACTTTAAATTGTATTATTCATTTTTACGTTTTTTAAATGCAATTTACAAGTCCCAACGATACTTGAGATTATGTTGATGGCATTTTAATTGCTTAAATTATTGTAATAATGTTAAATGGTTACCGTTAATCTATGCAGTTTTAACAGACTGTAAACTCTTGATTGGTTAAACTGTTAAGAAGAGGAATTATATTTACTATAGTCATATTTAATTTTAAAGTTTGATATTGGAAAACTGCTGAAACTGCACTAAAAATATGCTGCAATTTTAATAAACTGCTTTCCAGCTCAGTCTCCTTTTGGCGGCAAATATATTATAAATAATTAGTAAACATTTTGCGCAAACACTGCCATAATCAGAGCAGCCAGGCTGAAGTTAGCCGAGGGAGGAGCGAGGGGACGAATTGACGAAAAGGGCGAAAATGTTCCGCAATATCCTGGCTGCAACTCTTGTTTGTCTGCCATATAATTTTAATACTTTATAATTGCATTATTTCCGAGAGGACAGAGGAAGACGGGGCCAAATGTAGGGGATTTGTTGTTGACCATTAGCTAGGGGAGCATGAATTTAATTAAGTGCTTATTAGCTGTTTACTGTAGCAGTCAAATTGTGCTATATCTATATGGGGAAAACATGAATTTATCTAATACTTCATCTGTATAGAGATTCTGTTATAGTTTAGGGTATTATATTGGGCTGCTGAAATGAAAATGAAATACACGTACATCATCTAATTGAATTAGTAAAATTGCAAAAATACATTTCAATTTCTCGCAGCATATTTTATTGCTCTAAATGCATCATTAAATAATTGTGCAATTGCATTATTTAAATACGATAAATGTTGTAAATGGTAATGCTGTTAAACAATAGAATTATGCGCAGCATATATTTATATTGCATTTGCAAATTTAATTTCCAAGCTGAATGGAAAATAATTTCAATAAAATTAAGCTAGAGTGTAAATTGCATTTTAAGGTATTTTTCAAAATTATGCTGACATATTAAATTTACATTGTTTAAATTTAATTAAAGCCAAAGAACGGTTTCAATTTAAACTTTCTGCTGGAGCTTTCAGATCTATCTTTCAGTGCTTAATCAACGTGGTGAGCTTGCCAAGAAAATCACAAAAAAGGGAAGAGTCAGCAGAAGAGGAATAGTCGGAGTTAGTTGCTGTGCCATATCTCCCTATATCGTCTCCTACTACCTTGGCCCGTTCCCAGTTTCCAGTTCCCAGTTGCCAGTTCCCAATGGTGCAGTTTAGTGAGCGCGCTTCCGTTTGAGCGCCATAATAAATTTGCCAGTGACTTTTTGCCAGCCAGTTTTGCGACAACTTGGCCAAAGGAGGAGCAGCAATTGGAATAGTAGCATCAGCTCGGAGACCAATGCCTCATCTTGGCAGTTCTTCGCTTCCTGCTCTTCCTTCTCTTCCCCCCAGAGCGACGCTTTGTTACGCTTGATTTACGCTAACAAGACATGAACGGATGGACACAGGGAAAGTGGGAGACAGCCGGAAAGTGGGAGACATGGAAAGCAGGAGAAGAGAAAGCACTGGGAGACATGGGAGACGAGCAAAACACCCGGAGACATCTTAAATGTGGCGCAAAAGAACGATTACAGGTTGTCCCGTAGCAAGATACCGCTGAAACCGCAGACAACAAATGGGATAAGGGAGCAGGAGCAGGAGCAGGAACTTGCGGTGTGGGTGGGGCAGTGAGGTGTAACCATTGCCAATTCAAGCGAAAAGTTGGCGCACTTTTCCATTTCCGAGCAAGGGACAAGACGTGCTGCTAGTTTTTACCAGGCAGAATGGGCAAGGGAGTGCGGTCGGGTGACAAAAATATCAGCAAAAATATCAGGAAATTACAGGAAAATGAAATAAATGAAGATGGATACGCAATTTGAATAGCGTCGAATTTCCTCGACGTCGTTGACAGCGTCACGAACTGAAACTGAAAGCAGTATCAAAATGGAAAATGGAAAAGAAGTTTCAACCGACAGATAATAATGCAACTATGAAGCGAAGTAATCAAAGCGTGAAAGGCAATTCTTTCAAGTAGACGGACTTGTGCAAAGTGCCAAGTTATAAATTCAGTTTTGGAAAAGCTTTCAAAAGTTTTAAAGCCATAGAAAAGGGGAAACACAACTAAACTAGAGCTCACTCCAATTATATTTGCCAGTTGATTGTAAATTTCGCTAGTTGAGGTTAATCGCAGGCTGAAAATCTCGGTTAAATTAGACGATATGCAAATCACCTGCCCACGCTTCCCCATTCCCCTCATTCCCCCTAAGTATGTGAACCAAATTGGCTTTTGGTAATTAGCATCCGCCTAGGGATTGCAACCCAACGACGAGATGCTGATAAACAACAATAACAGTAACATTGGAATGTTTAACTGCGGTCAATACACACAGCAGCCAGAAACAGGAACCAGGATACAGAATGGAGAATGGAGAATGAAGAAGGAAGGAGAGAGAAGGAGGCCTGTGTGCAGTCAATTGATTGTTCAGGCCAAGAAATTGGTAATTAGACGTTAGCCATAATCGTTAGCCTTATGCGCTGCCTGCGTAGCTGAAGCTAATTTCAATCTCTGCTCTCTACTCTCTACTCTCGTGCCCATCCGACTCGGGAATTATTGATGTGATTTAAGGGCGTGTCGGTGCACAAACAGCCAAAGGCTTGGCTCAATGTATTCAAGAGGTCAAAGGTATAACAATAACTAGCTACGTTTTTGCTAACGTCCAAGCAGAATACTTCAAGCTGTACAACAAGACGTATGCGTAATGCAATGGTTGTGCTTTCGCTTTGCATTTGATGTTTAATATTTAATTAATTATTGCGCTTTTGTCAGTTGCTGCTGCTCATTTCGTTATTGTTGTGTTATCTATTTTGCGCAGCTTGGTGATAATTTTATTGGGATTTTAGGTCTGTTTATATAGCCATGTCTGTTTGTTCTAGATCTCGTAAACTATAAGAGCTAGAGAGAGCATTTTTGGCATGTAGGTTCTCCTATGTTGTAAGCTGACTAAATTGGTTTTAGAATTTTGATTTCTCCCTTCCACAAACTTATATCGCTTGTTGTTAATGTTTAATTTAATATTTCCCTATAGAGCATAGAAATGTCGTTCAAAAGGAGCACTTTATGCAGTCCTTGAGCCTGAAGCTTTATAATGCGCTCGCATTGTTCTGACTTAGGACTTAGGCTGGCTTAGAGCTTATGGCTTAGAGCCTGAACAATGCAGGAAACTTCAACGCCTGCCAGCCCACACACACATCGCTCTAATGTGGTGTGTGTGAACTGCATTTGTTGTGGCATTACAAGAATAAGCAGAAGAAGCTGCACAATATGGCGGCTAATTGATTTCAGCAGGCTCCTTGGCAGTTGCATGTGGAGCAGAGCCTAAGCTGCTTTTGCTTTTTGTCTGCTGATATAGACAATGAGCTGCAGCTGCAGGCTCCAAATCTCCTTCAACAAAGCGCTCATTGACAAGTGGGTGTCTGCAGTGGGCGTGGCAGTGCAAACTTGCAGCTTCGAACACTGAGAAATTCATTGCGAGCTGAGCAAATATTGTGCTAATAATTTTACAACAATTTCAATTGAATTATGAAATATGCCAGGGCTGCATTTCACATTGTTTCAGTTGCTCCACATGGGATGTACTATACACACTCAGACAGAACTCAATTATGCAGAGAATTTGCATTTGTCTAAGACTCGGCTGCCAAAATTACACTGAGCAACAAGGTGAAGAATGAAAAGCAGTTGCAAATTCTATAAACACATCGTAATAGGGGCAGCATAGGATAAAATATTCTGTAAAATAACCACACAGAACTGTAAAAAAAATGGAAATAATATTACATTTGTGGGAACATAAAACTATATAATTGTTGTTGGCATAATAGTTTTAAAATACGTCTCTAAATTGCATAAAATCGCAATTAACAAATTTAACTGCTTTTGAATATTATAATTTAATTTATTTTTTTTTTGTAGATTTTTACCTCCTATCATATCGAAAAGGCGTTGGTATGAAGTCAAAAAAGTGAGAAAGTCGTTTAGTCAGGGCAAAGAATTTATTTTGATTTATTAAGATTTTATTAAGCTATTGAGTTGTTTATTTTATTGTTTATTTTATTTAGATAATTTTGTTAAGGCCACAAAAATGGATAGTTATTTTCAAGATTTAATTAAACTGTCTGGAATATATTTAAAAATTTCAATTAAACACGAACACAGTGTAGCAAATGCAAGTGCAGCAAGTACAGGGGCAGGGACAGGGAAAGGGGCTAGACAGTGAGGATACAGGCTGACAGCGTAGTCTATAAATTAAATGCCACAACAGACCAAAAACACAATGGCAAATTGTTATTGTTGTTGCAGTTGCAGTTAGTAGTTGTTGCTGTTATTACTGTTGCTGTTGTTGCTGTTGTAGTTGTTGCTGTTGTAGTTTTTGTTGTCATTTGTCTGTGCGTGTTGTTGCGTAAGCGAGCGACAAGCGAGTGCCTTGTTTATTATGGCCAGAGTGCGTGTGTAGCAGGAGTAATATTGTTAACCAGTGCGTATGAGTGATATTTAATTATTATGACCTTACGCATATTTCAAGCAGACCGCACAACTTGGCTGCAGTTACATTTATTGGCACAGCAATAGTTGGTCAGCTTGTTAACTTATTTAATTATGACAATCAAATGTGGCCAGAGCGGCAATTTGCCAACTTGGCTTTGCATAACTTTTTCGTTTTGTTTTCAATTACAGTGCAAAACACACTGAGTCTAGAGAGGGAAAGGGTAGGGGAAAGGGGTGTGAGAAACTGTAACTCTGTTGCAGCATATGGTGGCAAATTGAATAAGTTTATCGGGGGGGCAAATTGATAAAGGCCAAAGCCAAAGAAATTGGCATTGATTTCAGGCTGTTTCGTTTCATTTGAGCGCAAAGTTGCTTCAAAGTTTTGCTCGAAAAGGAGTTAAGAAAAACACTTGGCCAACTGGAGCGAAGTCTAACAAATGTTGAATTTATTTTTATTATGCTGAAACTTTTATTATTATTTTATAGAATTTGAATTTCAGTTTCTGAGCGCTTTAAATTTTCCTGCATTCCTCGGATAATCGCAAATGCAAAATCTATCAGCTTGAGAATTATGCATGCTTATGCATGTTTCTTCTTCCTCCACTTAAGTCAAGTGCATTTATCTAGCAGCATCGCTCTGCATATCCCCTTTCCCCCCTTCCCGTACACCGCCCCTCTGCTGCTCAGCAGCACTCAATCGCCTGTCATTAAATTATGCATTTGCGCAATCACTTCCTAAAATATGCAAAGGATTGGCGTGGATTGCAGGAAGGGGGTGGAGGGGTTCGGCGAGACGCATTGCATGCCTCATTGCGATATGGCAAGAGCTTCCGCGAATTCTCTGGCAACGCCGCAAGTTTCGCAAAGAGCTTCGCCACGCTTGATTTGCGTTCGTCCTGCCCGACGACGTCTCTCGTCGCTCTCCCCTCTCGTCGCTTTCCTCTCGTCGCGTCGCGTCGCTCACATGCCGGAAGTTGATAAAGTGCACGGCAGTTAAGGAATTCCGCGGCGTGTTGTACGTCTATCTTCCTGTCTCTATCTTTCCTACTTTCTCTCCTTCTACCCTTTTCCACTTCTTTCTGCTACCCGCATGTTTGCTTGTCGCGTCTTTATTAAAGTATTACCCACAGTCAGTGGAGCGCAAAGAAATGCATTAACTGCCACGCCCCTTATGCACAAGCCACCCACATTTCCACAACAACCTCAGACCAACAAATACCTATGTCAGCTTGCCGATTAATTTCAGGTATTTGTTTTTGATTCACAATAGAAACACAGTCATATATTATCATTATCTTCAGCTGCCACTCGGATTTGAAACACCTCAACTAAAGTGGAGAATTTTGACTGTGTGATGAAGTTTGTAAGAATAATAATTGCTACTTTTTACTAAGAGCACAAAAAGCTATGCATAATCTTAATGTTATTTTCTCATTTTAGTTTTATAATTATTTTTCTAAACCTCAAAAACCATATAAAAGGGTGATTTGCTGTTAGAGCATTTTCCTTGTCATTTTATTCCGCCATTTTGTGCATTTTGCAGTTTTATTAGAGATTTTTTTTCGCTGTTAACTGTTTTGCCATAAATCACGCATACGCAGCGCGGTCCCCGTGCCAAAGCGTTGACAGCTCATTAAATTTCCATCAATGCCCGCAGCCATGCGTGCTAAAAGTTCGCTCTATCAGTTTTTATAATGATTATCAATGGATTTGCCAAATGAATGCTGCATGCGAGCAGAGATAGTGCTAATTATAGCACATAATTCAGCGGTATATTTTGAAAATGGGGCGGGTATAATGCAGGATGGATGGATTTATGGGCCAATTGCAAAAGCAAACAAATGCAACAAACCATCAGCAAATAACAACTGCACAAATATTATTCCGAACAACATGAGCGAAGTGCAAACTTATGGCAGCAATAATCAAGTGCAAGACAGTGCTAAAATATTATCTTAAATTCAGGTTAAGCCTGCAAACGGATGTCGAAATTTAAGATGCTTCTCTGCCTGTTTAAACGTATGGTAAAAGCCAATCAATGCCCAGTGTGGACATAAACCAAATCCAAACACAGAACTAACCTCAAACAACGCAAGCAGATGCAAACCCATCGAAGAAAGAACTTCTTCCAGTTTAACGCATTTCGGGCACAGAGAACAGAAAACAGAAACGGCAAAAAAGCTGAAGAGGTGGCAACTCTGTTCAATCAAAAGTAATGCACAGAGCAGAAGACAAGCTTACGCTAACAGCGACAGCTGCTCTTGAATACAGAATCAATATATAGACATGTATGTGGGGGGGATATATACATATATAGATTTATATCTTTGAAATTCAAAAGTTATTTATATATGAAGCGAAATGGAATATGTTGTGGGTGGCAGCAGCAAATGCAGCAAAGGCAAGGCAATTCATCTTCGTCCTTGCCATCGACGACTCATCGTCATTATTATCATCATTACAAACATCATTATCCAGGTTTGATGCAAATGGCAACAAGTGATGACATAACTCGGAAGCTGCTTTGGGCATAAAGAATATGCTGAAAGCACTAAAGAAAATTATTTACACACAAACGCAAACAGTGCGTATCAAATAAGCATAACTTTGATGCATCATATCGCTTTTAATTATACACGGATTTTGATGAAATTTATTTAAGAGAACTGCTTCGTTCTGGGTGCTACAAATATCTTATTTGTATCTAAAAACGATATTTCTATAAAGCTCAGTTAGTCGGTTAGGATGAACAGTTCTATATATAAATATAGCTGCTAAATAAATCCCGTGCTTTGCTGTCACATCTCTGAGGATACATTCATACTCTCAACCAGAACTACTTATGCTGACATTCATTTGATTGCGCCAGGCGACAGATATTTTCAACATATCGAATCGAAAGTATATCTAACTTCTGCTTTCCTCTTCCCCACCGCTGCATCCCCTCTCCCATCCAGCAGCGCATATCAAAGGCAAATCAAATTGCAGAGCATTTCCCCAACAGAGAGATCGAGGGAGAGTGTCGGGCTTAAGAGTTTGTTTGGTATGTGTGCAAAATTGTCACTTGAAAATTGCCAAGCTGAAAAGAAGTGTCGATGCGTGTGTCATCCGTCGGAATGTTAGGGGGGAAAAGAGGAAAAGCTGATTGTGTACACGGAGGGAGTTTGCCAAGAGGGCGCAGATTGTGTTTACAGTGTGTGGTGCTTGCTTTTGTGCAGGTGACAATGGGCTACTTATCGATAGCACAGCGAGAGCTTCGTCTCTATTTCAAAATGCAGAAGACTGTCCACTGACTGATGAGCAGAGATATCGGCTAATTGCAGCCCAGGCAAAAATATTATTATCAATTATATGAGGTAATTAGTCAAAGTCATCTTAAAGCTGCCGCTGTCCCGCTCAAAAGCCATTAACATAATTAAAACTGAAATGAGTCGAGCCCCATTCCACACTTCGATTACGTGCGAGGCGCCTAAATGTATTCAATGCTAATTTGCATATTTTAATATCGAACTCCAACACGAACATATTTAATGCAAATGCAAAAATTGTTGCCATTCGAAGCCCAATTAAAAGTGGCTTAATTTCCGATGGGTGGATGAATACATGCATATATTCCAATCATCATAAAATGTGGAGCATAATTGTGCCTCCATTGGACTTGCACATTTTTCAAGCGAACGTGAAGTTAAATTATATGAAATTTAAGTTCTTAGCTCAAACAGTGGATACGGAGAAGATTACACGGACAGTAGGCTACAGTCGGACGTAACCCGCAGTAGCAGACCCTGTACGTTTCGCTAAACATTAGATCCTTCCATATACCCTCTTCTGCCTAATTGTCTGTTACATATCTTCGCTGTTTCAGACGGAAGGCAAAAGTCGGACGTTACTGATCTTAGCAGACCCTGTACGTTTCGCTAAACATTAGATCCTAAGCGCATGCTTCCATATACCCTCTTCTGCCTAATTGTCTGTTACATATCTTTACTGTTTCGGACGGAAGGTTACAGTCGGACGTTAGTGACATTAGCAGACCTTTATTTTGCGCTATGCTTTATATAATATATATTATATTTCCATTAAATCCGCTACACATTATAAGCGCATGCATGCCACATATTCCCTTTTGACTAATTGCCCGTTACATATCTTCGTTGTTTCTTTTCTGATCGTAAAGGTTTTTACAGAAGTCCTAGGTATAAGATTCATTAACTAATTGTACCCTTTTGTACTTTTTTTTAAAGCAAAGGTTCTATAAAGATTAATTAAGTTAATGTGATTACGGAATAAAGTGATCTATTGCGCTATGGTTTTATAGAGCATCTCAGGTTCTCAATTGCTGTAGTACATACTTAGTTTTACTTTTGATGTGAGGCAACAACAGCTGTCGAAACATTTGACAAACATAAATTTTAATGACGAACGCGTACAAAATGTAAATCATATGATATTAAACTACCGCCTGTTGGCCTATTGGGTTTTTGCTAATGGGTCCACATGTACTACCAGCTGGAGTCCGAGTCGTGATGTGTAACATGCTGTTTTTATGGGAAATTATGGAAATTGATTGTCAATGTGACTGCGGAATGGGACAAGCGACAGGGGATAGGGGACAGAAGACAGGAGACAAGGGATAAGCAGCAGGGCGTAAGGTTTGCTTAGGGGCTGAGAAATAATCGCGTGAAAAGTTTGTCAACATGCAAAAGCGTCAAGTATACTTGAAGCTGAAGTTGAAGTTGAGTCGAGTTGAAGCTGAGTGATGTCTGACAAGATGGTGTGAGCGGGGGAGGCGGGAAGAGGCAGCGAAAGGAGAGAAGGTTGGCTGTCAGTGACATTGATGATGACGTTAGCCCTGGGCGCTGACAATGTTTCTCAACAGACGGACAGACAGAGGGACAGAGGAGAAAAGGGACAGACCGATTGACAAGCCTTGCCCAAATGAGGAGGGGCAGATGAACCCATGGTAGGGAGCAGCGGGGCGTCTTATTCCCTCAAGTGCTCAGCTGCTTCTCTCATAATGAGCTGCACTTTGCTGCATTTAATTGGCAATGGGATTAAAGAAGTGCCACTAGATGATGGTCTGATCGGGGAGGGGGAGGGGGAGGGGATTACAGCTGTTTGTAGAAGCTGCTTTTGTTAGTGGTCTACGCTTAAAAGTTCGCCGTAAGTGGCTAGAAAGTTTGGCACTTGCAATGCGAATGGCTGCGATAAGCGCTGCCACTTTTCCACATTTTCCACATTTTCCGGTCTTGTGTCTGCGGCGGCAATTAAAACAGAAAAGTTCTTCATGCGCAAGCGGAGAAAGTGGCATGAAGAATGCAGCCCGAATTGTGCAAATGAATTAAACTGTTCAAGAATATAGTATATTACGCAAAATTGATGGTTATATTTTCGTCTAAAGCTATATTATTTTTGAACGTTTTTTGCAATGTTTAAAGAAGGTCCATAGCTTCCCATGAAATTTGAAATTGTTTTTTAACAATAACTCCTATTACATATATACAATAATATTATTAATAAATTATTGAAAATTATTAAAGATGTGTTTTGAAATCGCGTTATAAAATCCTTAAAATTCAATCAATTCTTCTATATCATACTGACTGATATCGTAATTTATGCACATTTAATTGCATTCTTGCTGGCCCAACTCTCGCTGCTTAACTCTTGCTGGACCAACTCTCGGTAGCCTAACTCTCGTCTGTCGAACTCTCGTCGGCCGAACTCTCGCTGGCCAAACTCCCTTTGGGCGAATTCCCGTTGGACTCGCATGTGCCAAATTCCCGCTGGCCAAACTCTAGTTGGCCCAACTCTCGCTGGACCAATTCTAGCTGGCCCTATTCTCGTTGGCCCGTCTCTAGCTGGCTCAACTCTAGCTGGTCCAATTCTAGCTGGCCGAACTCCCTTTGGCCTCTCGCTAGCCCAACTCTCACTAACTTAATACACCCTTTTATACTTATTCAAAGCACAGTGTCTAAAAATTGTGAGCATCAAAAGCAATTTGACCACAATAAACTGAACAACTGAGATATTTGTTTTTGCCACAAAGTAAACCAAATTCCCAAAGGATGTATATTCAATGAATTTTTATGCAAATAAAATGAAGTGAGCGTTTGTGTCTTTTCGTAATGAAAAAGCATTTTGAATAATAAAAAGCTAGCAAAATATTTCAAAAATGCATAAGAATGAATTAAGGCCATAAAATATGTGCAATCACAAGCGAAGGCAAAAACAGCATTTGCCAGCCCGAAATAACTGAAAAGTGGAAATAAATTTAGCATAAACTGTGAGAAGGCGCTGCGCATAAGATGCACAAACAATGCAATAACAATAACAGAGAAACAACAACTGCAACAACTACAACAATCGCTCCCAGTTGCATTAAAGAAATTAAACTTTTGCTGGTATCCTTGGTAGGTATCCTTGGCATCCATTCATGGCTTGTGGTTGCGGTTATCCTGCCTCCGTTGCTGTTTCAATGCCTGGGTAAACAACTTAACAAGTTGCCTCAAGGTGCCGCCAGCTGAGAGTCGACTCAAGTTATATATTTATATTTATGTTTGTGTTATGTTTTTGCATGTGGGCGACTGCCACGCCCCTTAGCTTTTTGTCAATTTCCACATGAGGACAGGCACATTCAAAGCCATTCAACTCTATGCGGCTGTTGCCGCAGGGCAAAAACGCTCCTGAAAACGTGCCCAAGTCCTGCCCAGCAAATAGAGCGATGGCATTAGGCATATATATCCTATTGGGAGGGGGAGGAGGATAGGGGAGAGAAGGGAAAAAGCTAAACAAACACACACACACACACAGACAACAAGAGCAGGCTGTGTTTGAATCAGAATCTGATTCGGATTCTGAATCTGAATCAAAAGCAGAATCTGCATCTGCAGTACAAGTTTCTTTTGCTCTGCTCACACGAAAAGTCGTGCAAACTTATCAAAATTCATGACTTGTGCTGTTTACGGGCAACAACAGCGGGTAGCTTGGTTTAAACAGGCAGTTTGTAACATCCAGAGAAAAATCATTAACTGAAAGTATCTTTTATCTATAAGAAATTCTAGTTGTTATTGTATAGAAATTATGCACTTGGCGTATCTAAAACTCCATCATTCCCTCATTTACGCTGCTGTGCAGCTTGCAACCTGCAACAACTTGCAACTTGCAACAACTCGTAGCAAGCACAACAAACGGCAAAATGTGATTTAATGCGCTTTGGTGTCGCATGCTAATGAGCCAAGTTTTATGCCACAGTTATACATACTTCTTGCAACTCTTGCAGCACGTGCCACAAGTTGCAAAGACTCTCGGAAAAACTCTCTGCCTACATAACTCGATGTAACACAGTTGTTGTGTGCCTGGCATATCTAAGAATCATTCCATGCTAAATAGTTCTTCTTTCGAGTGCAAAACAACAAACGCCAACTTGATTTATCGACTGTGGCCGACCTACGAATTTGATGTTGTGCTAATTGTGTTTTGCAGGTGCTGTCAACTAACTCACTGATGACTTATTTCTTGCTTCTTTTTAATTGCTTTATTCGTTAAAATTATGTTTTATATCTTTAATAGTTTTAGGGATTTTTTAAAGGTGTATAAGTATAGGCTGTGTATGTCGGCAGTCAAACAGTTGTATGATATCCGTTGAAACCCAAGTAATATCAAGTTATTTAAGTTGGACCAGCGAGAGTTGGGCCAGCGAGAGTTATGCCAGCAAGAGTTAGGCAAGAGAGAGTTAGGCCAGCGAGAGTTCGGCCAGCGAGTTTTTGAAGGAGTCCCTAGAAACATAAATTAAGTTAAAATATCTGTAATATTTTTGCAGATTTTTTTTATTGTTAAATAAATTTTAAAAATGCTATAATAATTTCTAAAAATTATTTTTGCAAATTTATTTCAAATTTTATAATCTAAGCTTAAATATTATTAAATAAATATCAAATATTAAAAATAAAAAGACATTCCATTTCCATAACAACTTTTGTGAATTTCTTATTGCATAGCAGTTTAATCAATTTAATTTCCAAGTCATGGTTTATTAGCATTTAATTAAAATTAATCATAATTTATGCATAAATTAAATTAAGTGATAAGTCAGCGCTGACATGGTTAATTAATATTTCAAATCAAGCGTTTGTTGAACTTTCAAATTGACTTTTCATGCATATTTCACTGTCTAATCATTAATCTCTCGCTTGCAGAAAACTTATAAAAAACAGAAAAAAAACTGTGCGGTTTAAAAACCCACATTGTACTACGAGTTAAGTTAATTTGATTAACAAATTAAACGTGTTCGTCATGGTTGCTTTTCAATTAAACGCTCTAACGATAACCGAACATGCACTCGCTGAAGTCAACGACATGGGGGAAATTGCAGTTCAGTTGAAGTTCAGCGGTTTAAAGCGTAACAAGCGAAATGCCTGGGACACGCACTTTAAGCCAAAATGTTAGCAGAGTAATGGAGTAAGTAAGGGGGAAAGGGCAGGGGCAGGGAGAGCACAGGTAAAAAGCTAACTGATAATCACTCAATTTGCTCCGAGGCACAAAAACTATGAAGTTCACTCAACTACAGCGAGCAGTTGACGAGAGAGAGGCGGAGTGTAGAGAGTGGGGGGAGTGGGGAGAGTGAAGAGTGGAGGGGGTAGAAAGCCAAAGAAGCTAACGCCTGGCAGCCATTTAGAATAACAACAACAGCATGGCAGCGAGGCAGCGAGGAAGCAGCGAGTGAAGTGCAGCAAATTGGCATTACCGTGGCAAAGTGGGCAGCTCCACAGCGGCTTAAGAGCGTGCAGGGGGAGGGGAGGGGGCGGTAGCTGGGGCATCTGCCATGCAAAATAAATGTTGTAAGCGTAAACATTGCTTAGCGCTCGCGACGTGGCAAGGGGCGGGGGACACGTTGTGGCAGCTCAAACTGTAGCAAAAGAAAAATGCATAATGCAGCAGCGGCAGCGGCTGCCGCAGAACGTTGCACACAGAAAAAACAAAAAACAAAGCGAAAAAACATAAATGGAAAGCACAAGAGAAAAATTAGTTGCGCCAAAAGCAGTTGCAGTTGCAGTTGCAACAGTTTCAGCAGCCTCGGTTGCCAACGCGACGCTGAATGCTCTGGATGGATTTGGATATGCCAGGCCATGCCAAATGTCTGCGGGGCACGATTATCATGTACCAGTGGAGGCCGCGATGGCACCCAAGATGGAGAGTGTGCAGAGATGAGTGTAGAGTAGCATATGCTGCACTAAGAGAAAATACAAGAGATTATGTAGTCAGAAGTTCAACAAGCCAGAGAACAAAAAACGAAATTGTTTATTTAAATAATTTCTTAAATTTATATATTTTGTTTTATTTCCATTAATTTTTAAGATTAAAATAAAATACGATTCGTAGCTGCTCTCATCATTCTTAGCACTTAATTAATCATTAATTCTTAATAAAAACTCTCGATAAGGCCCGAAATTCATGATTGAAGAACGAATTTCCTTAAAATTCGTATTTCTATTTTTATGAACTTTTAAGATTAAAATTTACAATAGTTACAATTCGATTTTATTTTATTTATTTGTAATTAATTTGCACTCATTTACAATCCTGTTCCATTCTGCAATTAAATTGTGGAAAAACAAGATGACTTTAAGAGCTATTTTAAATACGAACAAAATTTTATTTTTCTCAGTGTAGCACTTCTAACGCCAATACCTCGACTACATAGTAGTACTTAGTTAAATCCTATGCATGGCCACTGCTGCATTAGCGGGGCAAGTTGAGCCATAACGAGGAGAAGGGATGGAGAGAGGGAGGGAAAGAGAGAGAGAGAGAGAGGGAGTAGGGAGCATTCAACAGGGTCGAGCAGGAGTTGAAAGTGTTGAGCTTGTTATGAGTGTGCTTGAGAATAAGTAGAATGAGCAAGACCCAGATGAAGTATAGCTAGTAATCTTAGAGATAGGTGCCGCCAGTGTAGGGGAGGCGCAGTCTGCATATCGATTGTAAAAATTAAAATAAATAATAAATAAATAAAATTTAATTAATGCTGTAAATAAAGTTATAAAAATAAAGAAATTCAAATCTATAACGTGCAGAAAAAAAATATAAAAAAACCATAACTTTTGAAAAATAAAAAAAATTAATAATCCTGTATTTCCCATTTTTCAATGGGTACAGGGTATTATAATATATAATACAAATAAATAATTAAATGCAATTTGTAAACAAATACCTAACCAAAATAAATACAAAATTGAAACAAAAAAGAAATAAAATCAGTATAAATTAAAACATTTATTAATAAATAAATTAACAAAATGCAAAATGAAACAAAAATTCAATAAGATAAATAATAAAACAAATTTGTGGGCAATTGTTTTTTGAAAATTATCGTAGTACGTTTGCTGCTGCTCACATAAGCCGCAACCACAGACTGCAGAGTATTATGGGGTAGTATCTGCTGTTTGAACCTATTTGCCTGGCAGCTAAAGTGGCTGCAACCATTTTGCATAATGCTAAAGTCAAGCCGCGAGTTGGCGGCCAAAATGTGGCCAAAATTGGTGGGATGACACACACGCTGGCTGTGGATCAGCAGAGAGAGATGGGAGAGAGTGAGGAAGAGAGAGAGGGGAAGAGAGAGAGAGAGAAGGAGAGAGGAGAGAGATTCTGCACATCCTCCTGCTGTGTGCGAATGAGCATGAAAATGGAAATGGGAATGGGAATGGGAATGCGGATATGGCTGTGGATGAGTTTGGAGTTGAGGATGCGGATGCTGGAGCTGTGGCAGTGGCATTGGCGCGGTTGCATGCCTCAGTGCGCCCAAGCTCCGTTTGATGGCTGACATTTTGAGGAGTTTTCGCAGCTAGTGGCGTGAGGCATATCCGAGAATGGGACTGAGACTGAGACTGAGACTGGGGCTAAGGGATAAGTTTGGCAGGCTGCAGGCGTTGGAGCAGCTGCAACATTGCAACATTGCCACAATGCAACGGCTTGTTGCCAGTTGCCAGTTGCAACAGTCTTGGCTGCGGATTTGGCGACATTGTCGCATGATTTGAAGATTTCCAGCTGGCGACAAGTTATCAAGACGAACGTGACTCGCAAACAGTTTGGCTACTGTTGCATTTGCTCAAGCCACAAAGTTTGTGGCAGGGCTCGAAGCTGCCCCTAGACGCTGCCACTGACAGGCAGCAGGCGTTTAGCTTGAAATTGTGCCACAAGCTAAACTAGTGGGCACAACTTTGATTCGCTCTCTTCCCCTGTTGCTAACTAAAACCCGTGGGCAGCGCTGCAAAGTTAATCAAAGTTCTGCCAGAACTTTAAATAGATATTTCCAGGAACTAAAAAAGAAATTGAGACTGCCAGCTATACCTAACAAATTTTCGACAATTTTCGCACAAACGTGCGATCATAATGGAAGATTATTCGAGCTCATATGAGCTCATGACGCTGATCCCTCTGGCAGAAAGGTTAAAGCTAATCAAGTCTGCCGCAGACAATGGACGCTCATTAATGAACTGTACTTTTATTTTATGCCTTTTTTTTGGGCCACAAGTAAATAGAAAAGGCAGCGAATAACAAAATCAGACAGGCAATTTCATAAAAGCAGGCAAATAGAACAAAACAAAATACAGAAAAGAGAAAAAAAAAGAAATGATCATGAACGGAACGAGAACGAGACTTTCGTAATAAAGGGCATTCGGTAAAGGTCGTGAGCATAAATTGCAAAAATTGTTTTTGACGTTATTAAAGCGTCGCCTGAGACTAGAGAACAATTCGCCAGAATGAGTCTGGAGCTGAGCATTGATGAAGTACATCAGCATCAGCATCAGCCACAGCATCTACAAAAGAGTTGGAGTTGGAGTTGTTGCTCCGTGTCGACCTCATATGCCACAGGGCAAATTTGGGCCTGAAAAACTTATGCACAAAGCCGTGATAGAGGGGCAAAAAGAGAGGGGGAGACGAGGAGACCATAGACCATGGAAACTGGAACTTGGAACCTCGAACCTGCAGCAAGACGAAGACTCCCAACTCTGATTCCGACTTCGACTTGGACTTCCATTGTGACTGGGCTTTCTATTGACTGCAGACGCTGAGACACTGAGAAGCGGGTCTGTTGATGCTGTGCGGGTGATAAGTAACATGAATCACGTTTTATTTTGCCTTTGGACTTTAACGATGCCACAGCAGCGAGACGAAGTGGGGCAGGCAGCAACTGTTGACTGTTGACTGTTCACTGGCGACTGGCTCAATGGCTGACTGACTTTAACAGTGACTCCAAATGGGACTCGAACTGAGACTGAGACTGAGACTCAGACTCAGACTGGGACTGGGACTGAGAGTGGGACTTCGACTTCGGCAAAGGTCAGCTCTTGCTATACAAGTTGTCGGGGCTCCCTTCAGTCGCCTTCAGTTTTGCACAGTTTCCACAGTTTTCTCAGTGAATCGTCGAATCGTTGTTGCAATTTTTAGAGCCTGTACCTTAAAAAGCATAAAAGGGTATGTTAAGTTTGTGCAAAAAGCCGCAAACCATCAGAGCTAGAGACGCAGTTTTTGGTATTTAGGTTCTCCCATACAGCAGGAAGTCTAAGTTTGCTTTAGATTTTTGATATTTTCCCTGCTTCCGCCAAAGCGGATTTTGTTTCATGCTCTATCGATGCCATGATTTACATTAAAATCGTATAAGAAACAGCGAAGATATGCAGCAGACAATTCTCTCGATTCGGATTCGCGTTAGCTTGCCTTTGTGTGCGAGGTTATTATTATTGTTATTGGTTATTATGGGTTATTATTGAAACACAAACTACAGGGTCTTCTACTGTCAATTGCGTCCGACTGATCTGCCCCGTACTTACTGCCTGCAATTTTTATTTACCTTTGCCGAACGATATGAGCGTTGGCTGTGCTCCTACAAGTATTTGGCTTGCAGCGTTTTCTTTTCTTTTGCCTTTTGCCTTTTGCTTTGCTTTGCTTTCTTGTTTTGCCATGGAACGTGAGAATTTAATATTTCTTTTCATTAGCCATGGTCCCGACTAGACTCGGGGCGGGGCGGGGTAGGGCGCAAAGTGTTGCAGTTACAGCTGAAATCCTGTTGTAACTAGATGGGGCAGGGCAGACGCTGGTGACACTTACAAATGTTGCTGATACCATTGGCAAAACAAAAAGGTCGGGCCGACACTGAAACAGAAATGTCAAATGCAAAATAATGATATGCCATAGGGCCAAGGGCGAAACTGGATTAGATGAAGTATTTTGCAGTTCTTTTCTAGCTTTAACTCTGTTGTACTTTTAAGCACTTTGAGGCTTAATCATTAGCAGTTGATTTATGCCCCACTCCATACACATCCTGCCTTCTCTGGCCCATTAAACGTTCCTAGTTTTCCAAAGCTCGTTTCGACAGCTTGCTGGCGCTGAAAAGAAATTATGACAATTAAGCGAGGGCCAAGCACGCGCTAAAGACTCGTCCGAAAACCACAAAATAAATCTGTTTAAGCCCTGCTTTATTCCCTTATTCCCCACCTCTTCTCCCTCACCATTCCCCTCTTTCCCTGCAGCCGATACGAGCTGCATGGCATCTAACCACACGCTGACAGCCTTTGTGGCCATGGCTTTAATTACTGAACGTGGCAAAAGCAACGTTTAAGTTTACGTTCTGCAGCTTTTACGACTGAATTCATACTACAAAATATAAATAAATATATAAATGCATCTCAAGCAGTGAGCCCCACTGGAGTTCCGATAAAAAGTAGTTTTTCTAATAGCCAAGTTTTTTGTACGGCTTGGTGGAGTTTTTCTTCGCAGAAACCAGCATGTGGCCTCATCAGTGTGCGCCTTTTATGGAAGTTTTGCATTAAAAATTTGTTGCCTACTTCTATTTCATCACACACAATTCACAATTTGAATACATGGCGCAAACTGAACTCGAATTTATTGTTATTTGCGACAGCGGCGAAAGTACCAGCTCCCAACTTTAGCCATAAACTGGCAAAAAGTTGCCCCAAACAGTTGGCTGAGTTATGCTCACAGTTGCGGATACCCTGTAATCAGGGAGATTGTTTAAACTGGCTGAATGACTAGCTTTCAGCAAATAGGCTAAGGGTGAGAGCTAAAAACTTCGTTAAATTTTGGTTTGTTGGTATAGCTAAATGTACAACAATTAAGATTGTAAAAAGGAAAAAAGGTTGGAAACTCGAGTGTAAAATATAAACTTAGAGGATGGGATTGCAGATGGGTTTGTTGATGGTCACATTTAGTTGACAAGCGGCTTTAAAAGGTCTCATAACTAGAATATTGATTACTTTGAACCTCTCGAAGACCCATTCTTATTGACAAACTATTCGAAATTTCATTAATTCTAAGGTTATTAATGTGACCAGAATTTGTCCATTAAATTCTATAAGATTATTGACGTCGAGCCTGGTCTATTTCACTTATTAAAATATACGTCGTTCACCTAAGCAATTGTTTTCTATAGAAAATTAAAAATATATTTGAATTGCATGTACCATATATTACAGGGTATCTCCGTACCGATCACAGTTATTTCAATATTTTTAATAATTCAGGCAATGCTTTCGCTATTTGTTGCTGCTATCTCGTAGCTCATTTCATCAAATTGCCTGCGATAACTATAAAACTTTACAGCCTCTTCAGCCATCGAACTCAATTCATTTCGCAGTCGAAAGTTTGTTTTCGGCCACTCACAGAGATACCCTTTACTCTTTACCCCTGTTCTGCTCCGTTCTGCCATAGGCTGGAGCTGTTTGCGCAGCTTTGGCAAATTCACAGACAATATTTTCATTAGATTATTTGCAATGCCATTAAAATCGATTTTGGTTGGAAAAAAGTTTCTTGGGCCAACTGTCATTAGAGCATTGTTAGTGCGCCCCACCGCTGAAAACTTTATCAATTTGTGGGCGTGGCAGTTTTGGGGCTTATAATTTATACCTCCGCCACACTGCTGGCTAATGGTGTTGTCAGCTGGCAGCATAACATGAGTCATCAGTGGAAGTGGAAGTTTATAAAGTTTGCTAACCGGGATTTATAACCATTCATTGAATACGTTTTATTCATTTGCCATTCGTTTCGCCATTCGTTTCAGTTGGCTGCGATTGTTTGTCTTCATTTCCGATGCTTAACTCTGATTGACATTCATGCCCCATCATTTATTCATTTGGGCGCCATTTTAATACCGCCAGTTGAGCCAACTCGAGTCCTTGGCCAACATTTAATTGACTAACGCCTCGTCCCAAAATTCGGCAGCCCACAAAAGTGCCTGCAATTGTCAGCAGCTGACAAATATTGGCACTGCCATTAGCCAGCAGCAAGTTAACCTCTTCAGGCGCTTTTTTTCTCCTTCACAGGATTCCTTTTTTGTTTTCCTTTTTTGGTTTTCATTTTCATTTTGACGGCTGCTGCGCAATTTGCTGCGATTTGCAAGAGGCAAAACATTCGAAGGGGGGGAAAACTCCGCTCAGGGTGTGCTCAAGAGCCTCTCGATGGGGTTGTTATTAGCTCTGGCAATTAACTTTTCGCATTCACTGTGCACCCCTCGTTGTGCCCCAAATTGGCCTGAGTAGATTGTAGTTTTTCTGGCATTGAAATTGCTGTCAGCTGGGAACGTAGTTCATTGTTGTTGTGGTCAGTAGATTAGTTTAGTGACTGATATCTGGACACATTGGAAAATGATTCGATTAAAGCAGGCGCTGTTTTCAAAATTCATTATTTAGAAAATATTGCCTATTTTTATTTTATTTTAAATATTTTAGATGTAACATATAAGGTTGATATTTACCATTGTATTTATCTATCCTGAAAAAAGCATTAAACTTTGTTTAAAAACATTAAAATTGTTTAAAATTATTAAAGAAATAAATATACTTTATTTTATTTTTTGTTTTTACATCCTGTCTATTTATAATATTTTCCAAGAAATTGTGCTCTTTGTAAAGAAATGCTGCCTTTCTTACGTTTTTATACGACTTTGCCAATTCTTTTAGCTCTCCATTGTAGCTAGTTTTAATTACTCGTATTTCTGCTCTTTACTTTGTCAAACAGCCAAGAGTCAAGTGCATTCTACAGCAGAAAAAAGGGACTTCCCCTTGTTTTTATTTTGGCGACTCATTTCGGACGCTGCCTAATTGAAAATTGCAATTAAATGCTTTCAATTTCCGCAGTTTTTGCTGGCGCTTCGCATCGATTACGCTTGCCAAAGTATTTGCAATTAATTAAATGAAAGTCTTGCACTTTTTGCTTTTTTACATTTAAGATTTACTAACATTTAACATTTAACTATTTACTAACAAAATACAGAAACGTAGCTTGAATTTGCTGAATTTTCCCTCGAATTGTTGCATTTCCCTTTGAATGTCTTCTAGTCTTCTAGCGTATTGCGAAAATTTGTTTGAAAGTTGACTTAATATACATCATTCCCAGCTGCATGTAAGTATATTTCACCTTGGGCTTCAGCAGATTCGAGTAGAAATAGATATGAGCGAACGACAAAAAAACCAAAACCGACAAAACTAAAAAGATTTTTGAGGTTGAGATTGAGAAGATTGAGGTTGAGGTTCCAGCTGCCATGATTTTTTAGTTCTGTTCAGCTTTAAATCCAAATACGGAATGAGCTCCCCTACTGTCTGAGCTCCAGCTTACAAAAGCTGCTCCATAAAATGTCAGAAGCGCCTGCTACGACTTGGCTTTCAAGACAAATTTTGGAAAATATGTCAGGGATATAGGTATTTTTTTCGTTTCAAGTTCAAGAGAGAGGGAATGAGAACTGTTCTCTCTTTTTCGCTGTGTTGGCCATGTGCACATTTATATTTTTAGCAACTTCCTTCCACAAAAAAAAAAAAACACTCATAGCCTACACACACACTCACATTCGCACTCACAACCTAAATGACTATCCACTCATATGTTTTCTTTATGATTTTCACGCCGCCACACAAAGCGAAAAAGCGCAGTACAAATAATAAATAAAAACGTAATAATATTTAAGCAAAGCTGCGAACTGCAAACTAGAATACCCTGGAAACTTAATTTAGCATTGTGTGCTGCATTTGTTATAGAAAATTCTACATAAAAACCAGTAGTTTTTTTATACATATTAAAATATATGCATGATAATCATAAATCTATTTGAGAATATATATTTCTTTTTAATATAGTACAACTTTAATTACATATATTTTTTTTATTATACTATTATTGTGTCGAATTTTATATATATTTTTATATTTTTTTCACAATTTGTTATAATTAATACATACGTATTAATTTTAAATTCTACAACATTTTGTTTTTGTTTTTAGCAGACATATATTTTATTTCCTCGAAATTTTTAAAAATTGTTTTCTTACTGGTTTTTTACTCTAGTTGTAGCTGTTGTTTATGGCAGGGTATTTTCAAATACTGTTAGGCCACATAGAAAAGTTCATTGCAAAAACATTTTTGCCACATTAACGCTTGCACACGCCCGCGCCATTTTGTGTCGTGTACCGTACACACACACACACACACATTAATAACTTTTTTATGGCGGTCGCATAAAAACGCAACAAAACTCGCCGCCATATTGAATGTTTTTTTCGGTTTACTTGCGTTTTTTGTTGGCAAAAAAGTTGCATTTGTAGTTGTACTGCGGCCTCTTCGTATTTGTTTTTGTTTTATTATCATTCTGTTCTTTTTCGCATTTTTATTGTTCTTGTTGTTAAATCGCACACGTGTTTTGCAGCGCACACTGTTATACCGTTATACTTACACCATGTCCTGCTGTGAGCGTGCTTTGCTGAGAGTTGGCTAGAGTACACTGCGAGAAAATGCCTAGCATTTCGACCAGTATAAAAATGGTAGAGCTGAGTCGGCATACGGAGAGATAATAATAGTAGAAGTCGATTGAAATCACAGAAAATCCAAGAGTATTATTTTATAATTAAATAAAACTCGAAATTATTAAATTGAAATATATAATTAATTTTCATGTTTATATAAATATTTTTATTATTATTGAATTTAATAAAAATTAATTTATATATATTTATATCCCTTATAGGCCTAAATGAAATGGGATATGATCTCACCAGCCGTCCTAACCTGTACAATATCATTCAATGATCAATTGCGCTACAAAAATATACCCATTTTCAAAAGACAAATTTTCCTTTTTATTTAAAAATTTTAATATTATTTCAAAACAGCCAAAAATTTTTTGTTTATATTCTCTATACATATTTGTTATTAAAGTTATAATTCTGATGTCGAAGCAAGCATACCTCTTCCTAGAATGTCTCTCAGTGTAGCTGCTTAGGTTTCTGGCCCGTCGCTTTTAACTGCAATTTGTTGCCAAGGCGCTTAGGTGCGCTCCCCTCAGTTTTCCCCCCAACTGCGCTCATGCAGTAGTCCTGGATTTTATTTCAGTCCACCCAATGCACACATATTGTGCCCGTAGTTTTTAGTTGTAGTTGTAGTTGCGGCCGTAGTTGTAGCTGTAGTTGCTGTGGTTCTTTTTATAGCCGGAGTATTTAGAAAACAAGTGTAATCAAAATTATATGGGCGTGCGTGGGGGCATAGGGGGCGTGGGAAGGTCGTTTGTGCCACCCACAAAACTCGTAAATTTCAACGCTTATGGCAGAATGTGGCTTAAGCAGCATAGTGGCAAGGCAGGGCAGGGGGCGGGGCTTGTAGCTGCAACTGCAGCAGCGACTGTTGGCAAGTTATGATTGAATTTGAAGCTGTTCTGTGGCCAGAATATGTGTGTATATTAGTGTGTGTGTGTGTGTGTGTGTGTGTGTGTGCAATAAGTCGAGAGTTTCAGCTGCTTGTAATGGGAAAAGTTTCGTGTCGAAAAAGCAGGGGACAAGTGCTTATTGTGTGCCATGCAATTAGCCAAAGATGAGCCCGGCATGAGCACTAAGCACTGAAATAATTCCAGAAATATTTATGTACTAGTCGAGGTGATGAAACTGGGGGATTATATAGATAAACTAAGCACAACTACACTTCAAGTGGCTATAAGGCTTACTAAATTAATTAACAACAGCAACTGTAGGTAATATTTCAGTTAATATTTCTGCCAATAAACCAATTTACTAATTTGATTTGGCTGAATATGGGCCCACGAGAGTTCGGCCAGCGAATGTTGGGCAAGTGAGAGTTGGGTCAGCATGAGTTAGGCAGCGAGAGTTGGGCCATCGAGAGTTCTTCTAGCGAAAGTTTGGCCAACGATAGTTTGCACAAAAGATAAAATTATAAAATAAATAAAATTACGTGGGAAGGGGAGGAGGTATCCAAAATCTAAAACAAACTCGTGCTGCTTACTGAATAGGGGAACCTATGTACCGAATATGGTGTCTCTAGCTCTTATAGTTGCTGAGATCTAGGTGTTCATACAGACGGACGGACAGACAGACAGACGGACAGACAGACAGACAGACAGACAGACGGACAGACGGACATGGCTATATCGACTCGGCTTGTCGTCCTGATCAAGAATATATCGCTCGTTTACCAGAAGAGTGTCATAACTCAAAAAAGTGCGTTTCGAGATAAACGCGTTAAAAGTTTTCAAGCGCCATGTATCTCCATACAAGGTGGAGCAACATATTCTCTTCTCCCGCTGTGTGTATTGAAGATAGAATAATGAAATTTTGACACAAGATAGATTAATATCCAACGAACATTACTGCATCATTAACTCAAAAATCGCGTTTTTTGAGTTATGACACTCTTCTGGTAAACAGGCGATATATACTTTTGTGTGTTACACACATTTCCTCTTTGCACTAAGTTAATAGTCCCTTTTTACTTTTTTAAACTCATTGTGGTTACAGTTCTAGTTGATCTGACTAGTAAACACACGCACCTACCTGACTTCTGCATCCCACCACACCAGCCATCCTACTGACGATGAGAACTGCACGCAGCAGCTTTTACAGTGCAAGCTGTCTGCGCTCTGACTCCGTTGATCAAGCTTTGCAAAATGAGAGCGCCACAAAAATTCCACCCCAACTAATGAGCGCTGCTGCTCGAGCGCTGCTGACCGCGCCGCTCTCTCTTTCGCATAGCCTGCTCAAGCATAAGCACCTATGCAGCGCTCAGACGCTCTCTCACTTTGGCGCTCTTGTAGTTTCTTGTCTGTCAGGGTGTGTGTGTGTCTAATTGAGTACAGATCGAGATTACAGTTATCTGCAGGAAGATGCAGAGACAGCGCTGCCACTTTAGGCCGCTCTCCTTCTTACTCACTCTTGCTGGCTCGCTAATACTAGGAACCGTAATATGGCAGTAAATAATTCTGTGAATTTCATTTATTTTAATTTTTTATTCTATTAATTATTTGTATTTAAATTAGTTTATGTTTGAATTAATTAATTTACCGTACTGAGTTTTTAAAATCCGATAATATTTCTGCTAATACATAGTGCATTAAATATATCACCCAATATTTAATTTAATCTTTCAGTTATTAAGTTCATATTTTACTTATTTTATTATGCTAAAATATGTGAGTTAATAATTTTGTAAACATTTCTTTTAATATTCCTTTCCTCCCAATAATAAATGCTCGTTGTTTTCAGTCTTTAACAATAAAATAAAGTTTTATTTGTTCATATTTCTTGTTTGCTTTTTCAGCATTTTCATACACACTTATAATTGTTTTTTGTTCACATTTTAATCGTACATTTAGTATATATAGTTTTAGTTTTCTTCTGTTTTGTTGTTTCTATTTTACAGCGATTATATCAATTGTAATTGAAATGAATTTAATTTTTATGTTTTTTTTTTAATATTATTTTCATTTAGCGCTATACGAATTCTCTCACTGTATTTATGAAATTATAATTACACATAATGCGAAATTAGCAAAATGGAAAACAAAATCATTTAGTTTAAATGGCAGTATTTATCGCTTTTGTTGTCGTAGTTAATTACACATTTTAGCCTAATCGATTAACCGTTTAGTTACGATATACATACATACATAAATACATATATATCTATATATAATATATATTTGTTGGAGGATTTGAGTTCTTAAGTATTATGACTACAACGCCATTAAAAATGTAATAAAAACGCGTTTGGCTTTACAATTACAATCCAACTGAATAAGTTTAACAAATAAATAAAATGTACAATTAAATATAATTAAAATATGCTTAGTTAAAATATTTACCATACGCACTATTTCTATATATATTTGCTTTAGGTTTAGCACATGGAGGACATTTATTGCTACATAATACATTATATATTTAGTAGTTTATTTATGCTTATTTCTCTTACTGTTGCTATAGATATTTTTTACTGTGTAGCTCTATTCATGCCTTGTATTTTACATTTAGTATTAAGCAGTTTTTATATTATTTTCTGACTGTGGTTTTTACGTTGATCTGGCCAATTTCTATGGTGCTCCTCGTCTAGTTTTAAATCTTAGTTAAGTACATTTTACTTAGGGCACATTTAAAGCTTTCAAAATAAAGTAAAAACCTACTTAAAACGCAAACTAAATTGTTGAAAGAAAAGCATACACTTGAAAAAATTCGTATACGGAAGCCAAAAAATAACAACTAGTTTAGGCATTAACTTAGTGCTAATAATAAGATTTTTTTGTGTATTTTCTGCTCTTTTTGTTCAACTTATGCGCATAGTTTTGGTTCAACAAGAAAGCCAATAGGGCAGGCTCTCGTACTATAACTAAATTAAAATAATAGCTTAGGATCAACTTTTGATTCTGCAGACAAAGATGAGTTTTTTACAAAGCTGGGTATGATTACGACTGTGCTTCAAGGTGGGGCAACTGCGGGGTGCGGTGTCGAGGTCGGGGGTTTCTGGGGGTTCTACGTACTAAATGCCAAGTAGCTCTCATTGGCCCCCGCCTCAATTTCGACCGTAGCGCCATAGGGCCCCGCTGCTGCCGCCGTCTCATACTAGACGTATGCCTGGGCCCGGGTCCGAGGTTCCTTGCCCTGTAATCGCTCCACAAAGTTGCGCCAGCTGACCATGGTCTTGCTGGAGTACAGCCAAACACTGGACGTCACGCCCACCAGCATGGAGCACAGGTATTTCACCATATATATCTGGAATATGGGACGTGCCTCCGGCATACCCGCTGGCCGGGCCGCCGGACAGGGTATCGAGAAGGGTTTGCAAATGTCCCGATGCCACTGTATCATCCACTCATCGAAGTTGTAATACTCGTAGAACAGACAGCCCAACAGACCCAGGGCCGGCAGTATAAACAGACCCGAGAAGAAGCCTATGCGTAGCATCAGACGCTCCAGTTTGTCCGTCCGCTTCCCATCCGTCTTCATAACGGTGCGTATGCGAAAGAGCGAGATGAAGCCGGCCAGCAGAAAGAGAGCGCCAATCGAGAGGTAAATGCAGAGGGGCAGTATCAAAAATCCTCCCAGAGAGTGCGTGTCCAGCTGACCCACAAAGCAGACGCCAGAGAGTATGTCGCCTGGAAGAGAGAGAGAAGAGAGAGCGCGGTTGGTAAATTACAGAAAAACGTATTGAAAGAATATAAATTTATTTTATAAAATTGGTGAACATTATAAGATTTTTGAACTCAATTAATAAGCTTAAATTAAGGATGAGAGCAAAGAGATATACAAAATTGTATTCCCATTATGAGTATACCCTAGAGGGTCTTTTCTAATGCAGTTAAGAGAAGTAAGTATCAATAAATTTCAGAGATAAAAATAGAAAATATAGAAAATAATAGAAAAAATAGACTGAAATAATATATAGAATATTGTTTTCTTTATAAAGGTTTGATCATTAACAAATAAATAGCTTTAACTAGGGAAGAGAGATATTCTCTTAGAGAGATACATATTCAGAGATATTTCTCTACGCAGCTGAGAGAAGTATTAATTAATAACAGAAACAAGTCTATATAAAATATAAAAAAATTATAGACCTGTTATATAAAGTGGTCTTTAATTAAATATATGTTATATAATGTTATAGATACATTTATTTATATTATACATATATTTATAGATAAACATATTTCATGGCAACCAAATAGCTTAAATTAGAACAGAGAGATAAACTCAGAGATATCTGTTCAACCCAATGCGACTATTCCTTAGAGAGACACATACTGTCTAAACCAGCTGCTCAAATGTCTCTGAGAAATCAAACAAATTTTCTGCCAGTGTATTACAGCTCAAGCTGAACACATCGGTTGAGAAATATACATAATTCAATATGTGTATGCAATTCGCACTCAACTCGGCTTGCACTTTCTGTTTGCTTGAGTTGAAGTTGTTTTAGGATTATCTTCCTACGGGCAGACCCTAAGATAATCGGCAGGGAAATTGCTATAAGTCATATGCCCAAATGCGCAAAAGTCAAATGTGCACAAAATAGAGTTGTAGCAAGTGGCAAGTAGCATCTGTGGCATGTGGCATGTGGCATTTGGCATGTGTGTGGCAAGTTGCGACTTGCGAAACACGTCTGCAACTACGACACATCATGTCTGCATTTAATACAAATATTTAGTGGCAAATAGGCAGCAGAGTAAGCAACAGAGACAGTGAGAAAGAGACAGAGAGAAAGAGAGAGAGAGAGAGAGAGAGAGACAGAGAGAGAGAGAGAGGAGTAGACGGAGCGGGAGACACAGATAAACAATGCTTAATTTTACTTTTACCTTTTGGGGACTAAATATTTACACAATGATTTCGAGTGCAGCAACTGAAGGGTGACTACGTAGTGCTAGAGATGGGCATGGGCGTGATCTGAGAACACTAAATTAAATTTATAAGGTCCGACATAGCACGAAAATTGTTCAAAAAGACCAGGTGTAATCATATATAAAATTTAAGTTGAACAAAACTTTTTTAAATAATTTATTATTTGTTTATTTTTAAAAGATACGAATATTTAAAATAAATTTTATTTAAGATTAAATGTTCTTTATAAACCACGTTATATGTATATGAGTGTAGTGACCTATTCTCATAGCAATATAAATAAACAAATGCTTAGGTTGGCAACCAAAGAAGTTGGCAGCACTGCTTAAAGGTTGCCACATTGCCGAATTTCATTGTACATGACATAAATATACACTAACAAAATTAGAGTGACCTTTGTGCCTTGTGAAACTTATACGGTCATTTGTGACCTTTAAGATCTTTCGTGTTTTTAGTGCCTTTTTTTGTCTTGCTCGTGAGTCTCGTGCACATCTCTACTGTATACCTATCTCTCCCTATCTCACCCTCTCTCTCCCTCTCTCTCTATCGGCTGCTATGTCTGTCTACCCCATGCTTCACCTACCTCACTGTTTACTAGTTCAAAGCCGAATATGCCGACGCTTGTTTAAACAATTTACAATCCTCCGCCCTCCTCCTCCTCCTCCCTCGCTGGCACCCTCCCCCTCGCTGCACTGTAAACTCTTTGGCTGTTGTTGACACCGTCACAAATCGTATGAACTGACTGACGTGCAGTGTAGGGGCTAGGGAGAAGGGGGCAAGGGGCCTTGGGAGTTGGTTGCCTCGTACGTTTGCTCTGCTCATTAGCGCTATTTATAAACATGTTACAGTCTGCCCCCTCCCTCCCCTCTAACTAAAGCCAATACACACACTCATAAATTATCGATTAGGCCCCCTCCCTCTGCTCTTTGCATTTCCCCACTCTTTTTTGTGACTTGCTAATTCAGTTTTCGCTTGAACCAAGTTTTTTTAGTGGCCACAAAATTATTAACGCCTGATTGACTTGTAAATACTTTCAATTAATTTCGCAGTGCCCTCTTTAACTATCCCGCCCACTCTCCTGCTTTTTAACTCTCGTAATGCCCGTAATTGACTTTATAATTAGCAGCGATTATTTAATTGCGGTTTTCTCTCAGCTTAAAACTGTCAAATGGGGCTGAAGTTTTCAGCTTTACGCAAAACTATTCCAATTTAACAAATTCTTAGACTCCTGACTGCGAGTGCGATCAACAGATGGCGCCTTAAATAGTGCCATATCGGGAAATATAATTCCTGGCCATAAAAGTCAAGTTCCACGAACAAATTAAACGAAGCCAAGCTTAATTTATAAGCGCTTGAGCAAAAATTGCAGCTAAACGGAAAACAATAAATAAAGCTCGAAAGGAGAGCAGACAAGAGAGGAGAGGAGATAGAGAGTGGTAGAGAGAGGTGAAGAGAGGTGCTTAGGAGTCAAACATCAAAGCGTGAATTGAATGGAAATAAAGGAAAGACGCAAGAGAAAAACTTGGAGCTAAAACCAAATGCATTTTCACGTCCCACGTATTAAGCGATTTCCGCCTCTGGAAACTGCAAATAAATCAGCGCAAGAATGAGCAGGAAAGCGTGGTAGGATAGAGAGAGGGAGCACAATTCAGAGAGAGGGGGGAGGGGAAGGGAGCGGGGCAACAGAGAATTGCCACCTGCTGCTGCGGCAATAAGTGCAGCTTGTTTCTAGGCTCGATATTGATCTTAATTTGGCGGCAGAAGAGACAGAAAGCGACAGGGCAATGATAACAGAAGAGCAGGGGAACAGGAGAACAGTCGGACGCATGGAGGGAGGGACGTAGCAGGAACAGTCGGACGTACGGACAGTCGACGTTCTCAAAGTGAGAGCGACAGTCGCAAATGAAATGAAATGTTATGGCAAAAGAACACAAAACCGGCTTGGGCTTTGCAGCTCTGGCGCTCTTTATGAGTATCACTGTAATCACAGGAGGGTTGAGTGGGGGGAGGGGGGTAGGGGAGCAGGCACAGTGCAGGGGCTGCTATTGATAAATGAAGAGCAGACAATTTGCTGCTGACGTGCAGGAACCAGTTTGAGCCGAAGCTAACAGAGTCCTTACAGAGTCCAAAACTCGTTTCAAACTGCAGCCTTTTGTTTGGCCATTTTGGAAAATTGCAGAGAGCGAGAGGGTGAGATGTGAGAGGGAGAGGAGGGAACTGCTGTTGCTGTGACAATTCAGAGTGCTGTCAGTGCAACAGCAACAACAGCAGCAACAACAACAACAACTATAATGCATTGTCAATTGTTTTTGTTTGGCATGAGGAATGCGTGTTGGGAACAGCAGAACAGAACGAGTTGCAGTTCAAGTTGGAGCTGAAGTTGAAGTTAGAGTAGAAGTTGAAATTGTAGCTGCTGTTGGTTTAGCCTTTGGGATATTGCGTTGACTTTCCGACTATCCGACCATCCGACCATCCGACTGTCCGACTGTCCTTCCGTCTGTCCATCCGTCTCCCTGTCCCTGTCATTTGGGGCCTCGCATGTTGATGAAGTGCAGACAGCAGAAATTCCATTTTTAGACATGCCACAGCATTTGATTATAAACCAAAATGAGAAGCAAGTAAACATTTTGAAAAGAAAAGAAAAAGCTTTGTTGTTGTCTCTGAAACAAGTTTCATGTTAAGTTTAACACTTTGCAAAGGTGTTAATTTGTTGGCCAAATACCTGTACTAACTACAACTACAATGTACTTGCCTCTGTCCCAGCCCAGGTGAGAATTGCCATTGATTATGCCACAAAAACCCTGAACAAAGCCAGCGCCTTCTTTGAAGACTTGACACCTCATGAAAGTGGTCAACAGTTGCCGAAGCTTCGACTTCAAGTTGGCATATTGACAGCTTGAAAATCAGATGTCAAGCATTGGTTTGGTATTGTCAGTCTACAGTCAGGTTTGTCTTTTGACCAAAAGCTTAAACTGAGCAGAGCTTTAATGTCAGAGAGCTCGTAGAACTGCTAGTAAAAAGAGCTTTAATAAGCTTGAGAAACTCTTTAATTTGCAGATAACAGCTTAAGAGCTTTAAAGCAAGTCGTGGTAAGTGCAGAGCTTTAAGCATGCAGCTTTCATATTTAAAAGCTCTGAGATAAAGTCTATAGAAAAATCTTTAATGATCTGTTTAAGCTTATATTAGTGTACAAAGCTCTGCAGCATATTGCATAACGAAGCTTTAATGAGCTTTTACAGCTCTCTCTAGTCTTTTAAGCACCCACTCAATTAAGACACAATTAAGCAAAGCACGCACTTCTTGAACTTTATTGAACCAATTCCCCCTTTCATTAAGGAATTGTCTGCCCTGCTTTCGGTTTAGATAATCATATCGGAAAGTAACTTTATGACAATGCTGTCAAAATGTTTATCTAACACTCGAGCCAAGCGCAGCACAAATGATAAAGAGAATAAATAAAGCTAATGGAGAATGATGGCTTATAGGGGTAAATGGGGTGAGAGAAAAGTGGGAGAAGTGAAGAGGGGAGTTGGGGTGGGGGTTATGGCGATCATAACTACTTTCCACAGTGAAAATGGGAAATAAAAAGGGAAAACTGTAAAATGTGAAAAGCAAAAGGCAGCTGAAGGCAAACATAAGCAGCCTGACAATTGTTTTATAATTATTCTATTATAGCAAAAGAGTGTGGAAAAGGAAGAGTGAGAGAGAGTGGGAAGAGAGGGGAAGCAGGCAGTTGAAATAAAAGGAAAATTGCTTAATTTATGTGTCACTTATCTAAATGGAGCAGAGCTGGCAAGTAAACAGAGACAGACTTGACTGCAACAGAAGAGACATAGAGATGGGGAGAGATAGAGAAAGAGAGGGAGAGGGAGATAGAGAGGGAGAAGGCAACGTAATGAGTGTCTCTCTTACGCTATATTATTTTTATAAAGCCCAGCGATAAGCGACTGACAGCAGAGACAAGAGCTAACGACTGGCAAGCGGAAGAGAGAACGAAGAGAGTGTGGAAGAGAGGGGCAAGGGGGGGAAGAGCTTGGTTGACTTTTGTGTTGTGTCTTGTGGTGCAGTAATTAAAATCTTCACTCTGTGGGGCGGAGGGGTTAAAGCGCGCGTGACAATAATCGCGGCGACAACTGCAAAATGAAAAGTAACACACAGAGAAACAGAGAGTGTATGAGAGAGAGAACCAGAGAGAGAAAGAGAGAGAGATGGGGAGGCAGAGAGCAACAACATGCGATTAAATTTAAATGACAGTTGACAGTTTCATCAGCCAGCCAGAACTTTGTGTGAAGACACATACATATGTTGATATAGATATGCCTGTATAGGTGTATGAGTGCACTCAGAGAAAAGTAGATAAATTTCTAGCTTTCGAGGGATTAAAATATTAAATCTATTCAATATTTTTCTAGAAATTTCTAAGCACTTTTCTAAGCAAATATTTATCAATTTAAGTACGAACTGTGTTTCACATCAACAAGTCACAAATCAAAACTAAATCAACTCCCGCTGGCCCAATCCTCTCTTGCCGAACGCCTGCTTGCCGAACACTCGCTGGCCGAACTCACGCTTGCCCTCCACTCTCTGGCCCATCTCTCGCTGGCCTAACTCTCTTGCCGAACGTGCGCTTGCCTAACACTCGCTGGCTCATCTCTCGCTTGCCCTATTCTCGCTGGCTCAACTCCTACTGGCCGAACTCTCGCTTACCGAACGCGCGTTTCGAAACTCTCGCTTGCCCAACTCTCGCTTGCCCTTCTCTCGCTGGCCGAACTCTCGTTTGCCCTATTCTCGCTGGCTTAACTCTCGCTGGCCGAACTTTCGCTGGCCCAACTCTCGCTGGCCCAACTCTCACTGGCCCGACTATCGCTTGCCCTACTCTCACTGGCCCAACTTTCGCTGGCCCAACTATCGATTCTCCTACTCCCGCTGGGTCAACCCCCGCTGACCCAGTTCTGGCTGTGCCGATTGACTGTTTTTTTCTCTCAGTGTATGTGTGTTTATGTGTATATCTGTGTGTGGAGCGAGCGTACAGGATATGCGCTGGCTGCACAGGTGACAGAGCAGCTGAAATGCCAGCTCTGGCATGCGCATCTGCTGGAAATTGTCAAACAGATTAAAATGGATTTGCTCAAGGCGAAGCCAAAGCTGTGCCCACAAACAAAAAGTTGGAACACTGGAACGCTGTATACACATATACCATGTGTCTATTTACACTGCAAAGCTTACAAAATAAGGCTTGAGCTAAATATAATAAAATATGAAATTGCCAACTCGCTGAAAAGAAACTTCCACTTTGTTTGAATTTGCTGTAAATTTAGTTCTACATTGAATCCTTACGTTGTTTAAAACACCAAGTTGCAGCTTTTTGAGAATATAAATAAATATTGCCTTATTCAAGCATCAGCTAAAGCTCTGATATTTTCAAAGATTTTAGTTAAATATATTCCTAAGAATTTAATAATTTATCAAAAAGCAGTCGATTTCATAGATTTTATTTTATTCAATTTTATTTTATTTATTTTTAAATCAATTTCTAAATTAAAACTTATTAAAAATTAATAAACAATTCTTAAATAATTATTAAAAATTCATCAGGCTCTACAGTATGGCATATAAATATTAACGTAGTTGAAATAAGTCGACTAAATTGTCTGTTGCATAACTTCGTTGTTTCTTATATTTTGTCCCTTCTGGATGTTTCACACAGTCGGAGTATCTGTCTAGGTTTCTTTCTACATCTATATCTCATTCTTTATCTTTCTCCTCTTCTCTCTTCCTCTATCTCTTTTCCGTCTTTCCGCTATCATCTTCCCCTCTCTCAATTTGCCTCTGGGTGCGTGAATTGACACGTTCTTTGCCCCACATAGTTCCATATGTTGCTCAAGCACCACAAATGTTGCTAACTGCCACTTAAAGCGCGCTCTTCACGCCCCCTCTTCTCTCCCTCTCTCTCTGACTCTCTTCTACCCCTCTCCCGCTCTGCTGCCCCCTCGCATGGGGCTGCAGCACCTTTAGGCTGACAAGGATGAACCCCCGCATAGTTGCATTTTGAACTTTGGCAGGCCATATTGTGAGGTTGTAATGGGGTGAGGGTGAGGGGAGGGGTGTGTGTGTGTCGAAGGCAGGAGGGGAGGGGGTGTGTGCCCTTGTTTCAACATGCAAATTGAAATTGTTTGCATTGTCTGCGCCTGCCCCTTGACCCCGCTCTCTAACCTTCCATGCGCTTTCAGCAGCAGCTGTTGTTGCTGTCGACACGTAATATAAATTCTCAACAAATTTTAGGCATGTTTCTGTTGCCTCCACCCCTGCCCCTCCCCCCTGCCCCTGCCACTGCCACTAACAAATCGCATGGGAGTTGCTTGTGTTTTATTTAACAAATATTTGCAGGCAAATAATCGCAAATGCGTTGACAACAAAAACACTTCAGCTTCCACTGCGCCCACCTGCCACGCCCACTGCGCTTGCTAAATAAAATGTGCCACAAAATGACATTTAATTGTTTTAAAGTTTTGTTGATTTGGCTGCAGGTAGTGGAGAGTGGCAAGGGGCAGGGGGCAGGGGGCAGGGGGCATGGCTAATGACACTTGTCGCGTGTGCAGATTTCATGTAGTTCTAGTTGTAGCTGTATGTGTGTGTGTGTGTGTGTGTGTGCTACGTGCAACATGCCTCCATTTTTCCGTGCATTTCCATATTTAATTGCGCATCTTGATAAGGCTCGCTTGTTCCCCTATGCCACCCCCCCTCTAACCACCTCTCAGCCCCTTGCCACTCTTGCCCCTTTGTCATTCATTAGTTGCCAGTTGTTGCTGCTGCTGTTGACCTCAATTTTTATTGCCTGCCACGTTTTTAATGTCGCGTGTCGCGAATTCTTGTTTGTTTGTTTGTTGTTTGTTGTTTTTGCTTTTGTTTACTTTATTTAGTTGTTGCCATTTGAAGTTGCTTTTGTTGTTGTTGTTCTTGCTGCTGTTGTTTTTTGGCACTTGTGCAACAGTTTGTTGAACCTTTGATTGGGGCAAAGTGCTTTTTAGCATTGTCAAACCAACGCCAAATGTGGCACAACAACAAGGGGGGAAACAAGAGATAGAGAGGGGAGAGAGAAGTTTCGGTAAGAAACTACCAGCATTATTATGGGCCTATAAATTTGCAGAGTTTTAGTTTAAGAAATATAAAAATTTAATAAATAAATTAAAAATATAAAATGAAATAAAGTGACTCAAACAAAAAAATAAAATAAATTAAATGAACAAAATAAGTAAAATAAAGTGACTAAAATAAATTAATTTAATAAATAATTAAAAGAAATTATTTATTTATTGTAAAAACAGAATTAAATCTAATGATACAATGTATTTTAAAGCCAGAGCGACTGGGGCTTTCAGGCTGGCTAATTAAAAGAAATAAACAACAAAATAAGAATAGAATCAGAAATTATGTTTAATACAATTTTTTTTTTCATTTTTTAATGTGCCAAGAGTATAAATCTGAATTTATAATAAAGCAAAATTTTTAAGAATTATTTAAAATGAATATTTGTGGGCATGGTTAATGAAATATGCTAATAGCTAATCGTTAATGTAACTGAATTTTGTTTAAAATAAGTTCATTTCAGATTGATTTAAGCGCAGTTTATATTATAATTCAAATATTTTAGATTTTACCTAATCCGAAATATAAATATATTTAAGCAAATAATTTAAATAAATGCTGAAACGCCTAAAATTAAATTTGTTAAATAAAATTAAACAGCAGTTGCCATGGCATATTTGAGTTAAAGCTGATTACAATTGGATCAGCCCGACTGCAAATACGTGCCATGATAGTCATGAGTGTTATTCAAGTGATTCATTCAAACATTCATTCATTCATTCGCTCGCTCGTTGCCAGAGTCAATTGCTGCATTTCCCATGTGCGCACTTTTGCACTATATTTCTCATTCTGATTCCTGTCCACATGTGCATGTCACTTCTAAAAGGCGCACACGCACAGTGGGCAAAAAGACTGCTTAGACGTGCATAAATTAAGCGCGTACAGAGGCAGAGAGAACACGCGAATGCAGCTTACATTCCATGTGCTCTCGTGCTGTCCAAGCTCTGCCAACAAATGCACTCATATTCACTCACACTCACATTCATATTCACACACTCACTGCCAGCATATTCATCGCAATTCTCATTTGTTTTTTGCTTTTCGACTGCTGGCTGCATATTTAAATGCCGACCCCCAGCAGCATTTCCAACTTTTGCTATTTAAATTATGCGCCTGCCCTCTTCCCTCTCTTCCCTTCTCTCTACTTTCTACCACACTCTGTAGGGGGGCGTGGCATTGGCGCGGCTTGCCCAGCTAACCGCAGGCATTCAACGTGGCGTATGCTTGACGCTAAGTGTTCACGTATGTTTATGTGCTCTCTTCTTAGTTCTCGCTCTCCTCTTCTCCCTCCTTTCCCTCCCTCTTTCCTTGCTCCCTCATAATGCGAGGTGCCAAAGTAATTAGTGCTGCACTGAGCACTTTTACCTTTTCATATTCTACGAGTTCAACTACAATTGTCAAACCCTTAACCCCCCCTTGCAGTCAGTTAGTTGCTTGTTACAACCAAGGGTTAAACTTAACGTGTTATACTCCTTAACAAAACTAGCGCAAGGTATAACACACCTATAAATATTTTGAATTTAGCCAAGCTCGTATAAAAACTGCTTACAGCAATTTGCTCATAATTATATATATTTTAAAATAAATAATAATTTAATATTTAAAGTTTTATGCTTAATTTCAATTTGTTTTTGAAATATGCTGTCAGTTAATATTAAATAAATAAATACGTAATCTTTGTATATATCTCACATAACATAATTTTCTCCATTTAAATACAAATAATAAATTTTACTGTTTTAATTTTTCAGCTTACTTTTGATGGTTTTTTGCTGTCAATAAACATGAAAGGATGTAATCTCTCTCCCGCATCTCTAACTTAGCTTATTATACCCTATAACAAAGCTGTCGCAAGGTAAGCCAGACCTATAATATTATAGAATTTAACTAAGCTTATCAAAAAGCATGCTTACAATATTTCAATCACAATTTTCTCTAATTTAATATAAATATTAATAAATAAATAATGAGCATTTACTAAACAAATTTTATTGTTTAAGTTTTTATGCCTTATTTAAAATTGTTTTTTTTTTAAACTTAAATAAATAAATGGGCAAACTTTTTATCGTATCTTCAAGTCGTCTATAGCCATCATCATTTCTCTGTTGACATTTTTACTTCGTTTATTCTACATCCTCTTCAGCACTAGGACAAGACAACAAAGTGCACGACGGAAATGAGTTTCGTGTATATTTCACTTTCCATTTTCCGCGCACCTTTGCTGTCCGTCTTCATTTCCCTTTCCTGCTCCCTTATATTTCCCTTCCTCATTCCTTTGGCAATAAAGGATTAAAATTTATGAAATTGCGCAAGTTGCGTTTTTGGCAGCTTTCGTTTGAAAATTGCAAAATGGAAATTCAACGGAATGTTTCTTCTACTTCTTCTGCTCCTCCTTCCCCTTCGCTTTCCCCTACATGAAGTAATATGTACGTGCCTGCGGTTTAGGTTTAAGGTTCCAAATTCCGCAATTCTTGGCATGTGTTGGAGCTATAAATAAATGAAACCCAAGGGAAATTGAGAACACTTCCTACTTTGAAAAAAGGGTAATCATAAATCATAGCACATACACCAGTATTATTTGTTATTGAAGGAAAAACCGAAAGGAAACCCCCCTTACCTACCCACGTCAATTAAAGGCAAACAATAAAGCAAAATGTGGGGATTACAAGTTGTTTTAATTTTCCATTTGCCATTTCCTGCAAAACACAAATTAAAAAAATAAATCTTTCTTTTTTACTTGAATTGCCACACGTTGCCCTGTGGTTTCTCCCACCCCGAAACTCCCTGTGGTTTTCCCTCAGATGTCCCCATTTTCAGTGGGTCGCGTGCTGCGCGGGTTAAACTCAATTATCCGGCGACACGAAGAACGTGAAAGTTCTGAGGTTGTGAGCTTCTGAGGCTCTGAGGCTCTGAGGTTAGCAGGCGACTCGTTCGCCCTGGAAAAGTACAAAAATTTTCATTACAGGATATTTAACTTAATGAGGGGAGTGGCAGTTAGGCAGGCAGCGAAGGAGGTAGGAGCAAGTTGGAGTCTAACTGGCCAGGTAAAACGTGTTCAGGCAAATGTTGTAAATGTTAAATGACGGAAATAGTCATAAGATTTAGCTCGAAATGCCTCTTGCTTGATTATCCTTAAGAGTTCTATTTAGGACAAGCAGGCGGTAATAGGATTAAGCCAAGTCGGAAGAAGGGATTGAGAGGGTCCACCTAGAGAGCCGAGCAGATATCCAGAATTTGAACAGCTCTGATAAAGCTGAGTTATAGCTTGGCTAGAGGATAATTAGAAGTTACACGAGCAAGTTTTAACATGCAGTTTTATTTTTTATCCATTTTGAAACATCTTCGGAAATCTTGTCACATTTACATGACATTTTTTTATTAAGTTTTTCTTGTTGGAAAACCTGATAAATGCAAAAAGTGCAATATGTGTTTATCTATAACTAATTTGATTACATGCAACCCTGTATAATCGCAATAAGGAATAAGAGAAAAGTCGTGCAGTTTCATGGCGCATTAACTTTTGCCATGAAGTTTTTCCCTTCTTCCTAACAAACTGAAACTTCATGAAGAAACATCATCGTATAAATGGGACTTAGTTTGTCGTATACCCTGTAAACTACGCTGCATGCTAAAGCCATGTTGCATAAACAACAACAAACAGACAGAGAAGTTGAGTGTAACAAAGAGCTGGAGAGAGGGAAAGTCGCTGCTCAGTGCTCAAGAGTCAACACTAGCGGCGTTGAGACCCTAGAGACAGGGGGGTAAAGATGAGTGGAGTGGAGAGAAGCTGTTGCAATGGCGGGAAAAGCGAAAACTCAAACCAACTGGGAAACTGTGGTAACTGTGGACACTTGGATACGGGGAATTGGGGAAAACTCTCAGCTGTGCAAGCTCAGAGAGCTCCTATCTCGCTCTTCTCTCCCTCTCTCTTTCCCTATCCTCTCTAGACTGAGCTGAGCATATAAAAGTTTTCTTTGAGTTTTCCTGGTCTGAGCTTTGCTTATATTTTTGCGCCTGCTGTCGTCGAGTTGCTTAGAACAAAAGACTGAAATTTGCTTTGGTTTCGGGCACAAAGAAAAATACAAAGTAAGTATTATATAATATGTATTAAGAACAGAAATATGCGCACACATGTATGGGAAATAAATTAGAAAAGTTGCGGTTTACTTTTCTTTTCGTTTCTTTTCTTTTGTGCTTACAAAGTTTGGCCAGGCCCACAAAAAAAATAAAAATACAGCAAAAATCTATAGAAAATTTATGAATATTTTCGCAACTCATTCGATTGTGTATACATTCAATTAAAAAAGTTGTTAAGGCAACATTTGTTTAGCATTTAGCAAAAATACTTGTATATCTCTTTTTTATTGTGAGTGGGAAATCAAAGTTTATGCAGGCGTCAAGAAAAAAGAATACAAATAAATAAATAAATAAATAGCCGTAAAATATAGCCATGATTTTTCCGCCCACACTGCGGTTTTCCTCGCTTCCTTTCGATTTTCACGTTCTGCATTCGTAATGAGCATTTTCCGCTCCACAAAAAAAAGGTTTACGTTTCGGTTTAGGTTTCAATTGCCGAAAATTTGTTAAGTCCCAGAGCCGAGTGGAATTACTGATTGATAGACAAATACGATCTGTGTTTGGGGTTTAGGTCGAAGGTTTGAGGTTTCAGGCTAGGGTTGATGAGTGTTGTTTCTGGCACTTTTTTAATTGAAAGGGTCAAAGTGTACAGCGAACTCTTGTTGACTTTCCCTCCCTCGATTGGTATTGGGTCGTCCCTAGGGTTATTGCATGCCTCGACCTGATTTGGTTTTATGTATGGACTAAACTTAATCAAGCTCACCAAAGCCATCAAAATAAGTAAACGCTCTAATGAAGCGTATAAAGCACTGCGCCTCAACAAAGTATAACAAAGTTTGCCAACAAATAAGATTGAGTTTTCCCCCCCTGGCAGGGATAATGCAAAGCTTGGCCAAAGCAGCGCTAACTTTAACAAATATTTACGCTCATAACAACAGCATAAATTCGTTATAAATAAACCATTTCTCTTGATTTGCTCCTAAACTTATCAATTGCCAAACTGTTAAATTTTTATGGCAGAATCCCAATTAGATTATTCCAGCTTCTGCTCAGCGCTCGTAAAGTGTTCGCTTTTAGAGGGTTCTGATATAAATTGCAGCTGCTGCAACTGCAGCCAGGGTTGCCACACAACAATACAAGTAAGGGCTTAGCGGATCAGTTGAACGTGCCCGACTGTAGAATACCCTGCACGCTATAGGACAAAGCCTGAAATATAGTTTCTTCAATAACTTTGGTATTTATTGAAGGATTTTACTGATTTTTTTAGGGTAGATAAATACAATGGCAGATAGTACATATTTCGAATATTAAGTTCTTGGGATCAATAAACCAGGATTTCTGCCGTCATAAGTTCAAGTTCAAGCCACAAAAACTCGATCACAGAACAAATTGATTACTTAAACGCACTTTTTAAATTGTTATTCATGTTTTCATGAGCTTTGAAGATTAAAATAAGTTGCGATTCGTACTCATTTTAATCCTTATCTGCAATCTATCCCATTTTTTCCGGAATCAATTTAAATCGATTCACGTTTCTATTCCCATTTGAATTGAACTTGGATTGTAGCATAAAACATGATTAAATTTCAGAGCTTTATTTATCAGAACAAATCATTCCTTTTAAATTCGCACCAAATGAAGAACAAAAAACACCACTTTTGGCACAATTGTGCTCATGGGGGCAACCGTGCACTTATTTTCGCACCTTCCTCCTCTTTAACGTGCTCTCTTCTCTTGGTCTCTCTGTCTCTCTGCGTTGTTTGTCTTGAACGATGCGCACACAGCGCAATTATTAAGAAACATTCTAACAAACTGCAGACAAAGTTGGCAACAAAAGGCTCCCGCTTAATTATACACGCCATTAATAACTAAAACCAATTTGTATGCGCAACAAGAAGCTGCCGCTGCCGACGCCGCAGTCGCAGTCGCAGTCGCTGCCTTAGTCGCAGCGACGCAGTTATTGCCCTTAAACCGCACTGCACTCAATGTGCTCTGCAGGGACGTTGGCGTCGACAGCGACGGCGACAGCGACAACTTCAGCTGCAGGCACGCCCTTAAGCCCACGCACGCCCACACGCATGCACATAAATCAACACACAAAGCAACAATAAAAACGGCACAAGAGCAGAGACAGCAAGTGAAGAGAAGAAAGAGAGGAAGCAACAACAATACAAAGCGCAATTTGTGCAAGCAGCGAGAGCACCAAAGAGTGGGAGAGCGCGAGAGGTGCAGTTATTTGGGCAGGCGAAGAGAGAGGCAGAACAGACAGCAACAACAACTGCAATAACTGCCAAACAACAATAAGAAACTTGCAAGAGAGCATGGGGGTGGGAGAGCATAAAAGCTGGAGAGAGGGAGAGCGGGAGCGCTGTAAAAGGCACTGTTGCAAATAAGCAATATTGATGACTTTTATGCGCGTTGGGCCGCCAGGTGGCGCTGCCTTACACAGCGCGCCAAATCAGAGGAGCAACTAGACAAAAGCAGCAACAATGCAAACTAAAAAGGAAAAACGGGAAAAGGGAACCAACAAACAAGCGCAAGCAAAGCAAATGACGACTCCCCTCCCCACCCCTTCTACATTCAATCAGTCTGGCAAGCTTCTTACGTGCAGAAAGTCCGCTTAGCGCAGTGTTGCCAATTCAGACTTTCCTGAAATATCTGTGAAATGTTGCCACTAAAGGCTAGATTTACAGCATACAATATAAAGAAAATATCTTGAAATAGACAAGGAAAATAATATATAAAAGACAAGAAAATAAGTAAGTTATTAACAAATATTTACGATACGCATTAAAAGCATTCTGAAAGGAAGGACAGATCTTTTGTATTATAAAACTCTATGTTAAGTAATTATTATACCCAGTAACTATGATTTTCATCAATAGATTTAGATTATTTGGACCAAAGAAATATTTAAAAGAAGTGTATTCATGATTACAATTAAATTTTCGATTTAGCATTAAAATTTATCTGATATTTTAATCAAGGCTAATGCGATTAAAACAAAACAAATTTCAAATATTCTGTTTATACGTCTATTCTAAAACTATTTGAACATTTTTTGTAAATTTTTCTGCACCGCTCAGTCGTTTTAAAAATTGCCACTAGCTGGCAACACTGGCAAAAGCCAAAGGCATGCAAAAGCTAACGGGCTGCAGCTTAGGATTTGCTTTTGTTTTTGCTGCTCTGTTCTGGTTTTGGCTTTTTGGATTTTGGTTTTCGGCATTTCTTGGGTAACGCTGGCATTTCTTTGGCATCATTAAATGCTGTGCTCTGCCGTTGGCCGTTATGTTATGGCATTGTCAAGTGGCAGCACTCGAGGTTGAGGTTATGTTCGCTTGTAGGGACGCTGCAATCCCATTACGACGTTTGTTGCATTGGCGCCGCTTTTCCAGGATTTCCTTTTGCCTTTTTACACTTGTTGTAGCTTGTAATTAGCATTTGAAGTGTCGTTGTTGTTGTTGGTCTGTTGTTCTGTTGCTTTGTTGTTCAAATGCAACTCTTCACGTTTCGTTTTCTTCTATTCTTCCGTTTGTCAACCGGAAGTAGACTCTAATTATACCGCTATTGGTTGCCAGTGTTTTGTGCTCTTAGCGACATTGGCCGTTAACTGTAACCGTCGAAGTAACCTTTCTCAGTGTTGAACTTGCACTTTTACAACTTGCATAACTTGAACTGCCATTGTCTTTTATCTGCTGCTCAACTCTAACCCCAATTTGCGCATTTTCAACTTGTCTATATCTTCATGCTATTCATTGGCCATCAAAACGCACTTAACACAATTGCCAGCCAAAAGTTCAAAGCGCAAAACTGCCATAAAAGTAAGTCAGTAACTCAACTATCTTATAGCCGAAACCCGCCAGCTCCCTCCCTTCCCTCTCCCATCCAATAACTTGCCTGATTTCTTCTCCTCAGCAACAGGTGCGCTTTCTGTCGATAGTTTTGCTTCTGAGAACTTTTTGGCTCATTTGCGTAAAAGTTATTAAGACAGTGATAGAGATAAGGGGGAGGTGGAGGGATAGACAATAAGATAAGAGGAAGTAGGAGGGACAAACCGACATTGTAAGCTTAGTTTAAGCTCTATTGGGCCCACACTTTTTGTGTGCGTCGAAATAAGTGAAAATTTAATTATGACACAAGCCAATGACAACTCTGACAAGTCTGGCAACTCTGGCAGGCAAAAGGCGATTGCTTGCAACACTGCCTGAGTGCCCTCATTCATTCCAACCTCACACTTTACCCACACCTCTCGGCTGTCTGTCTGTTCTCAACTTATCTATGTATCTGCATCTGTCTATCCACACAAGCTACTCAGGTTTATTATGCAGCTTGTCTCCGAACCGCATTGCAGTCAATGGGCTTACAGTCTCCTATTGTATGGGATCTGTCGTCCCTCCTCTGTCCTCTGTCCCCTATCGCCTGTCTGCCCGCATTGATGTGTGTGCTTCGGTTAGTGTTGGGCAACACCCCAGAGAAGGAGGTTCGAACAGAATTGATAATAGCCTAACAAGCAAATATAAATATTTATCAAACGAAAGCAGTTATGAAATAAAGTTGTTAAATATTTGTATATAATCAAAATCCATTGATATTACAATTGCTATTATTATTATTAGTAATAAACTCTTCGTTCGGCCCTCGCCTTTGTGTGCATATTCATGTAATTGTCCCGCTCTCGCTTGGGTTCAGCCAATCGGCAATGATTAATAATCAAAATGTCAGCGCTGTCAGTTATAAAGTCACTTGACAGTTTAATCAATTTGCCTATGTGTGTGTGCGTCTGTGTCTAGGTGTGTGTGTTTGTGTGTGTGTGTGTGTGTGTGTGTGTCTGCTCTTTCAAGTGTCAAAACTGAATGAAATTTGCATGCGGGACTGACCAGAAATTATAAAGTGTACATATCTATTATGAAATAATAGCCAAAAGAGCTGGTGAAAATATCGATGTAATGGCGAAGTTTTTCTGAAACCAAGTTTTTTGACAAAACCAAGAATAATACCGGTAATAAATATCGGAAAGTTAAATCCATATACTTAGTTGAAGCTTAAACGTAAAATAGTCTATTTGAGTATGTACGGAGCAAATCAGTCGAGCTGAATTATGCAATCGGACGTAACCGACAGTAGGAGACCCTGTACTTTGTGTTTCTATAATCACTACACCCCTGCCTCACATAGGAAATGATCACGCCCCAATTCTGCCGATTTAATAGTTATCCCGATCCGTAATTAATTAAACAGACGAACTTAGAGAGCCAGCAAGAGCAAGCAAAAAGGAGAGCGGCCAAGCGCTGCATATGAGCGTATGCTTAGAGCGAGCGCACAAGCCATCAGCTGGCGACTTGTTCGCTTACCAGAGAAGCGGACTGGTAAGGGGGTTTCTGTGACGCTTTCTTTTTGGTGGGAACTGATAAAGAGACAGCGCAGACTGCAAGCACTATAAATACAGCTGCTGCAGTGCTGCTAATCACAGTGTAATGACTGCGGTCATGTGGTTAAGACGTGTGGTGGGAGCTCAACTGGGCCAACTCTCGATGGCTGAAGTCTTGCTGCCTAATTCTTGCTGGCCCAACTCTTAATCCCTCACTCTTGCTGCCTCACTGTTGCTGATCCAACTCTATTTGACCCTACTCCAAATGGCCGAGCTCTCACTGCCCGAACTCTCGGTGCCTAACGCTTTCTGCTTAACTCTTGCTGGGCCAACTCTCGCTAGTCGATCTCTCGTTTGCCGAACTGTCTTTGGCTCAACTCTTGTTGCCAGAACTTTCGCTGGCCGAACTCTCATATACTCTCATATTATTATATTAGCCGATTATCGATGTTTTAGGAGCATCGAAAATCCCAGCTCTGCTTGCGTTCCAAAAGCCAATCAAAGAAAATAGAGTGGGAGTGAGAAATATGTACAGTTGTTGCAACATCTGTGTGTGACTGTATGAGTGTGTATATATAATACATATGTGTGTGTGTGTGTGTGTGTGTGTAAATGTAAATAACTGCTGGAAAATATCATCTAGTGCACACTTTCCATATGCTAGCATAGGCGGATGGACCTTGTCCTCAGTATTTTCTCAAGAGCCACAAACAACAACAAGCGCTGGGGCAAACAAAATAAACAAAAATTATGACAAGCAGCAGCAGCAGCAGAAGAAACAGAAATTGAAAGAAAAAATAATAATAAAAATGCTAAGGCTGTGGCAGTTGCCACAGACCACAATTGGAGCAGAGAAGCTGGTGGCATTGGAGGCATTGGTGGCATGTGTGGGCGCATTCGGAGCCCTGGCCAATGGAGTGGGAAGTGACTGTAGGAGCTGAGCAGTGACTACCACTAATAAACAGGCCCCATGGATAAGTACGGGTATTTGCCATGAAGATATACAGAAATATGCCAAGGCGGAGCGGGGATATGCCACAAATCCGCAAGACAGTTTAAAGACATGAATACGAGGGCTGGGACTGGAGTTATTTACATGCGTTTGGCATCAATTCCAAATTCTCATTAAATTTATGGCAAGTTTTATAGTTATTTTGAAAGGAAGTAAAAAACTATAACGTGATAAAGCAAATATCTAGTTCAATTACGTGCTGATACCAATATATTGGCATAAATTGAAAATTTGATAAATTGAAAATTTGCACAAATTGTCTGTTGCATTTCTTTGCTGTTTCTTGTTCGATAGTAATGTAATTCACAGCATTGATAGAGAAAGCTGTAAGCTCCTTCAATTTCAACTTCAATTTACAAGTCTGTATCGTTAAAATTGTAGCGGTTAGCTATAGAAGGAGGAGAGGTATACAAAATCTGGAATAGACTTCATCTGCTTACTGCATAGGAGAACCTACATATAAAAAATGATGTTCCTAGCTAGTTTGTGGGATTTCTCTCATTATATATTTTGTACAATCTGCCACGCCTTCCTCTGCCTCATATATATTTCTCATTTGCACTAACTTTATATAACTTTTGTGCTTCTTAAAGTACAGGCTCTGTAAATTGAAATATCTCATTAAATAGATAGCAAGTTGTTAGCTTTGAATAGAATTAAAAGTATAATTAAATTGAGCAAATACCTTATTCAATTGCCTGTTGAAGCCAACATATTGAGTGCATTGTGTGCGAGCACAAAAACTGTTATGGCCATTATAATGTGCACAATGTGAGCCAAGTTGTATGGACCGAACATGCTCGTATTCCAAGTGTTTCAAGTGCTGGGACTCCTCCCAGGGACAGCCTCGACGTTCATTGACTTTCAAATGACCAGCATAATGCCCTGCCCCATGGCTTTGTCAACCAACTTCAGCTGCCATTAACAATTTCATTATGCCCTATACAAGTTCGCTTTGGTTGTAGGGTGTAGGGTGTAGGGGCTGCAGGGGCTGCGGTGACTGGGCAAACTAATCATTTTTAATAACCAATAATTTATTTTTAATCAAACTTTAATGAAAACTTGAAGTTGACTGCAGAAATTCAAGTAGCATCTATGGGCGTGGCTATAAATTTTCAACTGAGATTTATTACGCTGCAAAAGTCAGCTAGATTTATCTATGGTATAACACCCTGTATGAGAGTTCGGACTGGGCTTTGGGTTCGTAGAGGGCCCAACACCTTGCCACAGTTCTAGCCCTGCTTTTTGCAGCCTTAATTAATTTCTCAGTCTAGCTGCCAGACCAAAAGGGTTATAGCTCATTATTTTTGCCGGTTTTTTCTGCTGCCTCTTTTACCATCCTCTGCTGCCTCTTTTGCTGTTTCTTCTATCCAACCAACACTTGCAGTTCGGTGCAATTGCTTTGAGTGTGGAGAACACGCCGCCAAGGCCTGGACAACTCGACCATGTAGCCAGGGGCGTAGTTTCACAGGGGGGCCAAAGCCAGGCATAATATTATCAATTAATATTTAATTAATAGCACAACTATAACTCAGGCCATAACTATTTAAACTGAAGGTTATTATATTTATAAAGGCAAACCCTCTGCCGGCTAAGCCTCTGGCTTTATCAAGCGCTTTTAGCCATGTTTGGTCAGACTTTTTGCGCCTCTCTTTCAGCTTTAGTTGTGTCCAAGCCATTGCCCGTTTAGTTGCTTGTTCAGTGTCTGTCTTAGTTTTAGTTGCAGTCTCCTTCTCTTTCTCCTTCTCCTTTTCCCTCTCCAACTCCAACTCCAACTCTAATTGTATCTGCTGGCAGTTTGCCTTCGCCTTGGCATCTGAAAAATGTCGCTGGTTAACTTGCTGTAAGTATGGTTTGCTTTTGCTTTTACGTTGGCTTTGATTGTCCACTTGGCAGCCGCCCACTGCAGTGGACAGCGTTGACCACAGGCTGACGATGACGCTGACAATTATTGCAAACTGTTCTCAGTTCCCTCTTTCTGTTCCCACTCTTCTGGCGACTGCCTATCGCTCTGCCCTTACGCCTTGTCTTCTTATTGTTATCAGTGTGGCTGAAGTCACTTTTCCTGCGTTTTTATGCTCTGTACCCAAGAAGTGGGAAAATCGGGGTTGTTAACTTTGTGCGAATGTATGTAATAGTCCAAAGGAGAAGTGATATATCATATTATATAATATTGTACCAGGTCCGTAAGTTTCGGTAAAAGCTGATATCTCGGGAACTAAAAGAGCTAGATCAGCCAATTTTGAAATGTATCTAGATGTATACCATACGTAGATCAAGTTTATTTCCAATGTTTCCCATGACCTCTTTACGACCTTATCGATAAAAACTGAATAACTAGTAAAAATGAACATAAAACCTTGTTATTCGGATTGGTCTGTACTGAAAATCCCATTAAAATCGGTGAATAAACACAGAAGTTATTACACAAACAATATTGCAGAATTTAGCTCGAGCGTTCACTGTCAGGGCGTCCATTAAGACAAGGCACAGATAAAACAGTAAGAAGCAGCATTACTGCTGCGTTTCATATAGTATTTCACAAATATTTTTAATCTATATTTAAAATATAGAGTACAGGATATTCTGCAGTCGAGCGTATCCGACTGATCAACTCCATTCTTACTGGTTTTTTCCTCTCTTTTTTATGAGTTTTCACTTCTGCAGACCGCAGAGCAGATGCCACTTATTATAACCACAACAACGAGCACAACTTTTATGATTACTTCTTACTTTTATTGTTGTTTTAAGCAACAAGCAACAACGGCGCGACAATTATTCTGTATTGGAATAGGGGTGGAGCCTACAGAGTTTGTGGTTTGGGTTGTATTTTCTTTTTCTCATCTCTGCTATCTGAATTCCATTTCATTTTCGCTTGGCTCATCAACTTCTGGCTCAACGTGACAAGCAATTAATTAAAAAATTAAAGCCGAAAGCGAGCAGGGGGCAGCATTTGATAGACAGTCCCCAGTTCCCTAGGTCCCTCCGTCTGGCATTCGATAACAGCTGTTAAGCTGTAAGCTGTAAGCTGTAAGCTATAAGCCAAAATGCCAAATGGTAAATGGCAAATGTGCATTGTTCATTGTTCATTTGGTGCTTTATGGCCAACTTGGTGGACTTGACAGACTGCGACCGCCGGCCACTAAATTTTCGTGTTGGCCATAAAACTAGCGTTGCCAATCATAATAATTGGCCAATGATGCACATGGGAAAAGGCCAAGCGTATAGTTGGCAACACCAGCAGTGGCCTAGACGGCCAGTTATTTGCCATTAGGCCAGCTATTAGACCATAGCCATATATGCTAGACACTCGGCTATCGATCATAAAAAATGTCACAGTCATAAAGGGGCAAATATTAAAGAGCAGCAGGGCATGAGGGGCGGGTTGGGGGAGGGGCCCGCCAGCTGTTGCCAAATGACAGATGACATTACAAGCGCCTCAACTATGCTGACATGTTGTAGTTGTTGTTGCTTTTGTTGTTGTTGTTGTTGTTGTTTGGCTGTCAGCAACAACATTGGGCAACTTTATAGACTAGACCCGGCTGCGGGAAAACTCCATGAAAACTCCATGAAAACTGGCAGAGCGCTACGAGCGACTCATTACTAGCGAATCAGTGATGTAAGCATATGCAAAAAACACAAGGAGAAACAAAAGATGAAACACAATAGACTGGCGAAATTGAGTGGAGAGAGGGGCGAGAGAGAGGGGAACAGTAATAAGCTTAGCATGAGAGAATTTCAATAAAAAAGCAGAAGCTAAAGTGAGCATGATTTTTGGTACAACAAAGAAAATAAAGAGGAATCTGCTTAGAACAGTGCACTCAGAAAAAACAGGATGGCAAAGAAAAAACTAACTAAAATTGCTAGCGAACAATTTAAGATTAAATAAAATATAATTGATTTGACTAAAAACATGCCAAATAAATTGGGACATATTTAATTGGAAGTGAAACAATATAGACTTTTCAGAAAAAAAGAGAGTGGAATTATAAATAAATATGTTCAGAAAACATATTTTAATATATAAAATATAAATAATATAAAAAATTTAAATATTCCAAGAGTCCATATTATTCCAAATTCGAATTCCTCTGTTGGATAAAGTAAAGCATTATTATACTGAAATTTACTTGTTTTTTTTTTTCAAAGTGCAGCCTGAGAAAATTGCAATAAAAACAGCAGAGGGCAAGCTGAAGTGTGCATGATTTTTGGCAAGAAAAAAAGAGGGAAAAAGAGAGGAATCTGTTCAGACCAAAGCCAGGCTAAGTGGACTGAGACCGAGGCATGGACACGGGTGTAGCAAACAGCCATAATGGCTGCATATACAAACAGGCAACAGCAACGAGCCACGTTGACAACATGGCTCAGATGTCAGGCAATGGTCAACGGCTGCTGTTGCCGCTGCTGTAGCTGAATCTATTGTTGTTGTCTGGGCCATTGCTTTATGCCATATTCGCTTTCTCTCTCTCTCTCTCTGAGTGTGTGTGTGTTGACTCCATGTTGTTTTACATGTGTGCTCTGTGCTCTTGCCCCCCTTGCAACCCAGCACTTCCAGTGTTACCCAGCTGCAGCTGAGGGATTCCGGCTTTGGCTTTGTTTCCGCCTGCCAAACGTTAACATTTTGAGCAACATTTCGCTAGCAGGTAGCCACCGAGGCTGCCCCTTCCACACACCCACGCCCACTCCCACGCCCACTATCAATCCAGCTCCGTCTGCCATCGCCATTTCTATGCACATTTTCCGCATGCCGGCAGAGCAGCAGCCTCACTGGGCACAATAAGTTGCCATACAAGGCCATTTGGCCATTTGGCTGTTTGGCTGTTTGGCTGTTTGGCCATTTAGACATTGGACGCTTTGACCAAATTTGCATGATTGGCTGAGGTTGAGTCCGCACTTGGATGGAGTTGTGTAAAAAATGCATGCTCAGGGTCATAAGTCATTGTGTGTACTCGAGCCATGATTGCGATGATGCAACGACAGCACGCATGAATAGATAACGCAGTTTTCCATGTGATGTCGCAGTCAAAATAATCGCATACTGTGGGAATATGGAAGATGACGTCAAGTTAAATACATATTTCGATTGATAGTGAGACGAACGAGAGAGAGAGAGAGAGAGAGAGAGAGAGAGAGACAAACAATAGATTAGCCAGCGAGAAAGTTCGGCAAGCTAGAGTTCAACCAGCAAGAGTAAGGCCAGCGAGAGCTAAGCCAGCGAGAGTTCAGCCAATAAGAGTTCGGCCAACGAGAGTTCAACCAGCGAGAGTTCAACCAGCGAGAGTAAGGCCAGCAAGAGCTAGGCCAGCGAGAGTTCAGCCAACGAGAGTTCGGCCAGCGAGATGTGGGCCAGCGAATGTTCATCCAGCGAGAGTTCAACTACAGAGATTTTAGGCAGCGAGAGCTCGGCCTACGAAAGTTCGGTCTACGAGAGTTGGGCCAGCGATTACGTTTTATTTAAATTAGTATATTTTTCGGCACATGCTAATTGGTAAATAGAAATTGTAAGTCTTGTTTTTATTTTCATTTTAAGCTGTGTTAAGATTGAACAGTTTGAATGATTCAATCTCAGACAGTGTGTCAGTAAGTCGTTCAATCATTTGACAGTCGGTGAAGGAATAGCAGTATAGGAGTTACTGTTATAAGCAACCGACTTCAATCACAAGTGCCCTGTCCATGAAACCTACACCGAAATGCACTTGAGAAGCGCGCGTCAAAATGTCGCTCAAGAAAACCCGAGGAAAATGAATGAAAAAGAAACAAACTGACAAAATTTAGATGCATAAGATTGCGCCCGAAGTTGCAGCAAATTTCCGCTGCAGAGAACTACGCAAAGTCTAGGCTGATGGACAAGTGCAGATTGAGCGAGAAGGAAAGATATATATATAGAGAGAGAGAGAGAGACTGAGCATTGAAGAGCGAGAAACCCAAAGGCTTGGCAAATTTTTTTCACACCGAAGTTAAAAAAATAAATAAAAAACAGATTTGTTATTTTGTATTTGGCTCTTAGAGTTTTTCACGGCTTGCTGCGTTGTGGCAACAACAACAACAGCAACGATAGGAAATTTTCGTTATCTGCGCATTTGTATCTAAACGTTGCATTTAACGGTACAACTTGCAACAAGCTGGGGCACGCACTGCAGACAGAGTTGCAGTTGTGCTTGTTGTTGTTGGAGTTGTTATGCAAGTGTTGCCACAACATATTGAAGTCAACACTTTGCCCAAAAAATGCAGCAACTTTATGAAGTTTCAGCTGTGGCACAGCAACAGCGGGAAGAAGAAGCAGAACAGGCCTTGCTGTTGCTGCCACAAAATGTATCGCAGTTTGTGCTGCATCTGAGGAAAAACAACAAGTTGTGACAGGCTGCATCTGCCACACAGCATCTGCATATCTCTGGAGTATCTGTTGGCTGTGGCAGGTTGCAAGGGTTGCATCCACACACACACACAATCCACACACATACTGCTGCAGCTGCGTTCATTAAAATTGATTTATGCACGCTGTAGGTTTTTGAAAATTATTTATAAGTTTGTTTCTTTTATATAATATTATTTATGCCGGTTTATTAATGCTAATTTATGTATGCTTAACCCAACCTGCCACACTTGCCCCATGCCACGCATCTACTAGATACTTTTGCGCACAAACACAGATAAATTGATTTACAGCCACGTCCAGTTTTATTTTTTAGTAGACGCTAGCTTAATTGGCCCCGCCTCAAGTTGTGCCACATGTGGCAAGATTTGCAGCCACATGAAACGCACTTTCAAAACCGCACAGAATTATGATTTATGGCTAAAGTAATAGACCCCATTGTGCGGGTAGGCGAAGCTAAACCTTTCAATTCGTATAGTCTGTAGTCTGCTTGTAGTCTGGTTCTGTCCAAAGTTCTTAGCATGATTTTTTTATTAGTTTGAACCGCTTCTGGGAAGGCTTTTATTTTACTCAAATGACTTGTTTGGCTTGCTCGCAATTTGTAAAGATACATATAACTATGAATTTAAACATCCCAACATCATTTGGATAGACTGCTTCTTGTGCTCGCTTAACCTCAATTCTGTTTTTTACCGCCTAGCCTCACTTTTTATGGTGCATTTCAGCTTTGAGCGGTAGAAATTGCAGTTAAACGAGACCACAAAAACTGCATTTCAAAATGCCTAATGGCCAGGTGACAAAACGAGTGGCAGTTGGCTACAGTTGCAGTGTTATAGATACAGCCATAAATGCTTGAAATATAAAAATTCGTTATCTAGATACCCTGTAAAAAATTAAAAAATAATTTCATTAAAATTGTTTAGTTTTATTGTCGTATTTAAGCAATTTGCTTTGCTTTTTCAGCGTTTTCGAGTGAAGTAAATACAGGGTATCTATGCGTTCAGCAAACGCCACATATTCTGCTTATCTTTATGTAAATTTATGAGCAGTCTAGCACTCAAAACTCGACTCGAATAGTTGACTGGCAATAATTATGACTTCTTGGCGTGGCATAAGAGTATTTCTTTTCAATTTTTTATTATAATACTTTTTTCTCTTATTCGCTGTTGATTTTTTAAGCGGTATATGGGAATTTTGCACAAGTCATGGCAATGTCTGGATGCCTATTGACGCAGCATAGAGCCCCAGCAGACACTTGACAAGGCAGCCTCGAGTGGCATTTGGAGAAACCAGTCTCAAGTGCCACAGAATGGATTCAAGTGGCAAGCGAAGCTTCAAAAAATAAAATAAAATACCAGCAAAAATAAAAGAAAAGACAACTTGTGCGTGGACTAAGCTTCGACGAAATACTGATTGCTATTTGAAGCGCCGTACTTCACATATTAACAGAAACCGAGAATACAGGAAGAGAACCGCCAGATTCCATGCCGTATGAAAATATTTACATTGTTTGGAATTTTTGGATTTTGCTCAGATTTTGATATCAGTTGTGATTGCGGCTTAACCGGTTGCAGCAATGAAACGCTCGTTAGGCCAGGATGAATTGCCTTTAATAAGCATGACTCAATAAAAGCAAGGTATAAATGGCAATACTCCAAATGTTTGCATACATTTTTAATTAGACTCTATAGTTTTAATAATTACGAAGGGGTTTATTAAGTTAGATATAGCCAAGTCCGTCTGTCCGTTCGTCTGAAAATCTCACAAACTATAAGAACCATTCTCCCTCGTGGTTTAAATTACATTACGATCGGATAAGAAATAGCAAAGATATGTAAGAGACAATTTGTCAAAAAAGGGGAAGGGGAGAAATGGTTTGTAAATAGCTTGCCTAAACAAAAAGTTCAGGGTCTTCTACATTCGGTAACGTCGCACAGATATGACCTATCTTTACAGATTTTAATTTAAAACCAATTCTGTTCAATTTACAATAAATATTCTTAATTGCCATCATGCTTTAAGCCTTGGCTGTCGTGTGGCTTAGCAAAGTTGGTAATACCCTTTGTAAGCGTAGTATAATTGGCTGGCATTTGCTTCCCTCTGGGTAGAAAATAAAAATAAATTCGCTTTATGGCATAATTATAGTGTGGAGCAGCTTGTTTCGTTAGCCACCAGCTAAGTGCAATTGTTAAGGATTGTAAAACGATTTCCATTATCTGCATATACGAGCGCAAATAATTTAAATAAAATTCCATAAGCCGGGCAAAGTTATTGGGATTAATCAGCGGCAACTGCGGAAACTGCAGCAGCAGCAGCAGCAACAGCCATAGAATTAATTGCGTCTATTTGCAATCATTTCAAGAGTTCCATTGCCTCTCACTCAGCTCACTTTTTGTATGGCTTTTAAGTGCCTCAAAGTGCATATTGATGTTTAATTGATGTCCGATGAGCTGGCAACTGCGAACGCGTACAATAAACATGTACGTACGCATATAAAGCAATAAAGCTGCTTAATTGTTGTAAATTAGCTGATGAAGTCAATAAAATGCAGTTGAGCAACTTGCAAAATAGTTGAGGTAAAATGTTATTCAACTTACGCAGAGCTGGAAAACTATTTCAAGTGCAATCTGTACATACCTGCAAAGAGATAAATTAAATTGGGTATGATTAATTAAAGATATTTTTAATTGTAGCTGATATTTATAGTTTAATTTGTGTCTAAACTTGATTTCAGTCAAATTAAATATACCCTCTAGCGATTTAATTTTCATAACAACTTATAAGTTTTATCAGTTGTATGAAACAAGTCAAACGAAGATATGACAGACCTTATAACGTTAAACATTCTTGAACTCGATGAGCCACGACCCCACGTTGGGCGCCATGTTGTCTTTAATAGCGTTCACTTGTTTTTTTTTAATTCTTGTCGATAATGCCAATTCCACACAAAATCTATTGGAATTATTTAATAGATCATTAATAGATCATAAATTTCGGTTTGTAATTAATTGTAAACCAAATTTTAGCTTTATTTAAGTTATATCAAATTTCAGCTAGCCTAAAAGATACGATTGCATGATGAACCACTCGGACAATTATTTCCTTTTGAGCATAAACCATACTTATTATAATTTCTATTGTCGGCTTTCAGCCTGTTTGGTAGTCACAACTTAACCCTGTGACCCGTTAACAACCACAAAAGTGCAGTTGCCGCCGCTCGCCTTCAACACACACACTGTTAACACTTTTCTTTTGCCTTTGTCAACTGTCTCAAATTACTCAACTGATTTTCCATGCATACCGAGAAGCCCTAGTACAACATTTAATAATTTCCCAGCGAAGCTCATGGAAATATTTCAGCGCATCTTCTGCGCTTGGGATTCTTGGGTAAGTAACTCTTGCTGGAACCTGGAGCACTTTGGGTGTTCGTTTACATGTTCTAAATTTTTTTTGTTATTTGTTTTTGTTTTTCTAGTCTACGTACTAAGTGCCCTACTATGTAGAGGGCCAGCTCCCTCTATCAAAAGTGTGAAAAACATGAAAAGGCCGCGCTTCAAAAATAAAAACAATTTTCTTCATTTTTTTCTGCTTTGAAAAAACTTGAAAGAAGAGAGAAAACTCTTTTTTACATGACACAACACAATTTGCCAGCTGTGTTGTTGTTGTCGTTGTTGTTGTTGTTGTTCGCTTCGACATGTTGTTGTCTGTGGCTTGGCCAAGTTTTAGACTCTGTTATAATACCTAGACCCGCGCTGGAGCCAGGTAAAGCTTAGCTCTCAGGCCCGGAGCGTAGACAGCTTTGTTTATGCGTGTGAAATATTTTTTGCTCGAAAAGTTTTCATCACATAAACTGCTGGAGTTTTGTGTGAACTTTTTTTTGGTCGACAGTCTTAATTTGTTGCTGTTGCTCTGGAGCTTAAAATTAATTCTGTTTGTGCAAATTTAAAGTTGACAATTGAAAGCTAATTATCGAATTTTTATATGCTTTCAGCATGAGAGGCGAAAACTACAAAAAAAAGCCAATTCACTTTTTATTTAATGTGAACTTAAACGTCTGTTGACTTTGTGGTTCATATTTATTTAATAAAAACCCATGTTGTCTTTATTGAAAGCAAACGACAACAATTTTCATAAATTAACAAATACTTTGTGTTATTTTTATTTATTAAATGCCCACGACAAAAGCAAAGTTAAATCAATTTCGAAATGAAAATGGAAAATATTGCTGCGGCATTTTGCGTATGACAAAGAATAGGTAGATAAATGCGTTTAATTGCCAGTTGATTTTTTTATTAACATATCGGCAAAGTTCAATTAATTGGCAATCAATCATTTTTAATGAAACAAGCCATGGAGATGCCACAAGGCCCCGCACAGCTCGGCCAAAGAACTCGGCGACATTATCGACAGCCTTCGATCTAGACAACAACGGCAGAGTCTGCAGAGATTGAAGCAGCGGAAAATGTGCACGGCAGAGCCAGCATTAGAGAAATTGAGAGTTGTTTGACGCACTAAGAGATACCCTGTAGTGGAAAATTGCAGATAAAAGATTAAGAGGATGCAGGAATGATGCTTAAAAGCATGCAATAGTTACAGAAGTTGAAAATGCATAAAAGCAGATATGATGCATCAAAGTTTTGCTTATCTGATAAACAGTTATATGCATAAGAGATCGTATTTAAAACATACAAAAGTATGTGTGTTTGGATAATAAAGTGGCAGCACCAGCTTGCGATTGGCGTTGCCAGATTGTTGAACCAATTCGTCCGTAGCGTTCAAACGTTTGCCATATAATTATTTATTAAATTACTACTGTTTATTAATGTTTTATTTTGTGTTATGATCATTTAAACCTAATATTTTTTTTCTCTTCCTGCATGCTCTTTAGCAGAATATTTGGGTTTTACAGGGTAGCGTTTCATGCGAGTCGAGAGAATCATGAAACTATCGCTGATTGTGTGCAGCGAGTGGAGGAAAAACGTGCCACGACAGAGTTGGCCAAGCGATTGACAAGCGGTTTTCGGCTTAACTTGTACCTGGAAACGAACTGAGACCTGTGGGAAGAATGGGGAAGAGCTGGAAGAGGGGGGGGGAGGCGAACTTAACGTCCCTGAGTCTGTGTTGCTCTGCCTTTGGCTGCGCCTCAACCTCTGGCACAGTCATGGACTCTCTGGTGAGTGGCAGCGTTGCCTGTAGCAGACTTAACCTATGCCAAAGTTGCCAGACAGCTAGACAAGTCATTGGTTTGCCACTGGGGCCTGGGCGCATTGAGTTGCGGGTGCAGCAAAATGTTGCAAGCATGCGGCAGGCATCTGCCATGGCAGGGATGGGTGATTACATAATGACTTTATAGCCAAGACTTATGTAAATAGATAACAGACAGATATGCAAAATGTATAATTTAATACCCATGTTATTGCGGCATATTAACATAAACTGCCTGGATCAAAGCTAAATCTTAGTTGCAACTTTACGCAGCCCTAAGTGTTACATCGACTGTTAGACCAGGCGCATTACATGCCATTAAGATCGGAGGGAAGGACAGACGGACAGACAGAGGGAAGCTGCACTTCTTGTACATAATTCTAACAAATTTATTTGCGCCTGCAATTTACGAGCTTTCATTTAACTACAGCATAAACAGCAGCAACTGCTGCCAGTGCACTATGGGCTAAAAGTCAATAATTTTGGCATATTTGGCATTTTTATTTATTTTATTAAGTATTATAAAAATTAACTTTTTGTGCTAATTACAATACTTTAAAGAGTATAAGAATATTTTATATTTGGTTGTAATTTTCAATACATACATATTTATTCAAATTAAAGCAGTGTAGTATATACAAAATTTATAAAATGTGTTTTAAGTTATAGAGTTATAGAGGAGAGTAGCACCAAAAATTTTAAATCAAAATAAGTATCGTATGTTCTATACCTAACCAATATTTAAACCAATTATTATTGTATTAAATTGATAAATTGATTTATGTCTGAAAACAATTTATTTTACAGTTATTATTTTTTTTTCTAACTACTAAGTTTATTTTCAGAATTAATGCCACAATTATTGACTTTTGCCCACAGTGCAATGGCAACAGCAGCAAAAGAATAAGCCTCTAACGGCGCGCATAATTAAAATGTTGCAGCAAATGAGGAAGTTGTTGCTGCTGCTGCTGCTACTGCTGCTACTGCTCTGCCTGCAACTACAGAGCTACTTGCAACATGGCAGCAGGCAACGTGCAACAGGCAACAGGCAACGGGCAACATACAACTTTCACGTCAAGTTGCGCATGCGCCTGACGCAAATTAATTTTCAGCTTTTTTCTGAACTTTTCTCTTTCATTTTTTCTAGCATGTTGCAAGCAAATTATGCTAATGCGAACCGAGAGTGAAGTGAGGGGCAGCCAGGGAAATTGGAAAATTCAACTTAATTTGCCAGCTGAGTACGATATTTCTTTTGGCCATTTCTTGTGACTCTTGAGTGTTGTTAGTTAGGCCAGGTTAACTCGGCTAACGTAAAAAACATTTCAGCTTCCAAATTGCCTCAAAAAAAGAACGAACAAATTAAAATAGTAAACTCCTGGGAGATTGGCAGTTGCTCATGTGTGAAATGAAATGCACAAAACGAGCAAGACCAACACTTGTAAATGACCTAGACGAAAGGGAGGGGATGGGGGAGGAGCTGCACCTTAAGTGGGGGCACATAGAGTGCAAAAGGTCTGGCAACTCTCTTTTTGAACTACGCACGCACAATTCTCTCTTTTTTAATGTCATTACGGAGTCAGTTTCTTGTCTCTCTCCTCTCTCTCTGTTCACGCTGTCGTTGTGTGGGAAATTTGTTGATTAAAGTTGTGCACAACTTTTTAATTGCCTCGATGTACCTGCAGAACACACACGCACACACACGCACACAAGCACACACACACAGACAAATAAACACACACTCATTTGGGTATGAAAGCTTCTCGCCATTTGCCTTGTTGACTGGAAGATGCGTCGGCAGATTATGCACAACAAACATGGCGAAAAGCGTATGCCATTTTTCATGGAAAACGCTTCGAGTTTTCAACGGAAAAGCTTACGCTGTCTGCATTTGAAATTACAATTTTAAACAGTTTCGTGGGCAACGTAAAAATTGCTTTTAAATTAATATTATTGCAGAATTTAGTATTTCAAATTACTTTTAAAAATCCATTTTTAATTCATATTGTATGTTAGTTAAATAAATTAAATAAATTGAATTAAAAAATTAGAACAAATAAATCCAATTATATTAACATGTTTAATAGAATTCTTAACAGTTTCTTGAGCATCGCAATAATTGCTATTAAATTCTAATCCAAAAAAAAATAATTCTTATAATTTCTATAAATTCTGTTGTGTAAAACTTAGACCTAAAAAAATCTTAAATAAAGAAAAAATAAAACGAATTATAAATTGTAATATATTAAACAGCTGAAGGGGAATATATTTTTATTCTTTCCTATAATTATTTATTGTATTTCAAAATGGGACTTTAAATTCATAAATTGTTATACTATATTATGTAAGAGCAATTTGCCATTTATTTGCATAAACTTCTCGCTTATAATGCCTGTTGTAATTCCCCAGCTGCCTCTTAGACAATTCTGATTCCGATTCCAATTGCTACCTTATTTCACTGCAATATAAACTTTATTTTTTAATAATCCGATTCACTGCACAAGAGGCCGGGCAGCCGGGCAGCTGGAGAAGCCAAGAACCCTCGGCAGGCGATTTGGTCGTCGCTGTATGTGATGATCTATGGCGCCTGTAGTCAAGATTTATGCCTTCGACCGTTCAGATTGGTATAATATGCAAGCCATTTGACCAGGCGTTTAGGCGGCCTAGTGGGAGGGGCAAGCAGAGGGGAGACAGAGAGGGGAGAGAAGAGCGATAAGCCATAGAAAGAAAAACTTTATGCAGAATTGCCGTCTCGAGTCGTGTGCAAAAAGGCAGCGTAGGTACAATAAAATAAATAAGAAATTGTATAAATTTATGGGGGAGTTCACTTGATATGGTCTTTTTTATTCCGAGTTGAGAGTTGCCAGCTTGGCCTTGCACTTCTGGACTTTGCTGCTCGTTTGCCTTTCTTATGCAATCATATTTTTGTGGGTTCTTTTCAGAATTTAATTGGACATTATATCGCATATTCACATGGTGCTCCTATGTGCTCATTGTCAGCGAGATTGTTAGAGTGTTTTTTCTGGTACTGCAGAAATCAATGCCTGCTCATATATCAAATTGTGTTAAAGCCAAATGGCAAGCGGCAAGCGGCAAGCGGCTAAGGATGTTGCCACAACAAACGGTAATGGCATCAGGAGAGCTCCATTGTCTGGCAACCCAGCTGCTGCTCGGCCAGCATCAAGTGGGGCCCATTATTTATAGTCGCTGCTCTTGCTCTGAACTGCCAGCACTGTTGCCAAATGCGCCTTTTTCAAGCCAGATATGGCTGTTTTTGGAAGAGCTTTTGCTAGAAAAATTGTGAAACTGCAAGAAGCGGTTTCTTTCCAAATTAATTCAACTTTTTCTTAAAATTTACAAAATTTACAACAAGAAACATTTATAGGCCTGCCATTATTTTGATCGATATTTGCCCATAGCACCTCTAATTTAAGCAGTGTAAGTAACAATACCTTTACTGTTTTCTGGATATTTTTTTGAGATTTATTTCTTTATTTAATTTCTACCAAAAAAGCGCTTTTTTCACTATGAAAACTGGCAACACTGCCTGCCTGGCGCACTAATGCACACTTGGCATGTCGCAAGCGTATTGAAGCTGCGAATGAGACTGGGATTGGAATGGGAAGGGAAATGGAATTGGAAAAGGGATGGGGATTCTGGGTTCTGGATGGATCGTCCTTCAATTCAATTGTGGTCAAAACTGATGTGTGAACAGCGTCTGGGAATCGTGTCAGCTGCAACATGCTGGCAAATCATTTGCCGAATTGTCATATTACTGAATGCGACTGGAAATTTGTTGCCAAAACTTCTCACTTTATTTCTTTCTTCCCTCTCTCTCTCCCCTCTCTTTCTATAATCTAATCTGCCTCATGCGGCGCTCATCAACATCGCGACAGATTTTCGTTTCGTTTCGTCAAAGTCAAATTCAGTCAAATGTAAATAAGCGGATAACTTTTTGGGGGCCAACAGCATTTGACAAGGAGCCCGGGCAGCTGTCCAGTCTGATAACACTCACATCAGCATCTGGCTGTATCTATTGTTATGCCATTCCCAAACGGTCTGGCAACGCTCAGCCAGTCGCCATTGGCGCCAGCCACTTTTTAAACCGGCTTAAAATCATAAGCGAAATACGCAATTTTTTCATTATTGCCATTATTATTAAGATGTTTACATTTGAGCCTAGGCCGAGATAATGGAGCCAGCTGACAACTATGAGTTATAGACAGACCGAGAGAGAATGGGCGGGGAGAAAGAGACAGAGAGAGAGAGATAGAGGCTGTCAGGCATATGACATAATTTGCATAAAATGTGACAAGTTGCCAAATTGACAATTTTTTGACTAGAATATAAATTTGTTGATGTTTGAACAATTTGCCAATTTATGAAAATTAAACAAGATAAAATAACATAGCCAATAACCATGATTTAAATTAAATCCAAATATGATTAGCTAGATTATTGGCCTAGTTAAATTTAATGCAAAAATCATTTAAATATATGCAATTATTATTTAAATATTTATTTAACATATGTAAATTATATTTTCTACTATATCCCTATTTTGGACAGTCATGCCACAGGCTATATTTCTTTCCCTCTAGTTTCAAGTGAGTAGGGAATATTCCCTCCTAATTCACTCATAAGCCTCAGGCAAAGCTGCAGCTTTGCTGCCTAATGATGACATTTTAATTGTGAACATGCTCGAAAATTTCATAAAAAAACAGGCATCAAGGAGATGGGGAAAATGTAATAAAAATGTCAAGTTGACCCCGTAGGGTCCATTTACGGTGTGGCCATGAATGAAATGTCGCATATGCTGGGACACGAGGCACAAGGACGAATTAGATGTGAATTATGCCGGACCCTAATTAATGTTGACATGGGATATTCTTTACGTCCGGCCTTTGTCTCAGCTGAAAATATGCAAAGAAATCTCTTAGATTAGTGCGTTAACATGGGGTCATCATAAGGCGGGGTCGCTTGGGAGCGACAAGTGGATTAAGTGCCCAGCTGAGAGGGACACCGAGGAGACCCTTGTCGCATGCCTAGGGATTAGCCAGACATTCCTGGCCAAGAAGAATTTAAAGTGAAAGCCATCCAACTTCTCTTTAAACTTCTGCAATTCATAATTAATTTCTGTCGCAACAGAAAAGCAAAAAACTCGCTGTCTTATAAGCTCCGACATTGGGCGAAACTTTATCACATAATTAAATAATTTTTTAAAGTGACTTTTGCTACCTGCCGACACCTTTTTACGAGCTCACAAAAAAGTTGCGTAAAATGTTCACTTGCATAAATTACAATTTGTTCTTCTACTACGCTCATAAATTAAGATAAATCATAAAAAAAACAACGCCATGAGAAAAATGCGTAAAGTAATTAAATTGGCTGCGGGCAGAATTTGCCATAGAAGACAAAAAAGAAAAGCAGACGAGGGAAAATTGAAAAGCAATGAGTGTGCTTAATGAAAGGGAAAAATTGCCAGACATTGTCATGACTGTGCAGATATGTGAGTGCTATAATCGCATATATCTGGTATTATATCCTGTGCCCTTAATGATGTTTCATTGTGTTTATCGTTTAATATCTGTGATTTTGCTGTTGTTTTATTTGTTTCGCAGAATTAATTGAAATATTGCCAGCAGGTAAACAATATTGAAAGCGAAAATGTTGGCAGCATTGTTTGTTGTCCTGCGTGCAATTCTCTCTCCCTCTCACATAACAAAGGCCGCATAAATCTTCTATTCTTTGGTTCTGTTCCCTAGAACCTCCCCTCTCTACCCCTCTCTTCCGCTCTTTGGCCAGTCGTGCTCGAGTTGGCATTTAAATTGCCGCTGACTTGCGCCGACCTCTGAGAACACAATGCAAATACGAAACTTGCTAAACTATGCCGACTGCCTGTTTCGCCTTGTTAACCAAACCGAAAACTCAAGAAAAATAAGCGCTGTAAAAAACAAAAACAAAAAACAAAACCAAAAACAAAAAGAATCAAGCGAAATCCGCAAGTATCGTCAGCATTTTGCATGCGAGCTCAAGTCGACTGCGGTTGACGTTTTGATACCAGACCAAAACTAGCAAGCAAATGGGGTATATCGAACTGCAACAGCAACTGCAATTTTGAAATAACTTATAGGGAACTAGGCTCCATTTTATATCCATTTTATAAACCATGTATCGTTCGCTATTATTTCTTTGTAATTAATTTAATTTAAATAAACTTTAATTATAAAACTGATTGTGGTTATAAGGGATTCAACTCTTATTCTGCCCAAAATATATATTTTTTATAAAATATTTCTTTTTGTTTTATTTAATCTATTTTATTTTAAATGTATTATTAATTTTAAAAGGGGGTTCAGTTCAATTTTGGATTCACTTAAACAATCTGTAGCCTAATTAAACTGATTGGATTTTTCTAGGTATTGTTTTTGAACTTTTTATCTTTACCAAATTTAAATTTGTTTAGCAACTTAACTAAATTAAACATTTTATATTTATTTTTATCTTCTTATGCTGGGTTTTGTACTATTATTTTAAGCTTTTAACATTAAAAAACTATCTAATTTATTTACATTTTTAAATATTTCAATTTTGTACAATTTTTATAATAATGTAAATTTGATATTATTCCATATTGCTTCACCTTCCACCTACCTTTAATAAATTTTAAATCAAAACAAAGAAAACTCAGCTAGGATATTTATAAGTCTATCATTTACTTGCGTTTCGGACACAATTAATTTTTTGCTGCTGTTTCAGCTGCATACACTCCACTTAAAAAATCGTTAAGCATAAAAAACAATAAAAATAAATACCTATAAACACTTAAAATGGCACAAGTGCCCCCTCAGCGCACACTCGCTGCCTGCCGCCTGCCGCCTGCTGCCTGCCACTTGCCCCCTACCCCCGCTGCACGCTCAGTTACCTGGACAACATCCTCCGTGCGTCCCTTCCTCCGACCCTTCCTCCATCCCTATGGTAGTCTTTGAGCACGTAGTCAAGCCAGTTGGCAACTCGGCAGTTACTGCCAAGTAGTTGGCCAGTTTGGGCCATTGTAAATGTCAAGCAAATTTGGTTCGTTGCATTTTTCGATGTTTCGTTCTGTTTACTACCCAGTTCCTCTCCCCCTCTCCATCTCACCACTGCTCCCCTACGCCCCTGCACCATCTATAGATGGTTTTGTTCTCGCCTGCCTCCTGTCGAGTCGCCATGTGCAAGTTATGGCCATGTAAAGATGTCGCCAGTATGTTGTATGCAGAAGGTAAACAACAAGTTGCTTGTTCTCCTAGCCAGTTCTATACACAGTTGCTGTTGCTGTTGCAAGTTGCTTTGGATGTTGCAGTTGCAGTTGCAGATGCTGCTGGCATTTTGGCATTTAAATGGGTTCACAGCGAGGCGATAACTTCGGCCTAACTGACTAACAGCAGTTGCATTTGGCTCAAAATGTCAATGCCTAACGGAAGCCTTCAAGTCAATTTGGCAACTGCCAAGAAATCTAGATCTGCAGAGGCAGCTGAAAAGTTGCTTCTTAAAGATCTTTTCAATAGCAGCAATGTTAGCTGTTAATGTTGAATATAAGCATCGATGGAAATTGCCAATTGCCCAAGCTGAGATAACCCACAGAGATATAAAAACAAGATCTTGAACAGACGAGAAGAGGATTTCCTAAATAATTTTTAAAAGCAGCGGAAATATTTGATAAAATTGAGCATAAGAATAATAATAGTAATTTTAATAGTTTTTTATTTAAATATAACTAAATTTTAGGATTCTATAAGGCACGAATGATATTTTAAATATACGAAAATTATTAAAATTTGTTCCATCGTTTTTATAGACAGCTATAGAATACAGTCAAGCGAAGTGGCCAAATTTTGTATTATGTATTTAAAATATATTTTTCGGTTTTTGAGAAAAATTTCATAGCGATATCTTTGCTAGAGCTTGATTGAAATATATTTCTGGCTAGTTGTATATGCCTAATTATGCCATGAGCTTTCTCTTTGCGATTTCCTGACAAATTTCCAGCTGGCTATAAATAAAAACTGCGCTTCCTTGGGAATTCCTGCTTCATTTGTCTAACGAACGGCTCTTCTTGCGATATCGAAAAGTAATATAATTAATGCCCAAATACTTAACCTCTGATGGTGGCTCATTTTTTGCACATATTTCTTGCATTGAGTCGTGCTGAACAATGATGTGTGAAGCAAAACGAAGAAAATGTGAATGAAAACGAAGCAGAGGTAACAAATTTTGCCGTTACTTATATTTTGCTAATGAATTTCCACGTATTTTTCTTAAGGTTTTCCTTCGGTGTAGTTGTTGCTATTGTCGAGGGGTTTCTCGTTTGGTACGTGCCGCGTGAAAATGCGCATTTAAATGTGTAGGAAAATTAGTTAATAAATCACACGTGGAAAATTGATGAGCTGCCGTCGTCTGCGGTGAGCTTGAGGAAAATGCTTGGAAAAATTAGATTTGCTGTTGCTGTTGTTGGTGTTGTTGGTGTTACTGTTGGTGTTACTGTTGTGCATTTATTGTTTACTTTGGCTTTTGTTATGCATTACACGTAAATTATAAAAATGATGTATGGCAAGAGAGCGACTCGGAAAAGCCAAGTAAATTGCTCGGTAACTCCCAAAGGTATCGCCACAATGGATACCCTAATTAGATGAGAGAGGTGAACTGTAAAAGAGGCGACAAAGCATAGGGAGAGGAGGGAGCGAGGAGAGCGAGAAGAGCGAATGAGGAAGCGGAAAGTGAAGTGCACTGAATGCCAAATTAATGCCAGAGTTAAGAGACCTTTTATGCGCTAAGAGATATTCACATAATTTATTAATACTTTGTGTGGTTATTACTAAACTGAATGTGGGAGGAAGTGAGAGTCAGAGAAATGAGAGGGAGAGAGGGAGAGAAAGAGAGAGCTCTCTCCTGCTCTAATCAGCTACAATTCAATAGCAAAGTTGAGCACAATTGAAGAATTAACTGGAGTTTTGCTTCAGCCGGAAGCCAGAGATTTTGTGCTTCGCTCTCTTGGCTTTGTCTACCGCAATAAAAACTTGCACATGAAGCTCAAACAACAGACTCCAATCAACAAATTTCCAGTGGCAAAAGTTTACCAAACAAACCCGATGAACTCATTGCCATTGTGCAAGTTCCCAATATCAGAGCTCATTGTCATGTAACTCCAATCGCAGCAAGTACAACAAAAACAACACTTTGCATGTGTAGCCAAGGCACAACAAACAAAGAACATAATACACACACACACACACACACACTCCACAGAGCAACAATAACAACAGCAGCCACAACACAAATAGCCAGGCCAAAAGCACAAAAAGCCAAACAAGTAGAACTCGTCTAGGCCTAAACAACAGAGGCCTGCCAGGCAAGGGGTAAATCATGATTATCAAACCTACGGAAACAGAGACATGTTAAAAAGCTAAAAACCTGAATAAAGAAAGCTATGAAATGAGCTATTTAAAGCAACAAAAACAAGCAGAATTAGTCTCGATATCAGCGTTGCCAATTTGGCTAGATTTAGAATTCAATTTATGCTTATCATAAATCAACTTCAAAATATATATTTATGTTTAAAATTCTAAATTGATTAAAATTTTATTATTTTTTTTATATAAATTTTTTTTGCATTATTGATTTATTTTTCAGATATTTTGTATTTGAAACCTGGCTATTTCTGTCAACACTGCTTTATATTCAACGGCATAAATTGAAATGGATCTGCAGAAAAAATGAATTATAACTGTTGAAATCGTAATGCAACAGAACTACTGATTTTTGACAGAAACATCCAAATAAAATTTCAGATTTTCTGTTGTCAAATTTCTTATATTTTCTGTTTGGGTAAATATCAAATTTATATTTAAAATATCGTTTTATAATATCGGTGTATTTGATATTGATATTTTGCTATATATTCGCCAACTCTTATTACAATTCAATTCATAGATAATAAAGATATTGCAATCTTGGCTTAAGAAATTATTGCAGTTTACTGCTTTTGTAAACCATTTTGTAAATCAAGTATACGTCTCGGCGTAATTTACAATCCATCTCAATATAAAAAAAATATAGGGACGGGGCAGGTCAGTGGGACGGAGGCTACAGTCGGACGTAACCGACCGTAGGAGACCCTTTACTTTGATTATATGTACATACAAACACAATCAGACGCACACACACTAAGCTACCTGCGTATGCAAGGCACACCACCCCCCCTCTGCATAGTGCGGCAAATTGTCTGTGGCATATGTTCGCTGTTTCTTATCCGATCAAAACAAAATTCACAGCGTCAATAGAGAATGTCATAAACTAGTCAAATACCAAATTACAAATCAATAGCTTCAAAACTGTGGCTACAGCAGCTTTTTGCGGTTTGCGGGGGAAGGGGGGGAGGTATCCAAAATCTAAAACAAACTCGTGCTGCTTACTAAATAGGGGAACCTGAATCCCGACTATGGTGTCTCTAGCTCTTATAGTTGCTGAGATCTAGGTGTTCATACAGACAGACAGACGGACAGACAGACAGACAGACAGACAGACAGACGGTCAGACGGACATGGCTATATCGACTCGGCTTGTCGTCCTGATCAAGAATATATATACTTTGTGGGGTCTGCCACGCCTCCATCTGGGTGTTACATACATTTCCTCTTTGCACTAAACTAATAGACCCTTTTTACTTTTTTAAAGTAAAGGGTCTAATGATTACAAAATTATTACAAAATCATATTTGTCTGAAGATAATGTTGATTTCATGGCTTTCGAGCTGGTATAATGAGTATTTACTACTTATAAAAACATAAACATTTACACAATGTGGCCAATAGCGCCAATTTCAAGCTAACTTTGTTTATGCTATTGCGATTGTTTTTGAGCCGACTTGAAGTTGATGACATAAGGCTGTTAAAGACCTTTCGCCGGGTTTAATTAAACTTTCCATTACACTTTCCACTGCACTTCATTTCATCCCTCTGCTGTAAATTGTGGCAACGCCTCTGCATTTTGTTAATGCTGCGTCATCGTTTTGGCCAAAATAAATGTTTCCCTTTAAACCAGCAACTGGCAAAGCCGGCTATTTAAATGACTTTTCTTGCGCCGCTTAATGGAGTTTTATTTAGCTTTTTTCGCTTTTTTATATACATATATTCTGTTGTTTGTTGTGTTTTTGTTTGTGTTTGTGCGGTGTCTAAAGTCAAGATCACAAACGTGATTTGTTGCTGTTGTTGCTGTTGTATTGTTTGCTTGTTATTTTGTTTGTTGCGCTATCCATTTTGGCAAATGCAAAAAGAAAAAGAGATCGTGATCTTTAAACTGGGCAAACTCTGGCTCAAACTTGCTCGGTCTCTGGTGTTGTTGCTGTTGTTGTCTATTTGTGGCCATGCTGATTCGATCAGTCGTCACATTGTTGCTGTTGTTGCTGTTGTTGCTTTTGTTGCCTGTGTTGTTTGTGTTCGTTATTCAGCCATGTTACGAGTATATTTTCCTTTTAGCCAATGCTCAATTTATGTTGGTTCATTTATTTTGACAAGCGCATTGCCCGAATAACCAAACTGCCAAAGTTGTGTGGGTGTTATAACTAAAACTACATACAATATATATATAGATCTATATATCGAGGCTTTAAAAGTTAGTTGTGTTTATTTTATGCCTCGTTCCCCTTCGATTTTGCCGCTCTCTGCTCTGATTGATGTGGCGCACATTAATCAAGCCATTTGCAGTCGGCCAGTTCTGTTTGATGTCGATCAAGCGATCTTTTACCCATAGTTCGAGTACTAACATATCGCTCTCGCTCTACGCTCCACTTAGCAATCGATAATCAATCGATCGATCGATCGTTCGATCGAACCTCAAACCAAGTTTCATTTGGCTTTGGCTGCCGCTTTACGCGTTCCGCTTTGTTTGCTTATTTATTTGATTATTTTTTCGGCCTCTTTGGCTTTGGCTTTGGCTGGTGTTGATGATCGCTGCTCTCTGGGGCTTGCTAGTTTTTGGGTTTAGTTAATGGGCAATTTGTTTTCAATTAATTGGCTTGTTGTGTGTTAATGCTGTCCGATTACAAGCACAGCCAAAAGGCAGCAGACATTGAACAAGTAATTTCTATTCATCCATCTGTCCATCTGTCCGTCTGTCCGTCTGTCTGTCTGGCAATGTTTTGGCTCTAAATCACTTGCACTTTTCATCGCCCATAAATTTCACTCAACTCGGCGCTTCCTCCCTAGAAAAGATCAAAGACGAGCAGTAGAAAAACAGCAGCGCCTGAGGAGAACACAAGACGAGTTGCGTTGCGTTCCGTTGAGTTGATTCGAATGAGATGAACTACCCACAGCAGTCCATCTGTCAGATGGACAGACTGACGCATTGATAGAGTGAGGCATAGTCAATAGAAGCTGCACAGAGCCAAAGCAAATGGCAAAGGAAACATAAACAACTTTGGAGCTACAAAGAAAGTAAAAGTAATTTAAGAACGTTGATCGTTCGGATAGGAACTCTTCCATTTAGGTAGAAAATTTATTTGTATCTTTAAGTTGTAATTGTTAGCTAAATTTATTTAAATTTCATTTCAGTTCAAGAGAGTATTTACTGTATAACAGAAGATCAGTTGGATGGTAGGCTACAATCGGACGTAACTGACAGTAGGAGACCTCCCCCCTGCTTAGTTATGCAAATTGTCTGTAGCATATTTTCCATGTTTTTTATACGATCGTAATATAATTTACAGCATTAATGGGGAATGTTATAGGATATTAACTTCCCATTTCCACTAACTAAATATCCCCTTTTGTAATCTTTTAAAGTACAGGCTCTAAAAAGTTGACTGCCGCTTGCGTTCATGCAAAATTATTTGATTTTATGCCATTTTCAAATGAGAACAAAAATTGTTTTGCCTTTGATATGCCGCCAAGTTGAATTCTTCTCGGAATTTGAATTTTATTTGAAGCGAATGACGAAACGCAACGCACACCAGAAGAGAGAGCCGAGGAATAGACACATTTTCAAAACGATCGCACATCAAATGAAGTTGCAGACAAGTTTAGAAAGAGGATGGAAGCTGGAAGATGAATGGCACATGTTGTGTCTTGCCTATCTTGGAGCTTTGAAGTTGCTCAAAATGTTTGTGCTCTGTGCAAGTTGAGTTCATTAGCTCATTTTTCAGTAATTCATTTGTGGAACCGAGGCTCCTTGCAGAAGTCTTAATTATAGTATGTCTGAGTCTCATTATGCTGAGGGCAGAGTGAAAGGGGGATTGCAACTTTATGCGGGTAGTTTGCTCAAATTCTTTTGAAGTTTCTGGCATGTGTGTGTGAAGTTGTTGCCAAAGTTTTGGGGCAAGTCGAAGCCGAATAGCAATGCGAATGCCAGAGGTTGCAAGTAGATGCGAAACTGCATTAGTTTTAAGCGAAAAATCTAAATTAAAGTTGAAAATATTTTGAAATAAACCTCAGTTGCTAAGGAAATATGCTTGCAGAAGTTAAAGGCCAATAAATGATAAGCTTTAGATTTCCTTTATTAAATTCCAAATATTTTCATTTAGTTTCATTTATTAGTTGTCAAACCAAACAAAATCCTGCCGCCTTCCCCACCAAAATCTGCTCTCAAGTGCCTAATTTAAATTTATATTAAATTTTATGCACTTTCCAAAATGAAAAGTTTTGTTTGCAACACAAAAAATCACACAAAATAAAATAAAATAAAGGAAAAGAAAAAGCAGCTTCAGCTCCGTTCTGCTGTTCGACCGTCTGTTGTATGGCTAATTTCATTTTTATGACTTTTATGCGCTTTACTTGTTCAGTATTTTTTTATTTTTTTTGCTTTTGTCTTTGGGCCAGAATCAGATTCAGATTCGAGTCGGCAGCGATTTGGATGATTTATGAGTGCCTGGATTTTTCTTTGAATTTTTCTCATTCTCAGTTGTTGTTTTTTATTTTTCTCTTTCAGTTTTTGCACTGGTTTTGGCGTTAAAAATATTGCCAAGCTGCCATAAATTCTGTCGTATTTTGACAAGTAATAAAAATGCAGGCCACAGCTCTAAAATGCAAAAGCTCCACAAATGCATTCCATTTGCATGGAAAAAGCAAGAAAGAACACCATGTAGAAGAGAAAGGCTAAAAGAGCGTAGGGACAGGGCCTTTTTTTATATCGATTTGTGCCTAATTTGCATATCAAATCCAAATCCAAGTCTGTCTTTTATGGCCGTCAAGACATCAGCAACGGTATGACAAGTGTCTCCACTTATGGGCGTACCTATCGATGCCATGATTTATGCCAACTCTTTTGTTTTATCGTCCCCCGCCTTGCGTCTGCACATCATTTGTAGCATTGACTAATAGATGTCGTTTTGTTGCATTGTTAAAAACTAATTACCATCATAAATATATGCGAGTTCATTGTTCGCCATCAACAGAAACGACAGAAGAGACAGAAAACAAATTCAAAACATGCCAGACGATTTGTTGTAGGTCTCTCTCCCTATCCCATATACGACCTTATCGCTTAATCATTTCTCTAAATCGACACATTGTATTTAGCATTTCGACTGTTTTATTTGACAGCTGTCCTCCCAGTTTGGTTATATTGGAGCATAAAACCTGGTTTATGACAGATGTCTGGACCGTAGGCTTGTTGTAAATTCCTAATTAAATATTATGTGGCTGGCGTCTTCTGCTATAAAATCCAGTCTCTGCGCTTAAACTTGCATCTGGAAGGTCTGTTGTTTATGAGGCTCTAGGGAAAATGTAGTTTCCCACAGGTTCTAGTCCCAGTCCCCACGATTATTATAGACATATTACAGCTGCTAATAATAATCCTTAACTTCTGCTCGCTGTGAGTTAGCTAATGACCAGACACTTGTTGCTAATTTTTCTTGCACTTCCCCCTGCCCGTTGGCAATTAAACTCAAAAAGCCATTAGTTTGTTTTATATAAACTGGCGAAACGGCCGACAAAAACCGCCCAATAACGATATACCACCATAAGCTCTTGCATAATGGTTCATATATTTTTTCTCGCACACACACACACACACAGACTTGCCAAAGTTTTTCAATTATGCGCAGCTTCTGCTGTTGACCGAGAGATATTGAAATGCATATAAATAACGCTGCGCGTAATTATCATAAAACGGAATCTTGTAGCGCCAATACGTAGCCCATAACTAGCATGATGCGGAGAGGATAAAGAGAGTGGGAGAGCTGGGGCCCACATCCCAATCGCGCAGAGCCGAATGTGCCACAACAATTTAAAGGAACTGATGATATTCTGCATTACAATAGTTGGAAATGGTAATGCAACACAGCTGCAGTTTACAGAGAGATAGCTTAAGATATCTGTAAATATTCTGCATTACAATAGGCGGAATTGTAATGCAATAGATCCGCAGCTTTCTGCAATAGACGCAATTGGGAAAAATACTCGGCACTTTATTACAATTCAACTTACAAGTAATGCAGATTTGTAATGCCTACCAAGCGGCCATGTAATGCATGTTGTAATCAACTTTTTGCCTCGAACTGCTGAGAATGTAATACATTTGTAGCCCATTTCGTATACACAAAGTGCGCCGCTGGGGCTGCCGAAAAAAAAGCAACTTGTAACTTTCAATTTGTGTAATTTTCTAGCGACTTTACCGACCAGCTGATCCCTCAACTAAAACCTAATGACTTTTGCCATGCGAAATCATTACAACAACTAGCCGGGGGGGCAGGTGTGTGTGTGTGTCTGTGTGTGTTTGTAGGCGTGGCAAACTGCTGCGTTAAGGTGCACGCTTGTCATAAAATGCCGCTTATTATGCTTGCTATTAATTTTTACTGCTTGGACACAAGCTGCAGCTAAAACTTAGACCTGGCCTGGTACATACCGACAGTCTTGTAGCACCAAAAAAATGCCTTGTTGTTGGTAATGTTGTTAATATTGTTGTTGTAGTTGTTGTTGTTGATTCCACCGGCAATTTATGACATACATGGCGGCCTGTACATCGGCAATGGCAATCGCCATCGTAATCGCAATCGCTCGCAGAGCCCGTCCATAGCCTGGCCACATTTGCAGGCATATCGCGCCGCTTCTATCGCAGCTAAACAAATTTATTTTGCCTTTACCATGCCCTAACAATCGAATGGGAGCCTCGCTCTTTTTCTGAAGTTTGTGCAGACCAATAAAAACGGAGCAGATCAGGCAGCCGAAAGGCTTCAGTAGGACGTTCCCAACCCTGTACTTTGTGTTTCAACAGAGAAGTAATGGAATCTTTTTCGACGCTCGAATTTGTTGCCGATTATAAGCGAAGCATTTCAGAGAAATCGCCCGTAACATATCTTTGATGTTTCTTATTCGATTGTAATGTAATGCACAAAAGCGATGTAGAATTAGACAGATAAAATTTTGACTGCTCTAGATTTTTATCGGTTATCGGGAGAAGAGGAAGAGTTATTAAAAATTTGAAATAAACTTGATCTGCCTACTATATGGGAAAACTAACATACCAAAAATGCTGTCTCTAGCTTTTATAGTTTGCGAGATCCATCTGTTCATAAGGACGGATATCTACCGAATTAGCTCGTCATACTAATATACCCCTTTGTATTTTAAAGGCACAGATCTAAACATGCTTAAGCTTATTTAACTTAACTAATTTAGCTTGGAATATTATACATCATAATAGCTCTAATTGCACCACATAAATTTGCATGCTAGCCTAGAGTATTTTGTATTCCCTGGGTTATATGCTGATTATAAGCATATATGAAGTGACTGCCATTTATTTTCTTTATTTGTTTCAGCATCTGCCGCCAGTAGATGTCGAAAAGTTACCCATCATTAGTACTAACAAGCGGCATTACGCTCTATGCCAGAGTCTGAAGTCCGTTCTCTGTCGCTGACTCCGACTCTGTCTCTGGGTCTCTGCTCTGGGATCTTGGCTCTCGGTTCTTGGCTTAGTTCTTGGCTGATTACATTGCCCAGATAGTTGCGAGGCACGCGTAGTTCATGTGACTGAAGTCCATGGGTTTCTGCCCTCTCCTCAGACTGCTCTCTGGCAATCACTCCTCTTGTATGTTTATTTAAGGAATTTTTATTGCCGCATATGAGCTCCCTCTCTCTCTCTCTCTCTCTCTCTCTCTGTCTATCTCCCTCTCTTATCGCATTTTTTGATTTTTCATGGGTTTATTAAATTGTTTTATGTAATCGCTGATGGTCAAATGTCATAATGCGGCGTCTGTCTCTGCGAAATTCCTGAAATTGCCCTCGCCTTTTGATTATAATGTGCTTGTATTATTAACCTAATGATGGCATTGCTTACACAGATTCCTATGCTAGATATACGCTAGTTTTACTGTTATTGTTTGGCCTATGAAATGGGCAGATACTCTGCGTAGTCAAACCAAGTGTTTTTTATTGGTAATTCGCCATATCTTGAGCTCATCCATGTTAACATTAAATGTGAGAGGTGTGTTCACTCTTAGAGCTGATTTGTACATACCTGAAAAGAAGAGAAATAAAATATGTGGTTTATTTAAGAGTTTTGAGCAGATTAAAGCTAAATCTATAGGTTAAAAGAGGGTTACTAACTTTATATAATATCTGTTTATTATATTTAAACTAAAGGGGGCCTGTTATTGCTTCATTTGTATTAATTTTTATTAAAATGGAATTGAGCTGTCAATGGTTTGTTTGCATAATTTGCAGGTTTCACTTTCGCACTGTCACACAAAATTGTCTCAAAGTCTTGACATTTAGACGTTGCTCTAGTGGGTTGGTCAAATATAATTTTCATATTTAATTGACAGGCTGAAACAAGTTGAGACGTGTTGAGAAATGCTACCGTTTCCATTAGTGCGAGTCTGTCGTCAAAAGTTTCGCTTAAAGTGGAATGAATATACTACATTATCAAATCAGTTTTTTTTTGTTTTTTTTTTTCTGCCTTTTTTGGACTGTCAATAAAGTCAATAAAGTGTGACGCCTGCCGCTGTTGTTGTTGTTGTGTTTGGTGTTGCTTTGGGGTGTTTTTTGAATTTAATGGCAACATGTTTTACAACATTATTAGACACGGCGTGCAGTCCGTGAAACCGGCTGCCAGCCTGGCCCGTACATAAAGCTCAGCTTTGACTTGGCCAACATGGCAAAATTTTAATTACCAATACAATTTTCCAGGTGTCGAATCAAGCCGTCCCACGCCAATATCGCAACATTTTTACATTTTATGACAGTTTTCCCCGCAGCTCCGCCCCACTTCCCCTTGCTGCCAGACATGTCCCATTGATTAGCAGTAAAAAATTTAATTACCCATTTGTAACTGCGGCTAATTAGCCTTATGTGACAAACAGTTCTAATGGCTTGTAATTGGCCCGATATACAACTTCTGTTTGCATCCAATACACATTTGTTTGCATTTGAACTTATGCATTTAGTTCATTTAGTTTGTGAATTACAACATCTACGTGCCGACTAATTCAATTGTGAGCATAATAGCCTAAAACTATATTTATTCTGTTTTTATTACATAATAATTTAATGTTTTGAGCAGTCTAGTTTTGTATTTTAAATAAGCACAAAAGATAATTTGCCAGAGAAGTGAGTAGTTTGCCTTATAAGCGTCCGACTGATCCGCTGCATCCCTACTGTTTACGTATTGTTGTTCTATTTAAACACAACTTTATTATTTCTATTGCCTCTCATACTTATATTGCCAGCTTTCTCAGATAATATTTCAGATAAGATAATTGTTTGACAGGTCGATGATTCATCATCATTAATCATTTTAAAACGCAATTTCCTCATTTATTGTAAATTGCAGAATTATGCCACTAAAACGAAAACCTTTTTCCATATCCTTTTCACCCTTAAACTTTAAATCATCAGCAATAAATAAAATAAAGTTTTATAGTATAGTTTTTTTGAGTTTTTGGTTTAATAAAAAATAAATAAAATTCGTTGGAACACAAAAGTTTACTGCACAGGCACACTACATCAGTTCATCATGCATCATCATTACTTTTAGCAGTGATGATGATGGCCATGATGATGATGATCATAATGATGATGTGGCGGTCCGTGGTGGTGGTATTCAACGTGGGTCGTCGAATTGTGGTAGTGATCGGGTGGCCCGTGGTGGTGGTGATGATGATGATGATCGTAGTGGGGCGGCGGCGGAGGTCCGTGGTGATGATGATGATGATGATCGTAGTGGGGCGGCGGCGGAGGTCCGTGATGGTGGTGGTGATGGTGTCCATGAGATCCTAGATGCAATCCAAAATGGATGCCGAATAGACGGTTGTCTGGTGGCGGCGACATGCTGCTTGTTTGTAGAGTTTTGGTAATCCTTTTTTGTAGAGTTTAGGTAATCCTTTTTGCTGAAGCTGTTAACGCCTCAAGTGAAACAATTTGACTGTGTCCGAGTTGACAGAAATTGGCAATATATATAGTAGACTTGCTAAAGTGCTTATCAGCGATAAGGTGCACAGGTAAACTACACGTTTCGTTATCTTATCGGCGTCACTAGCAAGTGCAATATCGAATATTTGTGAGTCATTTGTCATGTAGGGTTGTAAAGATTGTGAAAACTTGACTTGGGGTTGATCTAATCTCTTTAGCAGGTGAGTAACGGTAAATTCCCTGAATGGCAAAACTATTCACAATAGCAGATACGCAACAACTAATCGAGGTAAATAAATAAATAAATCTGTTTACGCACACTGCAACTTATGAATGTGCAGAAAAAGCTGAGGAAAGTCGAAACATGCCACAAAGTTTGGTAACTTTTTTGTGTGGCGGCGTCGCAAAGTTTTCGCATCACAAAAAGGAATGGAAAAAGCATAAAAAAGGATACAAAATATAGGGACGGGGCAGATCAGTGGGACGGAGGCTACAGTCGGACGTAACCGACCGTAGGAGACCCTTTACTTTGAGTATATGTACATACAAACACCATCAGACGCACACACACTAAGCTACCCGCGTATGCAAGGCACACCACCCCCCCTCTGCCTAGTGCGGCAAATTGTCTGTGGCATATGTTCGCTGTTTCTTATCCGATCGAAACAAAATTCACAGCGTCGATAGAGAATGTCTTAAACTAGTTAAATACCAAATTACAAATCAATAGCTTCAAAACTGTGGCTATAGCAGCTTTTTGCGGTTTGCGGGGGAAGGAGGGGAGGTATCCAAAATCTAAAACAAACTCGTGCTGCTTACTGAATGGGAGAACCTGAATCCCGAATATGGTGTCTCTAGCTCTTATAGTTGCTGAGATCTAGGTGTTCATACAGACAGACAGACAGACAGACGGACAGACGGACAGACAGACAGACAGACAGACGGACAGACGGACATGGCTATATCGACTCGGCTTGTCGTCCTGATCAAGAATATATATACTTTGTGGGGTCTGTCACGCCTCCTTCTGGGTGTTACACACATTTCCTCTTTGCACTAAACTAATAGACCCTTTTTACTTTTTTAAAGTAAAGGGTCTAAAAGCAAAACCGAACTGAATGCAAGACGGCGCGCCATCCACAATAATTTCCGCTTGCCTGCATGCCAAAGTCTGGCCAGACAAACCGCCAGACAAAGTGTCAGACGAGCAGGACAGACAGGACGGACGGACGGACGGACAGGGGAGACAGGGAGACAGCATCAGATATACGGGCGCATAAAGTGCGAATAAAAAGCAAGAGCTGGCGATGCAAATAAAGACAGAAAGTGTAAGTACTAAGCGTCTGCCAGTGTTGGAAAGGGCGCAGAGTGAGCCGTGTAGATGGCGCTGCTGTCATATCAAGCAACATTTACGTAGACTTAACAATAACGGCTCAAGGTTGCCAAAGAAGGGGGGTTTTGATAAACTACGCTGGAAGTTATAAAGCGATTAGAATGTGTGCGGTGGCTTGGCAACTCTGCACAGCTAAAAAGAAGGCAAAACTTTCTGCCTGGCTGTATCAGTTTAATGCCTATTTAAAGTGTGGGTCTAACCCGGGGGGAGTTACGAGGGGGTTGCAGCTTCTGGTAATGCATAAATTTGATTTTATGGCAACGCGCCACAAAGTTTTGCCAGCGATGTTTACGTTTATTTTGCTTTATTTATTGGCTAAAAAGTGACGCAAATCGAGCTGTTTTAAACGCGACAATTTATAGACGAGCTGATATGCAGTAATCAGCTAATAACAGCAAAACAAAGCTCAACTCTTGTGAAATTTAATGTAAAATTTATTTAAGTTTCGTCTTGAGCAGCAACAATTCTCCAAAGTCCAATTAGGAAGTTAGGCAAGCGCCTTTTATTAGGACCTAATCAAAAATCAACTCAAATCCAAACAAAACACTCAAATCCCTGCTGTAGCTGCTTTTTGCTTGTTGGCCATTACATAAATAAAAGCTAATTAATAATAATTTCATCGACAACTGTTAAAAACCATTACGAATATGGACTTTTCCCTGCTCGCTTCTCTCTCCACATATTAATTGAAAATGTCAAAGCTCGACGCAATTATCGTAAATTATAAACACAGGGCGGGATTATTGGGGGTGTGTGGACAAATCAAATCATAATATTGATATTTTTATTATTATTATTATTATTTTTATTGCGTGAGCATCCCTTAAACGTTGCCAGCATAATTAAATGTCAACAGGGAAGGAAAAATTGCATAGACAAACATAAAAACTAAGCTACTGAGTATAATTTATGATTATTTGGAAAATCTATCTCTTAAAGCGCTTTAAAGCCGGAACTGCAGTGAAGTCTGACTCAGAGGCAAACACAAAAATATCAGAGCAACAATTTCCAACAAATTTTCAGTCCGCTTTTCATCCCTTCTGACTATGCAAAAATGCAGCCAAAAAGCATATAAAATTGTAATGCAGGCGGTGCGGGGCTGAAAATCCCCAAAAACCCGCTTATGACAATGCTCAAAGGCATTTTTTGGCCAGCATCAGCTAAAATACCAGACTGAAGAAGGGGAGAGAAGAGCCGTTGGCATGTGCATATAGAGTCCAAATAAACTCGCAAGTTGTTGACAAAAGGGTTTTAGAGGCCATAATTGTGGCGAAAGTTTTTGGACACTTTACGGTTAGGGGCTAAGTTCAGGCAGAGCATAGGGACACAGGACACAGGACACGTCCTGAATTCGGCACCAGAGTTTTATTGAAAGTGTAAACAGAGCAGGCCAACAGCCTCATCAAAATTATAAAGTCAAATTGGATAAGGAGACAGAGTCAAGCAGCCTAGAGTGTTTATTAAAACGAATTTGTTCTTGCCAAGTGTAAAATATTTGTGTGCATATTTGTGAAACACTTGAAAATTGCTAATGGGTTTTGCTCAGTCGTCAAAGGAACTATAAAAGCTAGAAATAAATTCTATTCATCAAAAAATACGACATAATTTATGCAGAGATGCTAAAATGATTAATTTCTGTTTTAAGTGAGTTTTTATCTTATTTACACAAATCAAGCTAACCCCTTTTGGGGTTATTCAGAGGAAGTCCTTTGTCCAGTGCGCTTTGAAGTAGATTTTCCATTAGTTTAATAACAATAACTCAGTCGGAGAGCACTCAGCATCTATTGATAACTATGGATGACTTAAGCAAAAACAAACCACAGGCTTTGGCCCTTCAACAAAAGATATCAGAAATCATTGTGTCATGAATAGATTGCAAGTCAATAGCGGATAAAAATACAACCCCAGAAGCCCCCCCTTACGGCAGTATTTATTTTATAAAGCTTACAAATTTGTGCAGAATTTTTGCACAAACAGGAAGAGTGGAAGTAAGCAAAACAAATACGCATAGAGCGCCATATGAATGCGATCGGAGAAAGAGGGGGGGCCTGAAATATGAAACCCTAGGAACAAAAGCTGTCGTTGACTGACTGAGAGGCTAACAAGCGGCCTGCCTTTCAGTACTTTTAAGTGATTTCAACCCGGAAATGCCCCATAAATCGATTTAGAGGGTGGTACCCAATAGACCCTCCAACCAAGTTGAGGACCTTCCATCGACACATGCGACGCGGTTGCTTTTATGGGATAAATGAATGAATTGAAATGGGGGCGACGCGTCGGCAAGTGTATCGACTTATGGTTGACTTGAACAAGCATGTGGCAGATACAGAGCGAGACAGAAAGAACCATACAGCCCTTAACACCCTACGTCCGTACCGCAGCACCCTTTGCACAATGCAAATAAAAGTTCATTACAAGCCGAAACCAAGACGCTCAAAAGTCTCTGTGAATGTGTCGTGGCATTGTTATGGACGGTCCTTCCTCCTGTCTCCCCTCTTCCTTCATCCAACTCTCTCGCTTTCTCTCTTTCTCTTTTCGTTGGCCTGCCTTTTATGGTCAATGCCCCCCACGCGTCATCGGTTGCGGGTCGTGTGTGTGTGTGTGTGTGTGTGTGAGCACCGGATATGCCACATCCGTAGAGTCCGCACAGTCCGCAAAAGTCCGTGGCGTCCGCACAGAGCGTGGAGAGCAAGTCAATAAAAAATTCTAAAGCCAAAAAGGAAATAAATTAACAATAAGCAATGATTTTGCTTTTGCTTTCGCTGCTGCTTCTTTCACTACTTTATGCTTTTTGTTGGCCAGTTTTTGATACGTTTATAAGCACGATATGATATGGTATCGCTTATCCACAATTTGCGGATGTTGTACATAATTTGACGCCGGCCCTTTGTGGGCCAAAGAAAATGCAACAATAAATTCCATTTGAAATTGAGCTCTAATTGAGGTGATTCAACAGAAATGAAATATATTTGGCAAGCTGTTAAGCTGCACTTAAACTTAATTTAAATTGAAGTTTTTCACTTTTATCAACTGACCTCAATGTCGCCTCAACTTAACCTCAGTTACTGCCATTTCATTTGGGCATTTAACCTGCACTTAGCCTTAATTTAACAAGCCAAGCTCAGCTTTAACCGCTTAGGCAATGCGATTTAAATTAAATCTTCATTCATTATGCAATCTATGCACAGCTTACTTTCATTTGTTTCACCTTAACCTCATTCAGTGCATGACCTAACCTCACTTTCATGCTGAAAATGTCAACGTCATAGCCTGCCATTAGTTGGCTTGCAATTTACAATCAATTTACTTGCATTTTTATGAAATTTCATGCCACTTAATTAACCCACAGCTGCCACAGACTTTGCCGTGTAAAAACCTTAATTAACCTATTACCTTTTGTGCGGCAGGCGAACAAAAAGTGGCAAGGAGAAGCAGAAGAGGAGCAGGAGAGGAGCAGGAAACAACTGCAACGCCAACAACCATTCAACACGTCATGCAAAAATGCTAAGAGAGCCAAAGTTTGAACGCTTTTTCATGCCAAAAGCATGTGAAAGGTGTTTGGCTCAGACTAAAAGTTTGCCCTCTGTTTTTTTTTTTTTGTTTTTTCGTTGAAATTGTGCCAATAAATTGAACTGCTGTGGGGTTAAACCAAGGCATTTGTGCTTAGAACTGCTGAAAACTAATAAGAAATGAGAAAAACTGCCCTGCGGACGACAGCAAACGGCCAAAAAGCAAAAATATTATGTTTGATGTAATTAGAAAAAGTTTTCGCCACTGATTTGGCTTTTGTTTTGTGGCATTTTTTTATTTCTCAGGCAGAAAAAGCAATTTACAACAAACTTAAAAAATCGCTTTCAATTTGAGTTTCGTTTTTATTTCGACAGTCGTTGGTTTCTCTTATCAAATTAGACATGAGGGAGAAATTGCGCCCTTGCAGTGAGGGGTTAAAGGTGTTGTGACAGAGGGATGTTTGCTTCTGAAATTGCCTTTAACAGCTTACCAAACCATATCGTATGGCATCGTATCGTATCATAGGCCTCTCGATACCATGCTTATAAACCTGCCAAAAAGAGATTTTAATGACAGCGGCAACCGCTGCGCTTTATGGGTCTTTATGTGTTTCTTGGATGGTGCTCAGCAAAAGGCATTCAATGTGGGCGTGTTTATTGTCGCCAACAGCGTCAGGATATTAGAAATAAACACAACACAACAGGAGGTCTTCCCCCCCTTCCCAAGATATTTGCGGAAGTTGCCCGAGTCGATAAGCGCCAGCCCCATAGAAGACAATAACAAACTGAGGCAATAATTTGCCAAAAAAAAGTCTAAACGCTTATACGAACATGTTTGCTGTACCTTAATGTAAAGCTGACTTTAATGCCCGATTTTATGTTATGAACTTGTGCAGAAATTTGCATATAGAAATCGTGGGCTAAATTGAAATTTCTATGGCGCAAACTTAGCTCAATGGATGCTTCAATTTTAGATAACGTAAGTATTTTTCCATCTGCATATATCATTTATTTAACTGACATTTACAACTTGTTCCAAAGGCGATTCATTAGTCTCTGTCTCCGTCGTCGTCTCTTCTGGCGTTCGCATCATTAACATTGCTTTTCACACTTTTCTGCCTTTGTTTCCTACTGGTCATTGGCCTGGCTCTGAGTCCGGGTCGAAGTTTACAGTTGAACATTTTTATTTCAATTTTTTGTAGATTTTTTTGTTGCTTTGTTTTGGCCTTTGGGGCGCGTCAAATGCGTAACGCGCAAAAAAAAGCAGCGAACCTTTCTGCTTTTAGCTTCATTCATTTGATGCTGATGCTTTTACTGCTGGAGCTTTATGTTTTTCAAATCATATTAATTTGAATTAATGAATTTAATTGCTACTAATTAGTGGCCCGCCAGCGCCGACAACTTGAGCCCCATAATGAACTCAACCGCTATTTTGAGAAATGCGCATGTTCTAAATAATAATTATAATGACTAGAAACTTAAGCTGAAACCAATCTGCAGTTGAGTCTGAGCTCAGGTCTGAGCTGATTTGAACGTGCCACATTTAAGAAGAGCGTAATCATTTAATAGGAAAAGCAATAAACTGAAACTTTGTCTAAACAACACTTTAATTGCACCTTAAAGCCACAATTTAGAGCTCGCCCGCAGGCTTGACTGCGCTATACCCTGTAAAACGATTGTTTGCAATTATTTAATTATTTGAGCACTTTAAAAACATTTCATTTTATGAATGTCTGTTATGTTTTTCCAGTCACGTACTGCCGCCTGGCAAATTTAGAGCTCATTCAGTGTTTTGTGCATAAACAAATATATATGAAAATGTAAACCAAACAAATCAACTTCACGCAGGCAGCAGAGGAAACAAAACAGAAGCCGCTCAAACGTGCCAATAAAAAAGCCATATAAAAAAGCTGAGGGCTAAGAGTGACAGAGTGATAAGTGTATACTCTTTCCTTGACTTTTGTAGGGTATAAATGGGCATAAATTGGCAAGTTTGAGGCATGCCTTAAGCTAGTTGTAATGCGCACTAAAACCAGACAAATAAATCGATGCAGTAAGCTGTGGCATCAACTGCAACAACTGCAACCACATCAAGTGGCAGTTGCATTAAACACAGTAGCTGTCTAAGCTCTGTGCAACATATTGTCGCATGTTGTCGAGTGTATATCGAGCTGTGTGCGCAGTGTATCTACAACTTCTTGGCCATATCTTTAAGTTTGTATCTGGCCTGGCAGCTGATGTGCCACGCACGTTTTTTTGTTGTTTTATTTTTAAAGGCTTTTGTTGTTGCTGGCGACAAGTACAACAACAGAAACATCAACAACATTGGCAGCAGCCATTTTTGCTACCGGTTTTACGCGTCAAAGTGCGCGTAACTTTTGCCGCATGCCACATGCGCGTTGCACACACAATGTTGCTGTTGTTTTCGTTGCTGCTGTTGCAGTTATTATGCTGCAAGTTGGCTCACAGTTGTTGGCAACTTTGCTACGTTTTAGCCCTTTTTCTTAAGCAACTGCTTCATCTCAAGGGGCAAAAAACCCTCTTAAATACATAGTGTAGGTAAATATTCTATATTATATTCTATATATTTTATATGGAGAATTGTCGATTATACCCATTAAAACATAATTATCTAGTAATTCTATGTAACATACAGAAGAAGCATCTTTTTATCAACGTCCTTGACCCCACGTTAGGCGCCATATTGAAACCTGTTGCCCACAAAGCTGTAACATTTCATATTGTCTCATATTTCATAAGTATCAGCTTCTCTTTATAATATTCATATATTTCCTTAAAGCTAGATTCATAACAAGAAGAAATATTCATCTAAAATGGATTATACAATCATTATTGAGAGAATGAATTCTAAAATAATATTTTATTTTTCACATAATATGTTAGCTTAAAATTGTATATTTATCAATTTTTAGACCCTTTACTTTAAAAAAGTAAAAAGGGTCTATTAACTTAGTGCAAAGAGAAAATGTGTGTAACACCGAGAAGGAGGCGTGGCAGACCCCATAAAGTATATATATTATTGATCAGGACGACAAGCCGAGTCGATATAGCCATGTCCGTCTGTCTGTCTGCCTGTCTGTCCGTCCGTCTGTATGAACACATAGATCTCAGCAACTTTAAGAGCTAGAGACACCATATTCGGGATTTAGATTCTGCTAATCAGTAAGCAGTTTTAGATTTTGAATACCTCCCCCTCTTCCCACGCGAACCGCAAAAAGCTACTGCAGCCACAGCTTTAAAGTTATTGACTTGTAATTCGGTACTCAACTAGTTTATGACATTCTCTATTGACGCTGTGAATTTCGTTATGATCGGATAAGAAACACCGAACATATGCCACAGACAATTTGCCGCACTAGGAAGAGGGGGGTGGTATGCCTTGCATACGCGGGTAGCTTAGTGTGAGTGGCTCTGATTGTGTTTGTATGTACATATAGTAGTAGTAGTAGTAAAGTAAAGGGTCTCGTACTGTCGGTTACGTCCGACTGTAGCCTCCGTCCCACTGATCTGCCCCGTCCATATATTTAAAGTTAACAAAAACGTCTGTGTATTTTTGGATATGGTTTAACTGTTAGTTCTATTGGGTTCCGTATAGAGCTTGTAAAACATCGATGGTAATCTCGATATTATCGATGTTTTATCGAAAACACTTACAAGCTGCCATCGTCGAGCTCATCGAAAAATTAAAAAATTATTGTACGTTTATTTGATCGAAGTACACATAATTTCGATTCAAAATTGAGGTCTCTGAATGAGTACGACGTTGTTACAGTACAATTTCTCAACTCGTTGAAACAACATCTTTTTTTTACAAAATATTTTAAATTGTATAATTAAATTATTTTTATTTTGAATAACCTGTCCAAAATTTTAGTAAGTATAAAAGTTTAAATAATTCTCTATAAATTATATTCGCATAAACAAAAAGTTTCGTTGCAGTTGGTTTGAATAAATTCTTTTATTTGTTGGCATATTTTATTACCGGAAAAATGGAGTTGAAGAGGCGGGTTAGCAGTGGTTTTGAATTATTCCTCAAAGAATACTGCCTTAAAAACTATGGAATAGATGCAATTGGAATGTCGGTTGGAGGTGCCAAGGCATGGAACAGAATGACGATGAGTCAAAGGCAGAAGTATGACCTGAGGAGCAGGAGCCGCAAATACTAATCTGATTTTGGGTAGCTTGCGTCCATATTAGCTAATATGGACGCAAGCTACCCAAAACCAGAAGGTTTTCTTTCAAGGTACTCCACTGAAGGATGTCTTGAACTTTTATTTGACAAAATTTAATTTCTAAAATAAAATACCCTAAAACTCAGCCATAATAATGTTCCCAAGTAAATTATAAGATCAAATCTAATCCATCATTAGGTGTAGAGCCGATTGTTTGTAGTGTTTGGCAGAGTTATGTCCGAAATGAAAGAATCGCTAGAAAATAGTCTGTAATCAACTGTGGGATGTCCTTAAATTCTGTAAATGATAAAAGCTAATCGGTCGACAAGGCTACAGTCGTGGGAACTAGACTAACTAGAAGAGATGGTAGCAGTAGGATGCCTTCAATAATGACTGGGCTTGACAGAATCAAATAAACAGACGAGCTAAATTGTATCTTTAGACCATTTACTTTAAAAAAGTAAAAAGGGTCTATTAGATTAGTGCAAAGAGGAAATGTGTGTAACACCCAGAAGGAGGCGTGGCAGACCCCACAAAGTATATATATTCTTGATCAGGACTACAAACCGAGTCGATATACCTGTCTGTCTGTTTGTCCGTCTGTATAAACACCTAGATCTCAGCAACTATAAGGGCTAGAAACACCATATGCGGTACTTAGGTTCCCCTATTCAGTAAGCAGAACGAGTTTGTTTTAGATTTTGGATATCTCCCTCCCCTTCCCCCGTAAACCGCAAAAAGCTGCTGTAGCCACAGTTTTAAAGCCATTGATTTGTAATTTGGGATGTAACTAGTTTACATTCTTTATCGACGCTGTGCAATTTGTTTCGATCGGATAAGAAACAGCGAACATATGCCACAGACAATTTGCCGCACTAGGCAGAGGGGGGTGGTGTGCCTTGCATACGCGGGTAGGTTAGTGTGCGTGCCTTTGACTGTGTTTGTAAATGCATAAAGTTAAAGTAAAGGGTCTCCTACTGTCGGTTACGTCCGACTGTAGCCTCCGTCCCACTGATCTGTCCCGTCTATATATTTATTACAAATTTAAAACAAATTTAAAGTAAGGTGTAAATTATTTATTTTTTTATTTCTTTCTCCTTCTAAATTTTGCTACAAATCTATCCGAAGTTTATATTCAGAGTATCGTAGGAAATTGTATTTTATTTTCTGTAAAAATGAATCGATTATTTAAATATTTGCTATTTGCAGTCAAGCAGAATAGCACATTTCGTTAGTTAACATTTGATATTGCTTCATTTCTTATTTAGAAACTGCATCTTGGAAGATTTAGCTCAATAGGTTCTGACTGTCAACTCTGTGCTGTTTGAACTTTTAGTTGAACTCATATGTGACCTATCTGTATCTGTATCTGTATCTGTATCTGTAACTCATGTGGATGGCATGCCCTCTCAGCTATGTAGAGCATTTGTCTGCATATTTCATTTCATTTGAATTTCTCATTCCCTCTGTCCCTTTTAAGTTATGCATTCATTGAGTTGTTCGTAGAGCGTTTATGAAATTTTTGCTAATACTAGATTATATTTACTTGCTTCATTTCCAGCGCATCCTTTGGCTCTGCTCTGCTCATCTCTTTTGCTGTGAGCTTTATCTGGCAAAGTGCTGCATTAATGCAGTTCTCTCTTGGTTTTCTTCTGGCTTCCCCCTTTCCTCCTCTGCCATATCATAAATCATTCATACGCAATTCTTTTTTATGGCATTCGATAAGGCGGCAAAGCTGCTTGGCTATTTGTGCTCAATTCTCAATGCTCAACTCTCAGCCAACTGCGGGTTTAATGCATTTCCCCCCCTACCTTGGGCATTAGAGCAACAACTGACCAAGTCTTGGATAAATTATGTTAATTTCATAGCCAGTAGTCGGTTTTATGCTGTCTCTCGTTCTCTTTATCATAATAGCTTGACAAATGAAGTAAAACGCACTACGAAAACCAGAGCAAACCGAGTAATTGCGACTCAAGAGTTACCCAGTTTATCAACTGTAGCATATGCCTTTGCATACATACCAATTTACAGGGTATATCAAAGCCGAAAGCCAGCTGTACCTCGACTTGGTCTTTGCGATTTACAACTTGCGCCATATAATTTGCAAAAGCGCAACAAATTGTTAATTTTCTTTGCTTTTCTTTCAACCTTATCCCTTCTCTGCCCTCTTTTTTTTTACAGTATATATATGTAGTACTACATTCGTTACAGTTATTTCTCTGGCTGTCTATCTTTGGCTTTTTCTTTTGCTCCCCTGCTGTTGCTGTTTGTTAATTTACATATTTTTGTTTTTTATTTCTTTTTCGAGTTGACTTGTTAAATTTCAAATAATTGTTAAAGCAACAAAGGCGAAATGAAGGAGATCTTATAAGAAATACCAAGCTAATAAAGCCAAAATTGTTTGTTTTATTCCATTTTTATCGTATTGTGGGTGAAAAGCATATTTTTGCAGAAAAAATTTGCTATTTTTACAAGTTTAGATCATGTTTTTTAGAAAAGTACAAAGCGTCTGTTGGGTTTATTAACATGGCATATAGAGCTCACAGATTGTAGAGAATTTAATTTTTTTTTTTTTTTGTGAAAATATACAAATTTTTATTATACTTTATTTTATGGTATACTATTACTGTTATTTAATACTTGAGTTCTCCAATAGTTTAGAAAGATCAAGATTAATTCTACACTGTATCCAAATAGATATTTTAACAATAAAATCGGTCTTTAACTGTCGCTTACATACGACTGAGGGCATATTATTTTATGGATTCAAAATATTAAAAAAGTTATGATAGAGCTTCTGCTTTGTTAAGCAGCAAATAATACAGTAAATAATTATGCAAAATGTATATTAAATATTTAGCAGGTAAATTTATTAAATCAGCAGCATAATTAAAGTGACAGTATTTCTGTATGAACAGCTGGTCACATTGTCATATTTGTATTTGGTATTCTCATGCAGTTTTCAATGGGGCTTTGCTGTTTGTTGTCCACATTCAAATTGGTGCAAGAACGCCTACGGGCTTATGCGATTTCTGCTTTATATGCTAGACACACTTGAACACCCGCACATACAGATATAGATATAGTATATTTATATATATAAACACATACACACACACACACACACACACACTCACATTGCAATCAGATTGCTGGCCAGGCATTTAGCATAAATTAAATATTTGCCTTTTGAAATCCCTGTGCTCGTCTCCCTCTCTCCCTCTCTCTCTTCCCTCTGTTGCTGTCTCTGTCTGTTGCTGCCTATCACTTGTTCCCTCTTTATCACTGTGACAGTTAGAGAAGGCATTTATGCAGGTGATTCATAGGTCTCATCTGATCCCCAAAAACGGAAATCCATCAAATGAGCTGCCAAAGCGTCGCGCAGTCAATACAAATTGCTATCGTCTCTGATGCCCCCCTCCCGACTCCCTCTCCCCTCTCACCACTGACTGATCTGTCGCTTACGTTTATTTACTTAACGAAAAGTACCTCAGGATGCAGTGCGGAGGGGCGGGGGGGGGGAGGTCGGACTATTGCTATCTGTGAGCATTATTCAATGTTTGCTGCGAACGTGCGCAAATTACAAATTCAATGCACGTAGCCTAAAGACGGCGAGACTCTGCCCGAAGTTGGAGCTTAGAAGTTGCTACACTGCTCAAAATAATAGACTGTACTTCATCACATTTAATTAAGCTTAAATTGTAATGGGCTTGAAGCACAAGAATAGAGCAGCTTGAATCTATATTAATCTCAAATTAAATTAGTTGATTAATTTTTTTGTCATGCAAATTTCTTTAGATTTTTTTTTTTCAAGTGTAAGTTGGCAGTTGCTGCTGCTGCTGGCCATATTTACGCTGCTTTGCCGCCATCATCGTCGCCTCAGCAGCGGCTGCGGCAGCGGCACTCAACCAGCTGACGACACATTAAAATAATGTATTTTTAAATTTAACATTAATTGTCGTTGAATGCTTTCTGAACGGCCGCCCCTCCAGGCCCACCCCCCCTCGCTCTCTCTCTATCGGCCTGCCGCTTTTTACCGTTGCGTGCCACCACATTATGAATGCCCCCAGGCTGCTTTTGGGGCAGCTCTTAAGGAGTGCCGCACACATTGTCTGCTCTCTCTCTTTCTCTATCTTACTGTCTCTCTCTCTCTCTCTCTCTCTCTCTCTTCTCTCTCTCTCTCTATCTCTTTCTCTAGTGCATTAAGTCATCATTTTTATACCCTGTGCCCATTGAAAAATGGGAAAACAGGGTTAATAACTTTGTCAGAATGTATGTAACAGGCAGAAGGAGGCGTGGCAGACCCCACAAAGTATATATATTCTTGATCAGGGAGACGAGCTGAGTCGATTTAGCGATGTCCGTCTGTCTGTCTGTCCGTCTGTCTGTCTGTCTGTCTGTCTGTCTGTCTGTCTGTCTGTCTGTCTGTCTGTATGAACGCGTCGTTCTCAGCAACTACAAAAGCTAGAGATGCCGTTTTGGTTGCTATAGATAGGTAGTTATCTTACGCAGATCAAGTTTATTTCGAAAATTGGACGCCACGCCCCCTTGACGCCCAAAAATCAATAAAACCCAAACAACCTCGTGTTTTTTAACATAAAAAATTGAATAACAAGCGTAATATTAAACATAGAAGGTTGTTATTTGGAACATAAGCTCTCTTGTATGATATTTAACTATCATGAAAAGCGCATTGAAATCGGTTAAGAAACACAGGAGATATAAGCTTCACAATAGTTGAACTTAAAAGTTCAAAAACAAGCGTAATATTAATCATAGAATGTTGTTATTGTTGAATATATATTCTCTTATATTATATTTAACTGTCCTGAAAAGCGCATTGAAATCGGTTAATAAACAAAGGAGATATAAGCGACGGAATACTGCATGCACACGCCGTTGCAGCTCAGCAACCTTACGCTTGGAAATAGTGTGCGAGCGAGATGGCGATACCAAGCACGCTGCTGGGCAATTGTGCGATTGTGAGAACATTTGAACATACAAAGTTAAACAGCAAGCGTAATATTGAACATAGAATGTTGTTATTTGGTATAAACGCTCTCTTCTATTATATTTAACTATCTTGAAAAGCGCATTGAAATTGGATAATAAACACAAAAGATATAAACGAAACGATGCGCGCCCATACTATTCTTTATAAATAAATTAAATTATATTTGAAATATTTTATTAAATTATATACTGTATTTGCGAGCGCGCAGCGCGACCTTTGGCACAGGGTATAAGACAGTCGGGCCCGTCCGACTGATCTGCTCCGCCCATTCTGGTTACTGTTGTATTTTTTTTCAGTGTTTCGTTTTGGGCTGAAGCAAAGATTTTCATAAATCGTTTTGGCGCTGCTGTTAATGTTTTCCATGTTTTATTATTGCACAAGGGGAAATATGTTTTTTATGGCTTTGCCATTTTGCATGCATTAGCGTTTTTCTCTTATTGCGAACTGTACCCGGGGAAAATCAGGAAAAACACGGCCTAAGCTCAAGTGGAAATATTTGATTGTGTTTGAACAGCACTCAAAAAATTGCAATAAGCTCATTATTGAAGGAATAACAATTATAATAAAATTATAATCAAGCATAATATATTACATTTATTTAATAAATTAACAGATTTTTTCAATTATTCAAAAAATTAAAAAATTTAATTATTTATTATGAGTCTGGTTTAAATTTGAATTGTATTTGAATTTTTAGAAGTGTCTAGTTTAATTTGAGTTGCTCAGCATTTAAAAATATGGAAGTAATTTGGAATATTGCACAATAAAATCTTAAATGACCAATTATAAACAAAATTATTTAAATATTATTTTAATGAAGTTTTATAGAATTTTGTAAATTTATTTGTTTAGAATTTTAGAATTTTTTGTAAATTTAAAATATGTGAGTATATGGCATTATTGCACAAAAGTATCTTAAATAATAAATTATTATATATGATAAATTATGCAAATTAATTTTTTTAAACTCTATTTTTTATATTTTGAATGAATATATCTGCCCAAGTTTAGTGCGCCAATCAATTAATTTAAAGTTTTATAACAACGTGAACTGTCTAATAATGTTTAAGCCAAGTCTGCTTTACGATTAGTGCAATCAATCGATAATTCCATTCGATTGCCATTAGCTGGTGCTAAGCTCACACTTTGCATTCTCGGCTCTATTCGGGCATTTACAATGGGCAGTTAATGTTCCGTATACGCTCCGGTAACTGCCCATTCAGTAGGCCATCTCCACTTTCATTGGATTTGCCTAACAAGCCATAATCATGTGCTGCTGTATTTAATTACTACCAGGCTGCCAATTGGAAACTGCACAGAATGTGAGCAGGGGGAGGGGAGAAAGGAGTGGGGAGATGATGAGATACATACATATATATACTTGTGTGTGTGTCAACTACAGCCTCACTTAGGAAATTCTAATGCGCCATAATGCCAAACACAATTGAGTCATTAAGCCGCAATCCAATTAAGCCCAAAAACGGCAAGAGCGCAGCAAAAAACAACACCAAAAAACACAAATAGAATAAAATCAAGAAGTCTACGGAGCATATTCTTCTATAGGCTTCTATTTGGGCTTGTTACTTGTTGTGCTTTGGCCCAAAAAGCGCACACTGCTAATATTCAAAAGGTTAAGATGCACGTTTTTTATGGCACTTTAACGTGACCATTTTAGCAGCCATTTTGTTTTACATTTCTCTTATCCAAGATTTATTTCGTGTCTGCTTTCGACCACGTAGGTCATTAAATTGCTTAGAAATCGCGGACATCGGCTTTCCGGCACTCTTAGCCCAGCCCGCTCCGGACCAGACCGTTTTTAAATGAACCACAAAATGACTGTGAAACCGGCAGCACGCACCGTCTGCTTAGGCCTGCACAGTGGGCAAATGCGTGCAAAATGTTGAGAAAAACCCTACTGTAAAATTATATCGAAGCAGTTGGAAGAAATATGAATAGAAGAGTGGTAGACATAAATGAAGAAGAAGAGATAGAAGTGAAATGGGTAAAAACAGGGTTAATAATTTTAAGAGAATGTATGCAAAAGGCAGAAGGAGGCGTGGCAGACCCCATCAACTACTTATATATATTTTAATATTAAAAAAATAAAATAAAATTACAATTTAATATTCAAATAAATTTGTATCGTTTAAACAAACTTCGTAAATTTTGAGGTTGACACACACTTTATAAAGTAAAATGTGAAATATTGAAAGCTTTTACATGAGAATCAAAAATTCAAGAAAATAAATATTATAATTTAAAACATAAAAATTAATTTTCTTAGCATTATTTAAATATTCCTATTATAAATATTGATATTTTTATTGCAGATATTTTCACACCTGTCCACTGTGCTTTACGCTGCTTTCGTTGATTTGAGAGTTTATTTTGGGCTTCGCAGCATCGAAATGGATACAGTTAATGCCACAGAATGATGTCTAATGACGGTTTCGTCTAACAACACACAAACTCCATTCGAAACTCGAGTTATGATGGGCGGTTGGCAGTTGGGTTAGTTAGTTAGTTTGTCTAGCTTGTAATTGAGTTTCAAGCAGGGTGTTCAACTCAAACACATTAAAAATTATGCGCTTTCACAATTGTAAGCTCATCTTTATATAACTTATTTTAATCAAAAAAAAAGTTATGGCTTTAACCCTCTAACGGGTAAGACCGTCTACAGACGGTCTCCAGTTTTTGGCGTCTAGCGATCAAACTGTTGACTTTTTTGAATCAAATGAAATTGATATATCTTTAAAATTAAATTTCTTTTCTTTTAAGATATATTTAACCACATTTCACCCACGCGTTCAATTACAATCATCGTCTGAACTTGAAAATTTGAAAAAACTCAGAAAAAAATACCCCTTGACAAAAGTAGTTTTCGCACAAAATAAATAAAATATTTAAACTTGTCCAATCTACTTGGGATTTTTTTTACTGATAGCTCAGACAATATGTTTATTGAAATAAATTATTTTGTAATGCGTAAATTAATATAAATGTTGATTTGCATAAAAAATTCATTGACCGTCTGTAGACGGTCTTGCCGGGCTGAGCGTAAAAAATCGCGACTGCGCTGCCTGCGCTGCTTGCGAGTGCACAATTGCGGCCATAAATACTTCTAGTAGAGATATCGCTATGAAATTTTCACCAAAAATCTAAAAAATTAATTTAAATACACTATAAAAAAATTGGCCACATCGGCCGACTATATCCTATAGCTCCCATAGAACCCTCTAACGCGCAAACACTCGAGTGTATCCATATTGTCGATCATTTTAATGCGAAATAGCCGACTTTACCTATATAAGGCAATATATTTATGCATCCAAAAAATGGTTAATGCATAACCACATAATGCATAATGATCAATGGATGACTTTGCTTTGCTTGAAGATTCAAATATGAACTCGAAAAATAGTTTCATGGATCGGTTTCATGCTCGTGTAGAGTTCCGACATATTAAAAAAGGCTTTTCTATCATGGATATGGCCACCACTTATAGAGTTTTGAGAGGGAATAGTTCCTGGTCTTATCGCCAGCAAATCTACTTATTATATATATATAGTTCGCCCAACATCTCGTGATGATGCAAAAAATACTCCTAATATATCATTCAATTTACCTTCATATATTAGATTTAATAAAACTGGTGAAATGGTGCAATTCTAATGAAATTTAAACATTTTATAACAAATGTAAATTCCATAACTACAGTAAAAAATTGTTTTCAATAATATCACCAAACAAAAAGTAATCATAATATATTTAAATGATCGACAATACACAAATACACACTCGAGTGTTTGCTTTTTTTTATAGTATATTTAAATTATTTTTTTAGATTTTTGGTAAAAATTTCATAACGATATCTCTACTAGAAGTATTTATGACCCCGGCTGTGCACTCGCAAGCGCAGTCGCGATTTTTTACGCTCAGCCCGGCAAGACCGTCTGTAGACGGTCAAAAGTTTTTTCCACCTAGCGGGCGTTCTAATCAATATTTTGGGATGAAATTCAAAACTTAAGCTTTTGTCGACAATATTTACCACCAAAAAAAATCCCAACTTCATACGACCATTTTTTCGAGTTTGCCCGTTAGAGGGTTAAGAAAAGTGTTTTCTTGATAATTTATGCTAGGAACTCTTGATTTTTATATTGTTAAATAAATTAAAATCGTTTTCGCGCAACTTACCTTCGACTTTGGCCAGCGCCAGAACGGATATGGTCTGGAGAGCGGGAACTGCCCAGGCAACCAAATGGAATAAATGAGATTTATTTTCAATTGCCTCGTGGCCCCATTTGAGTCCGGCGGCCAGGAACCAGGCAAAAGCCAAACATGACCACCACGCAAAGGCGGCCATGCAACAGAAATACAATGCCATGAATAATACGGTGCACGACGTGGTCTGACGATGGCCCTACAAAAAGGAAACAAAATAAAATGCGAAAAACAAAAAACAAATGAGCAAAGTTTGGTAAATAAAATATGAAATTTCGTTGGAAGCTAGCGACTTACCTGGGTTATGGTGGACATCATCTGCAGGCGTCCCAGCTTCACTGGAGGCGGAAATGGTTCCCGACACGACACCGAATCCCCCGCTCCCAATCCTGCCACGTAGGCGCAGCCAACGACCAGATAACACACGGCCAGAAAGACAATTGCACGCTCTGGATACCGAAAGCGGGATGAGTCTATCAGAAACGTAAGCACCTGCAAAAAAGGGGGGAAAAAATCATACAATAATAAGTAAATTATGCATAATTAATATACAGTCGCAGAGCGCGCACAAATTAAACATATTAAATGGGCATATTTCAGTTTAATTAAGTCTGTAATTATTGCAAAGATGCCGCCGCTGCGTGATTCGCAAGGCTTAAAACTGCATTAGGAGAGGAGAGGGGAGGAGAGGAGCGGAGGTTCCTGGCCAGTGCCATCTCCTTTAGGTCATTAGGCAACACACATTAGCTGATTGTTGTGCAATTTATTTGATCTCAGCTCATTTGTATCTCCAGGGGCAGGGGCGCCGGAGAGGTGAGCTTGGAGTTGGCCCTAATGAGAGACCTTGGTTGTGATATGTTTAATTGTAGTTAAGCCAAAGATACACTCGCAAAATGACAACTATTTTCCATAGTTTTTTAAAGCAAATTGTAGCATGTTTAATTAAAAATTTTATTACAGGTGAGAGTTTCTGTGGAAATTTAATTGGAATACTATTAAATTACTTCAACGGCTTGAATTAATTAAAATTTCCTTCTTTTCATTTTTGCATTTCCATTGGTTGTGATATTTTTAATTGTAGTATGATATACTCGGAAACAACATTATAAATCATTTTAAAAAAAAATTGCACCACCAAAACCGCATATTTCCTACACACAGCTCGCGTTGCGCGCTTCCCTTAATTTAATGCTAAATTTAGCTATACAACCGCTGCGATTTTGCACTGTGTATATATTTAATAATGCCATTAAGCTTCAATTTCGCATTTCAGCTGCACACAAATTGCTTGACAATTCTTTAGGCTTTAGGCGCAATTTCAATTAAATGAGCCACTTTGATGGGCCACAAATGGCATCTGCAGAGCCCACCCAACAAATAGACAAAACCCATTCAACACATGAACTGAAAGCTACACAAAATCCAGAAACCCAGCATCATCTCAACGGCCCCAAACCCACAATTCAATCCTCTCTGTTTTCTGCATGCTGATTACGCACCATTTAAATGAATTCATTACCATTTGGACTAAGCCTCGGCTGAGTCTTACTTGCCAGCCTCCTTTGTCCTTTGTCTTCTGAGTGCTGTCTTTTGTTGCTTTTTGCCTAACCCAAAGCAATTTAATTTGATCATTACAAAACTATCAGCACAGCTGAGTGTGGCTGAGGAGTAGAGTTGAAGGCAGTTCAGCCTGGTATCATTATTATTATTATTATTGGTCTTACGAGCGAGAAACATTTGAATTATTCATAGATGTAAGGCACAAATCGTAACGCAATTGTCACAAGAAACAGGCATTCATACGTAAAGATTTGCAGACTTTGTGCTGTGATTTGTTAGGGTATGATGAGCACTAAGTGGGCATAACATTTTTTGGTAGATTAGAAATAATATTTAATCTTGAAAAATACGCCTGTTAATGGAATTATTATTATATTATTTATTGGAATTTTTATTATTTTCTCTAGCTGTATTTTAAAGGGTAACTTTAAGTCTTTGATAAAAAAATGTATGTTTCTTCTCGTATGTCTTCAATTATAGTTCTGTCTAGTCGCAGTGCCCGCCCACACTGACAGAAACTCTGAGCTCATTTGCATGCAAAATTTATGCCAGATTTTTGGGTGTGTGTAGCGCTTATTTGTTGACATAGAGAGACGCGATTACAAAGCATCAGAAACGTAAAAAACAGCGCAGTGAAAGAGAAACAGTCAAAAAAGAAAGAAAAAAACTGAATTGAATTGAATTGTTTATTTATGCCAAGCAATTGGGGAAAGGATTGCAGACAGGTCGCTAGCTCTGACAAAAAGCAAGGGTTACGCGTATTTCAGTTACCCCCCCTCAACATTTCCAGCCTCCCTCAGCTGCCTCCTCTCTCCACTCCCTACGCTTTGTTAGCAATTTGTTGTGCCACGCATGCTGCTCATTTCATTTGTGGAGTCAGTCGCAAAGGGGGCGTGTCGGCTTGTAGGTGTGACTGCAGAAATTGTAGCTACAAATGAAGTGAAATACTAGGAAAACCGAGACACAACACACAGTCGGATGTAGGACTCCCCCAGCTCCGACTGTGACTGTACCAAAAAAAAGAAAAAAAAAACCAAAAATTATGCGTTTCTCGTGCTTTCAGCTTTGCTTTCTGCTGTCAGCTCATCGTTGTTGTGAGTGGCGTGGGAGCCGGGGAGAGGCAGACAGTACATTTTGGTAAACATGGGGCGTATACTTAGCCAGTTTCCGGCTCGCATTTAACTAGGGCTAGTATTAGCAAAACCCACAGCATACGATATGTCCAACATATACAATGATATAACGCTCAGTTTCGACTGCTCACAAAGCATAAACGGGCCTATGTGCAGAGGCTCTAAGTAGTTATAGTATGATTATTAAAAATATAGGAGTGTAGGCATAGAAAAGCTAGATCTCTTATTGTTGAATTTGAGCTTAAGGCATAAAGTTACTCCTTGTTACATGATATTTATTTTATTAACAGGTACTTTAAATAAAGAGTGCAAGCGAAGATATGAAACAGACAATTTGTTGCCAACATAAAACTACGAAATTACAATAAATAAATAATATTTATTATAATACCAAGGTCACTTGCCAGCACATCTGCATCGCACAGCTGCACTCACTGTACTGTGATTAGCAGCACTGCAGCAGCAGTAATTTAATAGTGTTTACAGGCTGCGCTGTCGCTGTCTGTTGATCAGTTCTCGCCACAGACCCCCTTACCAGTCCGCTTCTGGGGTAAGCGAACAAGTCGCCAGCTGGTGACAGCGGTGCTCTCTTGTTGCTTACAGTTCATACATATATTGCCTCTGTATGTATGGAAGTGGCTCAGTCATTATTGAAACACAAAGTACAGGGACTGCTACTGTCGGTTACGTCCGACTGTAACCATCTGCCCGTCTGATATGCGCCGTCATTGCTGGTTATTTAATAAAGGACTTAAAAATGAATTTATTTTAGATTATTGCTATTCTAATTAAGTTTTAATATTTATTTATGTAACAATTTCTTCATTTATTTGCCTTATAAACGTTTTATCTCTTCTTGATGCTAAAGACCTTATTTCTCATAAAAAAATAAATTCTTCCTGTCTTATTGATTTATATTTAGTTAGCAAAGTTCTATTAACTCTCTTAAAGCTCAGCTGCTTTATTTATGTTAAACCTCGTATATTTAGTTTATAGCCATTATAACTCTTCTTTATGCTAAAGACCGTTTTGGAAGCGCTTATTTCTCATGACAGCTGCAACTTCCCTCTGCAATTATGACTCTCACGTATTTCAGACACACCTAGCTGCCTCTTTTCCTCTCTGCCCACTCTAATGGTCAAGTTTAATGTTTAATTTCAATTTCAACGCCGCTCTGGCTCATAAATTTTCTAAAACTAGTCATTAAAATCCGCCAAAAAAACTAAAGCCATCTCTCGGTTTTGTGCCTCCTACGCTTTGCCCCTTTATTGTTTGCCCCGCTTGGCTTTGTGTTTTGCATAAATTAAATATCATTTTTTACAGCGACTTTTTTCGGTTGGTTTTCATTTCAAATTCTAACTAAATGACAAGCATCATTTGCATACAGCCACGAGAACCAACAAGATTAGAGCCAGGGGATTACGGAGAGAGGCTCCAGTTTGTTCGGGGGTGTTACGATGTCGACGTCTAATTTAACGCCTATGATTAGCATAAAAGTCCGCACAGGTTCGACTTTTTATGCTTTCTGTTTGGTTTGAAATTTTTGCGTTGAACATATAATTGCGGCATAAATTGTGGTAAATGTTTTTTTTTTTTTAATAAATTTGTAGCTTTGAATTTTTGATATAGTATTTTATGGTTTTCGCTTGTCAGGCGCTGGCTTAAATGATTAAAAATTGGTTAATGCCGTCATTTAAATGTGCATATTTAAGCCATAACAAAGTTAATAATAGTTCATATATTTGGTTTGGTTAAAGCAAACGTCAAATATGACAAACTATTTATGCCAAAGTTGAAGTAAATTGAAATCGAGGCACAAAATACTAATTGAATTTACGAGTTTAAATCCTTGGAAATGTTATCAATATACCACTTGAATAATTTGTAGTTTGTACGGCTGGGAATGTTGTAGTTGACGTCAAAGCGGGAATTCTAGCTATTTCAGTTGTTGTTTAACTTTGTGCATTCATTGCAGTTGATTTTGTCATCATGACACGACATATTTGCTCACATCCTGATGAAAGTGTGTCCGTCCGTCCGTCCGTCTGTCGGTTCGCCCCTCAACTGGCGCCTCAGTCAGCTTCTGTTTCAGTGCAGGTTTTGTAATTAAGAAAAGTCATCAAAGTCAACACAACGTGATGTGCTGACTGACTGAATGACTGTCCCCCTCTCTGCCCCTCTGACTCAGGCTCCTCCCTTTCGCTTATTTGTTGTCAACATTATCAGCCACTGTTGCAAAAAACACTTTTTTCCCAACAGATCTGACTGTTTTTCAAGAGTTTGCTAAAAAAAATGTAAAAGTGCGGAAATTTTCGGGATATTTTTTGAGAAATAATTCAGCAATTTTTCTTTAATTGTAAAAATAAATTGCACAATAAATTCATGCCAAAATAAGAAACAATTATTGCTATTATTTTAATTTATATTTTCTCAAAACACTTTTTATGCTTAAGAATAATTTGGCTATGTTGTAAATATTTTTTTAAATTTTTCTTTCCACTAAACATAGCTTTTTTTCTCCACAAAATTTGGCAACACTGTTATCAGCACAGCATTCCTGCCTCTCTCTGCCAGTCTCTCTCTTTCCCCCTCTCTCTCTCACTCTCTCATCAAGTTTGTCACACTATTCCACTAGGCTGCTTTCCAACAAATCTCCCAAACCCATCGAGAGGCCCATTACAGTCGCAGTCGTTTCCTTTACGCTTTCATTGTAAAACAAATGTCATGTCACATGTCTCTTAGCTCAGTCTCATTCACATCTAATGCGTTTAATGAAAAAGGTGTTGATTGTTGACAGCTTCTCTCCCCTTTCTCTCTCTCATTTCCCTCTGCTATCCACCTTTCCTCTGCTCAGTGTCGCTAGTCGCAGTCTCCAGGCGATAACTTGAGCTCAGATTCCACGACATTTTACCTGTCGCATAAGGCAAAAGTCAACGTCAAAGTTTACAGACGTCACAGAAATTATATATATCTGTTTGGTTTTAGTTTGACTTTTGTTACAAAATACAAAATTGAAATAAATGTGCTTTTCTTTGGAGTTTTTGCCTGCTATATTGTTATGCACCCCAAGGAATTGTCGGCTTAAACTCTCAACTTTATTATTTTCTTGCTATGCATAGAATTCCAATGTCCAAACTCTGTCAATAAATTTCAATACAAATTTAATATTTTTCAATATTTTAATATTTTATTTAGTTTTTTGCCTGTTTTCTGTATTTATTGAAAGGCTTTTCTAATGTATTAAGTGCAGACAGTTCTCTCTCAAATAGCATTTTTCTATTGATTTTTTGCATGTGTATACACAACATGCAGCTTATTAAAAGCAGCATAAAAGACTGCATGAAAAGGCATAAAAAACGTTGAAGTGCATGCCATATATAACGCTTTAAATGGCACCAAATGTCATGCCAATAAATACAAATATTAGAAAAAAAGCTTAAACAAAGTATATGCCATGATGCTGACATATTTATTGGTATACAAAAAATTCTATTCTTTGTTTATCCGAAGATATGCAAGGATACGATTTTTTTAATTACAAGTAATTTGTATACAAATATAAAAGCTAAAAGACTTTTTTTCAGATTTTATGAATCGTTTATTAAGATAGTTTTGCGACATTAACTTTTTGCTTTCAGTTAACTTTCAGTTACACAACAATATCATTTGTGTTTTCATTTCAATTTCGCAGAGAGAAGAAGCGTACAATGCAGACGTGTGTATCATGTGAAAATGCATAAATAACAATCTGCATAAAAAGTTGCACAATGATGCTAAAAAAAAAAAGTAAAAAAGTAAATAAATAAAGAGCACACAAAACAATTCCATCATCATCAATGCGCTGAGAATGAAAATGAATTTGTCAAGGGCGGGGAACGAAATCTGTGAACCCGGGAGGAGTAGAAAGTGAAACTGCCAGCAAAATGCAAAATATGCAAAATAAACAAGCAAGAGACAGAGAGAGAAAGAGAGAGAGAGAGAGAGAGACGAATAGACAAAGAGAAGCTGAACTAGACAGATAGATAGGAGGAAAGCTAGAGAGAGAGATGGAGGGCGGGACATAATCATAATCATAAAAGAATAAGTAGAGATAGCTTTAATAGAGCTAAGCAGCGTAGAGGGCAACAAAATAATATAATAATTTGCGCACAAATTTTATCTTGGCACTGATGTGCCACGCCCACATGCGGAGATAAACTGCCAGCCTGCCTCTGACAATGGGCGACAAATTACATGCAAGGCAACAGATTTATCACAAGCAAAACACAAGTAAAATTAAGAAATCTGCAAAGCAAAGACTAAGAAATACCCTAGAAAGTATAGCCCAACAAATTATTAGAGCTATAAAGTCAATTCCTTGGCAACTCTACATTTATTTTACGCTTTCTACAGGGAGTTCTGACAAATAACATAAGCTGTAAGAACAGCAAAGGAGTGCAAGCCAAGGACTGAGAGATACCCTAGAATGTATAGCCTAACAAATTGTAAGCTCCATATAGTCAATAGCAAGGCAACTTTACAGCTAGCCAACTCTACATTTATTTTTAGGTTTTCTACAGGGTATACGAGTTGTGACAAATAACATAAGCTGTAACAAAAACTATGCAAAACATGTCGGAGTGTATGTGACAATGTGCCCCCCAGTTTTTCCCCATTTCGCCTGCATGTATCTGATGGATGTAGCTCAACTTTATGACATACACTGGCAACACTCTAAATTGCCAACGTCTCCTTTCTCCCTCCCTCGGCCGCTCCCGCCGCCCCCTCCGCCCATGCAGATCAGCAGCAGGCTACAAAATATTTGATAGATGTACTCGTTTTGACCCGCCTTCCGTTGATTTAGCCAAGTGCCTGGCGAATTATGTTATAAGGCCGTCCATCGGGATGGTCTTTCTACCTCTCTCTATCTCTTTCTCTTTCTCCCTCTATCTATCTCTATCTTTCTATCTTATGTTGGCAGTTTTTTCATCTGCTTTTTCAACTTGATTGCCTGGGCCAGGTTATGGCTGGCCTGCTTTGGCTAAATTGTTTTTTTATTCAAATTTATCGGTGGAAGGCACGCATGATAGATATGTTAAGGTCTAGATGTCAGTTTGGGCCCGGCTAACAAATTCGCATTAAAGCTGGGAATTGGTTTAATTTATGCTTAAACTGGAGGCTGTCAATTTCGCTTTAAATATTATGTGCAGCCAAATAAACTGCTGGGAAATTCTGGAAATTCTGTGCTCAATTCGAGCCATCTACGCAAAGCTCAAGCGTTATCCAGCAGCATTTTCCACTCATAATATTTAAACTTGGCTTTGTTCTCTGCATGGTTTCAGCCACGATACATATTTTCTTTATTATGCATGCAAGCGGCAGGCAAACATGCCAAGGGGCAACTGCCACACGCCCACCTGTGAATGGGAGGCAAGTACGAACAGAAGTTGGGGAAATATTTGATGAAGGGGAGGGGGGCATACATATATGTTTTGCCAAGTTTATTGAAAAATATGCGCTGACAGGTAATATGTCAATGCGTGGGATTTGCCAAAGTGCCAGCATCATAATAGACTTCGCTGCAGGAGCGGCGAAGGATCTGCGTTTCCACTTCCAACTTCCAACTCGGAATATGCAAAGTTGTTTGCTTTCTTTCGCCCCTCGAGCTAAGCGAAAATATGACAGCACTCAGGATGAAAGCAGAAACCTTGCCAGCAGCTTAGGGTTTCGGGAAGGGGAGAGACTGCAGTTATGTCTCTCTATGTCGCTTGATTTATCGCCATCAAATTGAAAATTGAGTGCCTGACATTGTGGCGCATTAATATTGAGCGAGCAGCATAGAAAAGGTATTACGTATTTCCGTATTCTCCGTATTCACTTACCGTAAACAGACAGCTGGCCACACACACAGCCGCCCAGGAGCCGACCCAATACCTTAGCACCGTCCGTTCCCGTTCCGGAAAGAACATCGCATGACAGGGGGCGCCACAATCATGCAGATCCTGCAAAGAATGCAATCGAATTGGAAATTAAAATTGGCGGAAAATGGGTAAGTAAAAGCGGAAATTAATTCCCTTTTGGTGCGTAATTAATTAGGCTTACATTAACCACCAAGGGAGGAGCTGAAGATATGCAAAAGAAGTCTAAATAGTAGTGTGAAAATAGGCGAAAAAAAAAGGAGTAGATTTTTTTTCAGCTGTGTAATTATTATGCAATTATATTAAGCTGCTGCACAATGCCAGAGCTGTAAAAAGTGCATTAATGTATTTATAGACTGACATTTTTTCATTATTTTACATAACTAAATATTTATGTTGCGAATTGTAATAGAGAAAGTATTTGCGTTGCAAATTGTAATCAGGTTTACAAATCAAACAAAAAATGGCATTTACATACTGTTAAAAATATTTATTCTATTTAATTGAAAGCATCTGCTTAAAAAATGTTATAAATTGTGAATGCAAAAAATGTAAAAAATACAAATGAATTGTAAATATTTTAATTGCATAAATAGTGTTAAGAAGAATGTATTTTAAATATTTCAAGTGTATAAAAATGTTAAACAAAAATACAAGGTGATTATAGATTTATGTTAATAATAAAAAATGGCTGTTTTAAATCAAATTTTAGTTTACATAAAATGAAATAAGTATATTCTAATTATATATTTTAACTTGAGAAATTGAACTGACAAACTTTGCAACTTACTTAAAAAGTTTGTTTATTTAACAGTTTACTCTGCGCTGCCTATTTTATACAGATAATGTAAAAATCTTGTTATACTGAAGTGAATAATTTAAATACTGTAACGAAAGTAGCTGGCAGGTGCGATAGCCATCGCCCGCCAACACTATTTGTTATCGCCCGCCCGCCACCGCGATCAATAGGACACACTTGTGATCGGCCGGCCGCCACATTTGCCGATCTCCTTTCACCGTTATTTCGGTGTTCAGCAGCGAAGCCAACTTCGCGTATTTTTCAGCAGCGCAGCCAACTTCAATTAACTTTTTCGGCAACGCTTGTGTGGAGTTGATTAACTTTAGCTAAGACTTGAAAACTTTGCTACGGCATTATTTTTGTGTGACCAGTTTTCTGCCCGAACACCATAACGCTCGGGTGTGTGCGCGGCACAAATAAACGCCGTGTGTACACGGCTTAGTGAATATCTCTTGTGTTTTACTGCCCCAATATTTCTGCTGGCCTACGTAGCTCCTGCTACCCCAGCAACACCCCTGTTATTCTTTTCTGTGTGTGCGGGAAGCCCCACCTGGCAAGGATTGCCACCGCTCGGCCAACCCGTGGCGAAGCAACGAAGCCTACCAAGGCTCAGAGGCAAATTTCGCTACAATACTATAATAATAAAACAAATTTTCCTATTCAAAATTTTGTAAAAATAAAATATAATACATTTTTAACAAATAATGCAAAAATACATTTTCCCAACTCACAAATTCGCTTCAATTTACAATTAAAATTCGTCCCGCTAACTTTGTAAGTTCGGTAAAAAGTTTTTATTTTTGCAAGTGCTGGCATTATTTGCTGTTTTGGACAGTAGGAGAAAATCTGTGCACAAACTTTGCAACTGAATGCCGTCCGTGGCTTTATCAAATTTGCATTTTTTGTTGGCATGTATAATTTTTGTCAGCTATATTTAGCTTTTTTCGGCTACTCGGCCACAAACTGCAGGCAATTTGAAGGCGTGCTCCCCTATGCTCTCGTTTTCTGATTACTTTTGTTGTGTTTCGGTGTTTCTGATGTTGTTGCAAGCGCCGCAAATATGCGTAAATATTGCCAAGTTGACTCTCTCTGCCCCTGTCTATCTCTGCTGCTTATCATTAACATCATTATATGAAATTTGTTGCCGTTGTTGCGTTGTGCTTTTATTTATTTTTTTCTGCAACTCGCGATAAAACGCGTTTCAAGGCGCTTCGCCCCCCTTGCGCTGTTGCCACTTTGCGCTTTTATTCCTTTCACAAAAAAACAGAGAAAAAAACGCAATTTGCTGTGCTAACCTAACGATGATTGCCCCAAGTGAAGAGCACAGGATCAGCCTGGCAGACGTAGTTTTAAATTTTTAATGGGAATTTCAAATAATGCGCTGAGCCGTAAGCCCGTTAAATTTCGGGGTTGCTCTTTGCCGTGGCCCCTGCCACGCCCAGTTTCCCAGTTTTGTATCTCTGCAGTTATCAAGTTGAAGCTTTGGTCATTTGCTTGGCCCCCCTTGCAAACAACGCCGCTGTCTGTCGTTGCATGTGAAATGAGCTCAAAGTCAGCAGCAACAGAGAAAGAGACAGAGAGAGATGGGGAGAGAGAGAGAGAGTCTGTGGCAAGTAGTGAGCTCTGCCTGGAGTCCGTGGCAAGTTGATGCGGAATCTGTGCAGTGTGTGGCAACCCTGATGCGTGTGCTGCATAAACATTCGCACACATGTGTCGGCAGATCTGCATCTGATGCAGATACATTTCAAACATTTCAGACATTTCTCGTACATTTTGTATTCGCAGTTCGCCAAGTCAAGGAAATTTTTATGCTCTCTGTTTGCCTTTCACTCTGCGTATGCGTATGCGTACTCCTTGGCTTCTATCTAAAATTCAAATCTCTTGCGGCTTGGCGTTGTTGCCGCTTTGCACAATGCAATTTGCAGGGTTGCTTTCAAGGTTGTCGTCGCACAGGGTTGCCAGCTGATCTGAATTTCTAATCAACCTGCGAATTAAGTCATTGAAAATCTACTCATATTTAAAAGCTTTAACTGTTTTTTGAACACGCACAGGGTTGCCGAAGCGCCGTCTAAAATAACTACTTATAGTGTTTTTATGTATTTAAAGTGCCAGAACTTTTAAGTTTTCCAAGCACAGGGTTGCCAACATAATCTCAATTTCTAACAAATCTGTAAATTACGCAAAAATTTCTACTCTACAAAACTTTTGTGATCTTTTATGATCCAGCTTATTGATGTTCTATTCACATTAAAGCTACCCAGTTTTAACTGCATTTTTAACACGCATAGGGTTGTCAGAGCGTTGTGTAAACTAACTTCCTTTAGGCTCAACATTTCAGTTAGTTGTGTGTGTTTTTATCTATTTCAGTGCAAGAATCTTTAATGAGCTTTGTAAGGCAAACAGACTCTTCCAGTACAAAGAGCAATTACAGAGCAGAGTCAAAGAGGAAGAGAGCTGGTTCAGTCTGAAGTTGGGCCTAAAGGCTCCAAATAACTTCATGCGGCCGCAACAGTTAGAACAAAAGCCCAAAAGACAACGTTGCTCCCGGCAGAGTTACAGCAGTTACAACACCAACACGACCGAGGCAACAATGCCAACAGCAAGCACTAACCAGTGAGAGGGCAGCCGATCAGTCGGAGGCCCCAGACTGTCAAATACCCTGCACCATACATTTTGTATATAATTTTAAAAATATTAACAAAATGGCAATACTTTATCTTAGTTTATGTCGTGCGAGAATGCAAAATCTGCAATATTGTTTCTCTAATATCTTCTGTGATTATTAACCGATATCAATACGCTTTACAGGATAGATAAATATAAAAGTAGAAAGTACATATTATGAATAACAAGTTCCCATGTTTAATACTACACTTATTATTCGGTTTTTATCGCTTATAATATAAAATTTGAAAGAAAATTTATCTACAGTTACGAAAATTTCATCATTTCAGACTGAAAGACAGAGACAGCTACCAAAATTTCATCATTTCAGACTAAGAGACAGAGAGTCTCAAATCGACTCAGCTCTTCATTTGGAAAAATAATATATACACTTTATACATATGTACTTGATATTCAGAAAGTTATCAACCCTATTACTACCCTACCCATTTCATGGGTACAGGGTATAACAACAAGACCAACAACTTTGCAGACTGACCACAACAAAAGGCCTTAGAGACTTCCATAGTGCCTGCATCTGAGTCTAGGTAGTTGCTCTATCCTGAGCTCCCTCTCTCCTTACCTCTCTCTCTCTCTCTCTCTCTTTCTCCGTCTCTGTCTGTCTCGCTCTGGCCATGCCTCTCACCAGCTGCCCCTCTGGCCACACTCTGAACTGACTGCAGCCCATTGTTTTCGATTTTTATGAGGCATGTATAAATAATTGCGCCCAAAGGCCGCCGACATAAGTTTTCATGCCGGCCGCGTGGACGAACAACAACAACAACAACAACAACAACAACAACAACAACAACAACGAGAACTCCAATAGCAACAACGTAGCGACTAAACTGGGACCCACTTCCCGTGGCTGCCACGCCCCGTTTCCCTTTGCGCCCTGGCGTCGCCAGTCGCTGCAACAAAAACATTTATTTTCTTTCCACTTCGTTTTTTGTTGCTGTTGTTCTTTTTTTTTTTTGGCTGGCGGCAACAAATAAAATTAAAAATAAAGAAACAAAATGGCCGCAGCAGCATTTAAGGAGTTTTTAATTTATTATAAATAAATTTTATGCTGTGTGAGGGGGGCGTGGGGGAGAGGGAAGGGAACAAGCACCAAGGTGAAGAGCCAAAGTTCTAGTTGGAGTCTCACGATGGGGCGTGTTGATGATGGGGCCGACTGCAAATTATTATAAGTAAAGTCGAGAGATGGATGGCATCCGAAGGCACAGGCCACGCACGCACAGTGTAACAAGCTGCGTTAAATAGCAGATGAAATGATAAGCGAATATCCACTGTATATATATAGAAATAATTATGTAATGATGAGAGGGCCCAGCTCTACGCACAGTTGTTATTACGCTCTTGTAAGTATGTAAATTTCACTTTACTTCAGACTGCTTCAGAAAAGGGCATAATAAGATAATAATAATGGTGGTAATATTATAAAAAGATAATTGTGGCTTACATTGGGAGCTAGGTATAAAAAATAACGATTTATTTTATAGTAAATTTGCTAAGAAAAATAATAATAATAATAATAACAATAAAAACTAGAAATGAATGGATTTTAGCAAAAAATTAAGATTTAGATTATAGGGATAAAAATCTTGTTTTTGAAGCACATTTTAGGTTTGATTGTATAAATTTAATTTAATAGTAAAAGGTCGAAAAAATCCATTATTTTGATTCGAAAAATAACTCATAAAAGCCCAAACATGATTGCATTTAGGTAAGAAATGTGGATTTTGGGGCTAAGAATCGAGTTTTTGAGATTCATTTCCATACACCCCATATTTTGACCAAATTAAAGGTCCAAAAATTGGACAACTTGTATGTATTAATTATAATATAATTTATAACGATTTCTTTGACAAAAATCATTCATAGCAGGCAATGCATTGCCGAATTTAATCTAAAAACCTAAATGTTAAAGCAAAGTAATGTGTTTTTGGGGAATTTTATGTGTCTGAAAGCGCATGTTTTAGGTTTTAGGTTTTAATAACTCTTTCTGTTGCTCAGTGAAATCAAATGACGAAACGTGTGACAGTTAGTGAAAAAAGATAGATAGATAGATGGAATGGTGGATGGAAAAGTGTTAATGGGACAAACGTTGACAGTTTTAATAGTCGCACGAAACGCTATTCGAAGCAATTAAGATAAAATATCTTCATTTGAGGCAATGTGGGCATAAAATGAAAACAATAGACAGTAAATGGAATAACAAAACTTTTGTACGTAAAAGTTTAGAGCCCAATGTAAGCCCAGTAAACTTTAGTTGCCAACAGACAGAGGCAGACTAGTGGGAGAGAAAGGGGGAAACAGAGAGAGCGGAAAAGAGTGAAAGAGTGAGAGAAAGGAGAGTGAAGCTGAACGGAGGCTACTTCATCCATAGAGATTCGTCATCCACCCAGAGTCAAAACGCTGAAGCCATAGACAACCCTCGACAGTGTTAATGATAGTCTCTTCTATATGTATGTGTGTGTGTGAGTTTAGACTGTAGTAGTACGTGTGTGTGTGTGTGGGTGTATATTTTGGGGGGGTGTTGCCTCCTGGCTGCTGTTAGAGTCAAAATAGACAGCGTAATAGGCTGAGAGACATGGCGCAAAAGGACAAAGAACCAGGTCCAATGTGCAATTCGATTGTGCTAAGGGTGGATTTTCTCGACGTCTCAGTCTCTGTCCCACTGTCCTCGGTCTGTCTCTGTCCATCCGTCTGTCCGTCTGTCCGTCTGTCAGTTGTGTTCATCTGTTGTTGTTTTGTGCCTGTCTGGGTTGAAAGGAAAGGGGGGGGGGCGCGCCGCTGCGTCGCACAAACAACTGGCAAGGACAACAGGAAACATGCATTCCGCACATTGAATACAATTTCCAAAATATATAAAAAGGAAAAAAAACTTGAATTGAAATTCAATAAGCAAAACAAGCAGCGTACACTGAGAGAAACATCAAGAGTCATCGTACTTAAATCAAGAATTTTCTGTGTCAAAAGTTCAATAAGCTAGACACATTTTTGATCCAAGTAGGAAATTCATTGAGATATCTAAAGAAGGGCCAATAATACTTCGGACAACGAGAGTTCGGCCACAGAGAGTTCGGCCACCGACAGCTAACCAAGGAAGAGTTGTACCATCAAAAGTTAAGCAGCATGAGCTAGGCAGCGAGAGTTCTGGCAGCGAGAGTGCGGCCAACGAGAGTTCGGCCAACGGTTATAATAAATAAATAATATTTATTTTACGAATAACGAATCATGCTTTTTTCTGAGTGTAGAGTCAAAGACGCAAGCGAAGAGCGTAAGCGACAGGCTGAAACAAGTCTTAACAGGCAATTTCATGGCGGAAGTGGCAACAGCAGGATATGCGAAAATAGACAGTAAAAAATTATGGGCTAATTTGGAAGACATTTGTATTTGATAACATTGCTATTGAAAATTCAATTAGCATTAAGTACGTTGGGGTTCTTAATCTCTTCAGGCCCTTACACTTATTTATTTGCTTTCAACTCTAAATACTTCATCTTTAAAATTTCTTAAAAATTTTCTAATATAGCTCTTTTTTTTTGCAGTGTCTCCATACAGTCAACAGTCTTCGAATGCCAACCGCAAAGTGTGTAGCTTGGGTTAACCAAAATACAGCCAGAAAATCGCAAAAAAAAAGCTATAAAAAATACAGCGAAAAGCGAAAGCGTTTGCAGAATCATAACTCATAATTTATGAAAATGATTATCGAATATCGGGCGCAAAGAAGTCAAACCCATTACACATGTCGACACTTTATTAAGGACACACTTAAAAAAAAAAGAGGACTCTCGGCAGGGGTGCAATTTGCGTTATAAACAGAAGAAGAAAAAAACAAAAAGATTTTTTCTGCTTTGTTTTTTGCGGTGTCCACAAACGCGCTGATCCCAAACCCTTGGATCCCTAAAAGACCCAACCGCCGGCTATAAAATGTCGACCCGTCCATATGTTTTCGCCATAAAAACAAAACAAAAATGCGAAAAGTAGGAGGTGCCAAAAAACAGCTTTTATTCTGTTTCTTTTCATTTTGTCCATCCCATTTTTTGTTGTTTTTGTTTTTATTCATGCAGCAAAAAGTTGGCAGTACCAGCCTTAACCCTTCCATGGCCAAATTGTTGAGGCTACATACAAATTATGCCCGGAGCGAAAGAAGTGCCAGCAAAAAATGTTGTAAAAAGGAATGCCAAAAAGAAAGACCGCTAAAGAGCATAGAATAGCTGAGCTCATGTAAATGTTTCGATGTATGTAAACGCTCTAGGGGCCCAGGCGCACATCCTATAATTTTAATGGAAATTCATAATGAGAGCCAGTTGAAAATTGATGTTGCCAAAGGTGACACAGCACGCAAATTAAGCTTGAAGAGGGACAGCACAGGCAGCTGGCCAACGAATCGCGTACACTCAGAAAAATAACGAATCGTTCTACAAAATACTCTTGTTGGCCCAACTCTCGGAGGCCGAACTCTAGTTGACCGAACTATCGTTGGCGCAACTCTCACAAGCTCAACTCTCGATGGTCCTACTCTTGCTGGCCCAACTCTCGTTGGCCGAACTCTCTTTTGCGCAGCTCTCGCTGACCCAACTCCCGTTTGCCTAACTCTTGCTGGCCCAACTCTTGCAGGCCAAACTCTCTCAAGCCCAGTTCTCGCTGGCCCAACTCTCTCAAGTCCCCACTCAACTAAGTTAGCCCTCAATTTTTCTCTTAGTGTAGATTGGGTAAATTTTTCGAAGGGTTTTCCTCATGGCACCGCAGGCTGTGTGAATGTTGTCGGATCGTTGTTGACAAAAAAACAAAAATAAAACAGGAAAAATACAAGGTGTTGGGTTAAAAAAAAAAAAAAGGGGGAGCACGCCCATTTGTTATGCATATTTCAGCACAAGTCATCAGCATATTTGCCTTTTTTGTGGGTTTCACATATGCTGATTGGATGAGCAGGTAATTAGCTATTGAAATTAACACAGAATGCCAGGTTAGGGGCCTTTGAATATGAATTAGGGGCATTTGTTATAATGAGAGAACCCTTTCTGAAATTAAAATGTTAAATTCATACATATTTCAAATGTGTACACTCGGAAAAATAAAGAAGATATGTAAATGCTAATAAAAGTTTTTAATTATATCGAAATGGAATAGAATCGTTCGGATTAGATTAATTAGGGCAAAAAGATTAATTAGGGCAAAAATCGGAATTGAGCTAAAATTAAGTTGAAAAATGTTTAAATTAAGAACGAATAAAATGGCTAAAAACACAGTTATTTTAATCTTAAAAGTTGGTGAAAATTAAAATAGAAATTTTATAAATGCACTTTAAATCAAAATGTCTTTGCCTCTTTTAATTAGCTTAGGAAATGTAAGTCAATGATACCTCATTTTTCTCTCAGTGTATAGAAATAAGTCATTGGCACAAATTAGGCAACAAATGTCTCTAATCTAGATGTTTTTCTCAGCCTTTTTTCTCTGCACTTCAGCCCTAAATCCCTATGCAAAGTTTCGGCTCTGATCCGAAATCTCTGCTAATGCCAACAACTTAAAAGCAACTTAAAGGCAACTTAAATACCCTTACTCATATTACATGCCATACACGCTGTCATACGCTCTATGGCAGCCTGCCATATAACGCTTACCATACGATACACACTCTAAAGACTCTGGCAAATATTTATCGGATCGCTTAGCATGCGTGGCACGTACGCAGCATGGGGGGAGGGGAGGAGAATATGGGGCAGAGGAGAGCAAGGAATACTAGAGAAATACTAGAGAGAGAGAGAGAGCAGAGCGGGGGCAACGTGACGTTGACACGCAGGCTATGACCACTTTTCCAATGTTGCCAGCGGTCAGAGTCACGCAGCTGACGCACAGCAGAAGCAACAACAACAGCAACATCTGCAACAACAACAACTACAACAACATGTTAACCCACATAAAGCAGGCCTTATAACCAATCAAGCAGAAACCGAAACAGGCTTCAACTTGAACATTAACCCAAAACAAATTAAACAATTTGTAACTGTAAATGGCTGGCAACAAAGGTTGCCAATGCCAATGTTGCCAGACAGCGCCAGCGATATTGCTGCTGCATCGACTGGCAACATGCTGCTGCATGTTCTTAGACTGTTTTGGTTGCCAACATGTGCGTGTTGCCAAATGTACTAGGCTGCAACTGAAACATTATTCTAAAATAAATTAAGCATAATATATTTTAGGCATAATAATAATTATGATTATTATTAATTATTATAAAATTATTAAATTAAACAATTTGCACTGTAAATGGCTGGCATCAGAAGTTGCCAATGTCACACAACATGTTTGCAACTTTGTTGCAGCATATGCCAATTCTCTGACCGGCAGCATGTTGCTGCATGTGCTTAGGCTGATTTGCTTAGCAACATGTGCGCTGCTTGTTGCCAGACCAACAATGTTGCCTTGGCTTTGAATGTTGCTGCCAATTGATGGCTTGCTGCAGGTGCAAAAGCCGTTCTTCTTGCTCAACTTGCAACTCGTACTGGACACCGCCTCGTTTGCCAGTCTGCTGACATTGAGGCAGGCAGCAGGCAGCAAGCGCAGCAATTTCCAATTTGACATTTTGGCAGCTCTCGGCTGTCTAACTGCTTCTACTTCTACTTCTGCTTTGTCTTCTGCTGCCTCTTTCTCCTCGTTATTTTCTAATTGCAAATGATGGCAGGGGAGGGGAGAGGAGGCAGGCATGTCTGGCAAGTTCAGAGGTTCTGGACACGCATCGTTTAGCTGCAACTTGTGCATAATTTGACATATTAATTTTTAGCTGTTGCATGCCACACAATGACAACATCACTAAATGAGCAGCAAAGTAGTATCTATCTGCCACACTCTGCGCTCTCTGCTCCCATTCGTGCAACTGCAACTCCTGCTGTTCCCTAACTGTTTCGCTTGCCACATGTAGCGCACAGTTGGTGGCACTTTCTTTCAATTTCTTGTCTTGCTTCCATTTCTGCTCTAGACATTTACGTCAACTTTTCACCCATTTTCCAACCATTTTCATGCGACTTTTGTCTTCGCTCTCTGCTCTTTGCCCAACACTTGGCCGCTCGCCTCGTGTTCTGGCGCATAATTTAATAAATTTATGAAATCTAATAGACACAAACGTGTTCGCTGGCCACATTTTGCGGTGGCTCTTGGAAATTTATACTCCAAACTCGAGCTTGGGCTTGGGCTTGCGCTGAGTGGGCGTGTCGAATATGTTGTAGTTGGGTTTGACGAAGCATAAAATTGATTACGATCTGACGGTGTATTAAAAGAGATCTGGCTAAGCTCGAAAAAAGAGAAATCATTGAGCCCCTCAGCCCGCTTGTTTTTTTTTTTTTTTGTGAACTCGTTTTAATACCTCGCTCAGTTTCAACAAATACAAATAAAATTTGGAGAAACAAGCTAAATTAATTTTATTGACTGTTTTCACTTTGTTTAAAGTTCTTAAAAATGTGCCTAATAGTTTTTGTTAAATTGCTTTAATTATTATAAACGTTTATAAAAGAGAAAATAATAATTGAAGATCAGATTGGACGTCATACAAGTCGTTACAGTGACAGATTGTTGATCCACCGCAGCCGACTTGCCAGAGGGCTTTTACCTGCTCGCCCTTTAAGGCGACTCAAACGTCTAGGATTTGCCAAAACCCTTGGTTAATCTATAACAATTAAGTCCTCATGCTTTGTGATATGGGGTTTGGCTACATTTCATATACATACATGTGTTGTTATAGTACATTCTATTGCTGTACTGATTCTATACTTATTAAAATACATTAAAAAAAAAAAAACTTGAAGAATCGGCATAAATAAGATTTATCATACTGTTTAAGGTTCTAAATATATTCTAAGAAAAACAAAAGCTAAATCTTTTTTTAAAATTTAAAAAAAAAAGTTTTTTTTGTATTATTTTAAGAGTGTATAAATATTTGTAAACTAGTTTTTAATTGTTTGTAGTAATAAATAAATAAAAGTAATATTATTTAAAAAATCAATCGAAATTTTGTACGTGGTTTTACAAAATTTAGTTAATCGTTAAACCTTAATTTTTCTGAATTTCTTTAAAAATGTTTATATTAATTTTGGAGTGTAGAAATATTTGTGAAGTTATTTAATTCGTTTTAAGTTTGAAAATTATAAATAATTTTTTTAATGCAACACTTTTGTAAAAGCTTCTAAATGATTTTCAATCTAAACGAGAACAAACTTCTTTATTCAAATTTTAAAAGCATTTTTATTTGCTTTACCGTTTTCGCTGCTAATAAAAAAGTGATAAAAATGCGCTGTTTGTTTAAGTCTATAGTTGCATAATTTAATAAAAAGATGGAAACATATTCAAGGCTTATTTAATTTCCATCATTAGGCATAGCTCACGTTTGCCTTTGTCGATGCTGCTGAAACGGTAATATTCGTTTTGTAGTGTTGCCGTATCGGCTAACAAGCATACAACGGTCCACTTTTAAGTAATCCCCCCGATACCCTCCCCACCACTCTCTCTGTCTCTCTCTCTCTCTCTCTCTAGGAGTCTCCAGAAAGAACCCTCGCTGTGTGTGACACGAAATATTACAACAATTTGCATAGAACTGGAAGTTCTGTTACGGTTACGATTCTGTTTCTGTTTCTGTTCGTTCCTCGAGATGCAGATATGCCACGAGACTCGAGTTGAATCGAGTCAAGTCGATGCTGGATGGAGGGAGGGAGAGGTAGAGGGGGTAGCGGCTGCACTAACGGCACTTGCAAGTTGCATCGATGTGGCCGATGCCTGATGCGGCTTTCGATGAGGAGGATGGCATCGGATGGAATGGGATGCGATGTTTGCCAAGGCGTACAGTTAGGCAGGCGTTGCGCATTTTAAGCCGGTTCTCGGCTCAACAATAATAATTACAACAACATCGACAACCTGTGGCAGGTGGCAGAGGCAACAGCGAGAGCAACAGCGACAGCATCTCAAGCTGACCAAAAAGATGCAACAAAATGCTAAAGGAAAAGTGTATAAAACGTTAAGCTTCCCTCTCTCCCTCCTCATCGCTTACAACTCTTTCATTGTGTTATAATTCTGAAAATTATATATCATTTGCATAATAACGCGTCGAATTACGTAAAAATGCCATATAATCGATATCTTAGATATGCGTTGGAGAGCATGCAGCAAGTGGAAGATGGAGCTGTAGTTTTGGTTGATTGAATCGCAACGTGTGAAGAGCATTGACATCTGCGTTTAAGGCATTAACACCTCTCCAAATCCGCATATATAAGCCGTAAGGACGGAGCCGATTAGCCGACTGTAGGATACCCTACAATCTGCATTTTAAATAAAGTTCTCTGCCAGCCCCGGGGGATTATTTAAAGTGAAACTCTCGCTGCCTAACTTTAGCTGGGACAACTCTTGCTGGCCCAACTCTCGCTAGTCCAATTCTCGTTGCCCGAACTCTCGTTGGTCCAACTCCCATAGACCGAACTCTCATGGACCAACTTTCTGGTTGGTCCAACTCTTGCTGGTTCAACTCTCGGTGATCCAACTCTGACTGGCCCAACTCTCGCTGGTCCAAGTCTTGCTCTCAAGAACTTTTAATGAAAACTTTTCTTAATGTAAACCTAAATATTTTGGTAAAAATTATCGTAGAGATATTAAGTTTCTATGTGTTGCTCTTACGAAAGGCAGTATTAATGTTTCTTCTAACGCCAGGCAAAGTGTGGAATATTGTTTCTTAAATATCTTCTGTATGCTCGCTGTTAAAGCCCAGTCCAAACAGCAAGAGCTAGAAGTCTGCATAAAGTCTTATCAATTTGGAAATATTCTGAAAGCATGATACAAAATAAAGCTCAATGTAAGTGCTGATTGATTGAAGTGCCAAAGTCAATGCTGGCGCAGTCTACACTTAGTTCCAAAAGTCTGTGCACATGTAAATCATAGGTTAGAGACGGTACTACCTGCATGTAAAATGCAGGCCAGAGCCCGCATTAAAATTGCCAGCTAACCCTGTTGAAATTTGTGCTAAATTACATGGCTAAGCTTTCAAAAATGGGCAGAGTTGGGCCGCATTGACCACTAAACCAAAGCGGGGAATTTGCTGTCATCGTTAGAGTGCAGCAGAAACGCTGGGAGGAGTCGGAAGAGTCGGGAAGTTGTGGAGTCGGAACTGGGGACTCGACGCTGAACTTGGCTGAAAATAAATACGAAATCATTTGTATATTTCAGTAGTTTTGTAGTTTGTGTTTGAAATGCTAAAACATTTATCGCTGTCGCCAGTGCAAAGGTGAGGAGCTGGGCAGGAGGCAGGGGAGGGGCACTGCGGACATGGCAAATGGTTTGGCAGAAGATGAGCTGTTGAGCCGAGGGAATGCACATTGTTTCCTTCTGGTTAGGGTCCCTGGACCCTGGACCATTTCTGTGTTTAGACTGCAAACTGTGAGATAAATTGTGCCGTATCTGTATCTGCGCTGCATCCGTATAAATGTATCTATAGCCTGAAATGCTGAGCCCCACTCTGAACTCTCAAACGCGACTCAACACGACTTGACTCTGCTCTCTGTTGATTACAAAAAGCACAAACAAAACCAAAAAAAAAACGAAGAGCAGAGAAGTGAAAAAATGGAAATGAAAATGCAGTCCATGCTCCTCTTTTCAGCTCTAAACGTCAGCGTTTAAAGTGTTAAAATAAAAGCAGAAAAAATAAAAATAAGCAACGAATATCGAGCTGCATCTGTTGCGCTGTGTGAAAAATTATGGCAGCCGACTGTGAAAAATTGTTGCAAATAGTTTTCAGTAAATGTTTTCTCCGCACCTCTTCTTCTTGCTCTTGGTGGCAGTGTTGCCAATTTTTTATTGAGAAAAAAGCTGTTTTTTGGCGGAAAGGTAATAAAGCCGACAAAATTTAAAAAAAGAAAGCAGAAAACAGCGAAGTTTTTGTAATGAATTTGCATAAATTTCCTCAAAAACTGAGAATGAAATTTCATAAATCTTGCAAAAAATCTACAATTTTTAATACATGTTAGATCATGTTTTTCTAGTATTATAGACAAAAATCTTATTCAATTTTTAATTAAGCACGTTTCTAAATCTTTCTAAATGAAACCAAACCGTAGATGAAAAAACTTTTTATGATTAAATTGTTCGTAGTTTTTTAATGGAGTAAAGGCTCCACTATTCTAGAGAATATTCTACTGATTTTAAAGTTATTTAATGAATTTTTGATTGACAGCAAATACATCAAAAGCCTAGAAAATATATAGATAAAGATATTTTTGCTTTAAGTCGATAGTATTCTGCGCAAATATAGATCGAAAGAATGACGAATTACTGACTGCAAAAAGCCAGAATTCCCGCTTGCCGCAGTTCATAATTCTTCTATCGAATGCTCTTCAAAAATAGCCAGATTTGTCGGGAAAAAAGCAGACTTGGCTGTGCTTTCTGGTATCTTTGTAACTGCCAGGCTGCAGTCCGAGCTGGTGTAGGCTTTTAGTTAATGGAAGCATACTTGGCCGGGGGTACGGAGTGCCTGGCATTCATAACGCGCATTGAGTGCGATGCGAATGATGTCGGCCAATGAAATGTGCATCTGCAGCTCTCGAGCCTTGTATGTGAATCAATAATGAAATAAAATGCTATTTGCGGTATTTACGTGACTTGACAGCCAAAAGGATTTTCTTGCCAAACTAAAGCCTTGCTTTTAATTCATATTTAACAGCAGAATTTTAGCTGCTATTCGACTTTCATTCGAAAAATACCTACATTTAAAATGAAGCATTTCTGCAGTTTGTGGCAGACAAATTCCAAACCAATTTACAGCTTATGGCTGCGAATACCCGTCTTTATTTGAGTGTATTCATTGCATAAATTCCATAGCGCTGTCTCGCACATATTAATTTGCGGATTGTTGATATCATTGCAGAAAAATATGGCGAGATTAATAACCTGAATGTGAGAGAAAAATCCCCCTTTTTTATACTATACATATATTGATAAACAACTGCGGAAAAAAGATGGCGTATGGCAAGCTAAAAACTCAGATAATGCCCTCGACTTGTGCGCTATGCATTTACAATATTTGCGGCATTTATTCTCATTTATTTTATTCAACAGCATTTTTTGCTGTCTGTCGATAAGCAAAACAAGCAAAAGAGCGGCCAAGAGCCCCACAATTGTTTGGGGGAACCGTTCAGCCGAGTGCTAGGGTCAGTTCAGTTCAGCTGAGCTCTGAGTTCTGAGTTCTGAGTTCCGAGTTGTGAATTGTGAGTTCTGATTCCTCTCATCGCAGTGCGGTGTTTCTTTTGTGGCCTGCTGATAAATGATTTCAATATGTATAAAAGCGCCAAAGCTGCGGGGCATCAAATTGCGTCAAAAGCCTGTCAGTCTCATTAATTTTCAGCATGGAAAATGCAAAAGAAAATATCAAACAAAAAATAAATAAGAAAAAAGTACTCGTATTTTTTTCAGGCCCTGTACTTTGAAAAATACAAAAAGGGTCTACGTATATTAAGTTAGGGCAAATGGGAAATGGCAAGCCCCACAAATTATATATATTTATTCTAATTCAGAACTGTGTCAAAATAGTCATATGCGTCTGTCTATCCATTTGAATTACTAGATCTCGCAAACCTACCCTCTCTACTCTTTTTGGTATGTGAAGCAAGCAGATAAAGTTTGTTTCAGATTTTTGATACCTCTATATCTTCAGCTTAAAACTGCCAAAATTTACTGTCAGCAAAGGGCCACGAAATAATAAATGAATAATATCTATTAAAATACCAAGTCCACTTGCCACCACACGTCTGCATCGCACGGCTGCACCCACTGTACTGTGATTAGCAGCTGTGCTTACAGGCTGCGCTATCGCTGTTTCGTGATCTGTTCTCGCCACAGACCCCCTTACCAGTCCACTTCTGGGGTAAGCGAACAATTGGCTAGCTGATGGCTGCGGTGCTCTCTCTATGAATACGCTCGTATTCAGCGCTTGGTCGCTCTCCTACAGAGTACACATCGGAATAACTGTTAAAACGGGAATCTATATTGCCTCTGTATGAAAGGTAGTGGTTAGTGTATATTGAAACACAAAATACAGAGTATCTTTCTGTCGATTACGTCCGACTGTAGCCTGCCGCCCGACTGATTTGCTCCGTCCTTACTGGTTTTGTATACGCATTCAGAAATGCTTTGTGCGATGCCTGGGCTGATATTCAATTGCCGGGAAAAACGCCGACTGTCAATGAAAAACTATCTTTTAATAAAGGCCTCCAAGCCCTGACTCGTGCCTCCCCCAAGCCCGTTAGCTTCTCTGTTCTCTGTTCTCTGGCCATTGAGCCTGCAAGTGGCTGCTAAGGGGGGCGAGGTCAAGAGCGGGCCAGCTGGCTGTCTCTTCAGCTGACACTCTGTCTTGCTGTAAGTCTTTCAATACTGGTGATTCAGCATTCGGCATTGAATTTATTGTAAAACGACAAACATTTATCAGCGCTCATCGCCAGCATGAGAGGCTGGAGTGGTAAAAGAGACCTTTTTTAAAGCGAGAGAAATATACAAACATTTTGTTAAAGACTTGTGGCTTTAAACAGAAATAAAGCGAGCGTAGAAGCTAAACTTTATACCTCTCTATCTCTCATCAAATGCTCACACATTAAAGCCATTGGGCTCAACCTTTAGCCTCAGCTGTTCAGCTCCAACACTCGAATTTAAGCCATTTGTCAACACGCATAGACCTGGGCCAGATAGCTATGCAAAAATTGCGTAGCGAAGCGCAGAGATACAAATAGTAAATAACTGCCAAAAAAAGGCTCAAAAAATGGCTAAAAATTGAATTGAAACTAAGCGAATATTCGGAGCTCGAATTCGGCCCACCCAGCGACCACAGTCAAAATTTATAGGCAATGGCTTGAAACAACAACGCTTCACTTGAGCGTGAACAGTGCCTGCAAAACGTAGAACAACAGGAACCGAAATCCAGCGGAGGCCAAACAAACAATGAGCAATGGGGGAAGAGCAAGAGCTGTGCGAAAGTGTACTAGACTGTGGCTAAAATAAAATTCAATGACTCGCACATAGAGTTAAAAATAATCAACGTTTGACTGTTAAATACCCTGTAGAGCAACGCCAATCACAAGATGATATGCGTCCATTGACAAGTAATATAAACAAACGTCTAGGGTATCTGTTAGGCTGTCCCCTGCCGGCTTTAAAGTTAGCCATGAAAAGCAAATTAAGCCGTCAACCGAAACTGAAGTACTGCAAAAAAGATACTGTTTGCGTATTTGGGAAAAAAAAGAATGGAAAAATATTTTGAAAATAGAAATAGAAAATAGCGTATTTGCAACTCTGCCGCGCTGCACCTGCAACAAAAGCCACGCCCACAAAAGGCAACCGAGAAAAAAAATGTATAAATGTATGTATAGAGCCAAAGCTTTAACAAAATGTTTGTTTGAAATTTGTTCGAGCGCAATTTTCTCTATGGTCTATGGTAATACCGGGGGGAATCGGGTGTATCGGATTTGTGACCCAACGCCAAAGTTTGCACCCCTTTGGACGGTTCCTCCATCAGCCCATCAGCCCTGTCTAGCCATATTTAAGGGTTTCAGAGCTGGGCCAAAAGTTGGCAACTTGTGACAGGTTTGCCACTCGCAACCGGCAACTGTTGGAATTTTTTTGTTGGGTTCAGTAATTGCGAAATTTGTGCGAGTGGCGCGTTGCAGATAATGGAAACTTTTGGTGCCGAGTTAATGCCACTTCAAATTGTCCTCGCAGGTAAGCGAAAAGTTTGCTTTTTATTTTGTTAAGAAATTGCCAAGAGTGCGACATTCAGCAAGCGAATTATTTGCGTATTATGCCAACAGTTTTTGACCCTTTTGCAGGGAGGCACCAAGTTCGGTTAATGCGTATGAGCTGCCTTGAAAGATGGCTAAAACTTGGCTAAATTGGCTTCGGGCATGATAAGGAGAATGGGGAAGCAGAGCTAGCTGAAAAGTTTTCAGGGGGAGTTGAGCTATGTGAGCTTTGACAGCTTTTCGACAGCAGATTTGAAAGTTAATTTAAACTGGACTTACGCTTGTCAAACGACTGCATATTCTAGCTAGAGATTATGGAGATATGAAAGTTTGCACATACCTGAAAGAAGAGAAAGAAACAGAGATGAATAAGGATTAGCTTCAATTAATTGGTGAATAAATGTTATTACTAAAGCTTGAGAATTAATTTACATTATCATTATTATACTAGAACATATCAGAAAGTAAATAATTTCTTTTCATCACTGCCCCGCAAGAGCTCTACAAACTACGTAATTTTCTTAGTGAGGGTATGCCCTAAATAGTTGAAATTTCTTCACTTTCTTTTCCTCTTGCCATGATCTCATTTTAATTTGACAATCCTTTTTGGTATCTCTGTAATAAACCTTGGATCCCACACACTTACGGAAATCCCAGCTGCCTTTTCAAGCGTAACTCCTAAGGGTGCCACTAAGCCCCTGCCTTCCACCTTTTCTCCTCCTTGTCCCCTACGCTGGCTGTCTCTCATATAGCGTAAGATAATTAAAAACGTGCTTAGCGTTTTAACGACACCCGGACACAGTTTGAAACTTCACCGGACCCGGACAATTGCTGTTGATGATGCTGGCGTTGTCCAGTCCGTCTGTTGCGATGATATGCGATTTAGAAGTGCTTTGGCATATATAATAAAGAAGGAGAGGGGCATAGGGGAGCAGTAGGGTCGGACAGCCAGGCGAGGGAATGTTTGCTGTTCAATTCTCTATTCTTTCACTGTTATTTTGTTTATTTTACATTCATTTGGCTGTTGCTTTAGTTGCCAGTTCTTTCTCCACACACAAAAAAGTAACAGAATATCCAGTTTTTCACTCTTTTTTATACGATTTTTTATTTGTGCTCTCAAGTGTTTTCGCTACTGTGACGAGTGTGTGTCTGTCCGCGTGCATGTTCCTAATGAGATGATACTCGTCTCGTTGTGTCCAGAGGCAACCCCAAAGCGCAGACCCCAGGCAAGCTCAAGCTGCGTCTTCTACGCGCTGCTTTTATTTTTTTAATTACGAAAATTGGATTTTTATGTACGACCAAGACACTTGACATGCATGCGAGGCTAACCGACTATCCGACTACCCGACTACCCGTCTCTCCGACCATCCGACTTCCCTCTCCAAAACTTCCCGCTTTGTCGTCTATAAGGAGCGAGAGTGTGAGTGCGTTTGGTATGGACATAGAGTGGACTTTGCTTCTGTGTAGACCTGGATTTTATTTTTACATTCGATTTTTATCTCTCGCCATGCTTCTTTGGTTTTTTTGGGGTCGCTGCTTAATTGAGTTAACAACACGCCAGGTAAATGTGGCAACAGCTAAGCTCCAATCTGTCCCCGGTCCTCCCCCTCCTCTCCTGCTTCAAGTGAACCCAATGAAATTAGGTTAAAGTGGCAGTAAATAGGCAACAAAACAGCTGCCGTTTCATGGCCAATCGCCTCCTCCGCCTCCCCAACACTTTGGGCCACTCCTTCCTCTTCCAATCTACGCCTTCTCTTGCCCCTCCGCTCGCTCTTGCCACAGCAATTGAGCGATTTTATGCAGCTACTTTCGAATTGCATTAGCTGCCAAATTATAGAGCAATGCGAGAAAGAACCAGCGAGTGCACGAGGGGGCGTGAATGGTGCATGCAGCATGTGTTGCACTGCTGCACTCTTGGACTGGGTGAAAGCTGTTGTTAGCCACTGTGGAGTCCGAGGTTCTCTCACTTGCTAAATGTGGGGCGGGCTCTGTAATGAGCTGTGGAAATGCCAGTTTCTTATGCCACTTGCTGCACCGCAGAGCAGAGAGAAGGCAGAGCAAGGAAAACCTGTAAGGAAGTGGCAGAATAGTCGGATGGCAGGCAACAGTCGGACGTAACCGACAGCAGGAGACCCTGTAGTTTGAATTTTCTTAATACACACCGACTAGGCGCTCACTTATGGAAACTACTTGTCCACAACAATGACAACAAAATGTCTGTTGCATATCTTTGGTATTTCTTATACGATCGCTAAGCAATTCTCAGCATCGATGTAGAATATCATAGCTCATCATAGCTTCCTTCTGTCTATTCAACACATTATTCACTGCACTAACTTAAAAGACCCTTTTCTACTCTTGAAGTACAGGGTATAATTGCTAAAAATTTTGTGGCATATGATTACGTTATGCTGAGCTAGAATTTATACAAATTTAATGGAGCTTACATCAGTTTCTGCAATTTCGACTACAATTTCCAGTCGAGAATTTCCCAACTCATTCCCCTTAATAGTTTCAGCTCCAACTATAAATTCTTATCAGTATTATATGCACATTTTATGGCAGCTCCACCTTGGCAAAAACAGGGCCAACAGGGTAAGGTGGAAAGAGGGTAACAGGGCATCCAATCTACTTGGACACATAAAAAGTGTAACAACCCCGGGCAGAGACTTTTCATCAGATGGAGCTGAGCTTTATGCCAAATATAATAATAATGCCGAAATGCCTGCCAAAGGACCCGAAGGCAGACAGACAATGAAAGTGCTGCCTGTGTGAAAAAAGAGATGTTGATTGCATTTTGATGGCTTTTAATCAGCTTAAAAATTAGTAGCCAAAGGCAGCCATAAAATACCTACAGGCAGAGTGCATATACTTACTATATAGTCCGTAAGCAAAGTACATTTATCTGGCAGATGATGATGCACTTAATGGAAAACTCCTTTTTATGATATGCAAAGCATTTGAATAATTTGCCATCATAATAAAGAATCGCATCTTCTCACCATCTAAACTCAACTTGAACATAATAAACAAATACAGTTTTTCAACTGCTATAAATTGACACGTTTGAGGCATAAACTTGCATTGCCCTGGCAACCCTGGTGGCAGCGGCAACCATCACAACTAAAGCAGCTGAAGGGGCACTTGCAACGGAAAGCCTGATATGATATCAACGCGCTCATCGCCATGCCACACATTGCGGTCGAGTTTGCGGCTCTGTGCAACATGATATGATATGTGGCAAGCGTAGTAAGTACTGTACAACAACAACACCGACAACAGCAATACCAACAACCACAACAACTAGCATGCCACACCGAAGGGTCTCTTCCTGCAGCCAACAGCCAATAGCAGTAGTTGTCAGTAGTTTATAAAGGCCAACTGAAATGTAATTACCATGTTCCCGGCTTAGTTACCTTATTAGAAGTAGTTTTTGGCATTACAGTTTTAAGCCCTTCGCAAATATAATTCCAATTTTTAAACCCATTTTTAGTCCTTTATTCTGCCCCAATTCTCTATGCATTATGAAATTATTTATTTATATCTTCAGCCTGGCTCAGAGTTTCAAATAATATACATTTCACATAAAAAGTAATAAAAAGTAATCGACAGTAAGAGACTGTTGTTTTAATTTAAGTTAAATTTATATACTGAATATCATGAATTATTTTTTTAGATTACGAAATATATATATATATAAATATATTAGCATATAGAAAATTTCCTACAAAAAACAATATTATCTTAACAATCAATTTAATTTGAAATCAAAGTTTAAAATGTTTTTTGTATTCATAATAATAAATCCAATTTATGGAATAATCCAAATGGATTGTTTAAAGTAAATAAAAGGTTTAAAGTATGTTCTTAAAAATCTCAACTATTTAAAAATCAAAATAATTTTAAAAATGTCAAAAGAATTTATTTATATTATTATTCAATTTTTATTATGGGAAATTTTTAGAAATATTTGAAATAAATAAAACCAATTAATTATTTATATTCAGAAAATCCTTCTTAACTTTCAGCAGTACAGTTTGAATGTTATAGCAACTAATTTGGCTCAGTGTAATTATGTGGAGGCCTGCATTTATCAAGTTGCTTACTTAACACTTTAAACCAAATTGTTTTAACGGTGCTTTACAGCTAGCTTGTCTAATTGGTATTGTCTAAAGTAGTTATTTTTTTATTTTTTTCTGCTGGCATTTGATCCGTAAAAAGCTACTGTACACTGAACTTTAAACGTTTTGGGAGTTATAGTATACAGTGTTTTTTTTTGCCTTTTTTAGACCCTGTATTTTAAAAAAATAAAAGGGTCTATTAATTTAGTGCAAATGACAGCTGTGTGTAACAGGCAGAAGGAAGCGTGGTAGACCCCACAAACTATATATATTCTGACTCAGGACGACGAGTTGAGTTGATATAGCCATGTCCGTCTGTCCGTCTGTCCGTCTGTCCGTCTGTCCGTCCGTATGAAAATCTAGATCTCAGCAACTATAAGAGTTAGAGATACCATTTTCGGTATGTAGATTCTCCTATGCTGCAAGCAGATCAAGTTTGTTTTAGATTTTTGATATCTCTCCCCATTCACCCGCTAACCGCGAAAAACAAAAAACAGCCAACGAGATCTGGGAAACTAGAAGTGCTAGCAATACAATTTTTTGGTATTTAGGTTCTCCAATGCAGCAATTACATCAAATATGTTTAAGTTTTTTGATAACTCTTCGCATTGGACCGCTAATTGAACAATAATTTTCCAACAGTTTTCGGTTTTAAAGCTATGATTTTAATGGTAAAGATACGAGATTTGACATGAACGTAGTCTATGGCCTTCTCCATCAATGCTATGAATTGCATTACAATCGGACAAGAAACAGCGAAGATATTCAGAGATAATATATTTAAAAATATAATCACCTAGATCTTCCAAAGTATAAAACCTAAAAATACCATTTTTTTGCTTTTTAGGTTCCCCTATGCGGCAATCAGATCAAGTTTGTTTTAGTTTTTTGATAACTCTCCACATTGGTCCGCTAATTGATAAAAACAATTTTGCAACAGTTTTAGGGTTTTAAAGCTATGATTTTAATGGTAACTATACGGGATATGGCATGCACGTAGTCTATGGCCTTCTCCATCAATGCTGTGAATTGCATTACGATCGGATAAAAAACAGCGAAGAAAACACAAAATACAGGGTCTACTACAGTCGGTTACGTCCGACTGTAGCACCGTCCTTATTTTTGTTACTTATAGTGCAGCAGTAGCAGCCCACATGCCACATGCCCCATCATTTATAACTGTCAACAGTTTTGTGGCCGAAACAACAAGAGCAGCAAAATACTAATATTTAAGCCATCAACAATGACGAGTGGCCAGCCGAGACACGGCTGCAGGCTCTGAGCAATTGCCACACCAGCCATGCCAAGCCATGCCACATGCCACATGCCCCATGCCCCATGCCACACCCGCTGTCCGGTGTCCGCTGTCATGCTGCTGCCCTTCAAGCTGCCTGCAAGTTGCAACTGCAGCTAGACAAACAAATTATTGCCACTGTCAATAGACGCGCATTTCCAGCGAGTGCTGGAAAATAAAGGAAAAGTCGAGAAGAAAAACGAGAAGAAAAAACAAGTCAAACAAGGAAGAAAAGCACCCACCACAACATGGCCACAATTGTTGCTGTGTGTTGATGTTGCACGAACATTTGACTGACTGCCAAGTCGCAGCATTTGCAGCTTTTCTATTTCTATTTCTATTTCTATTTCTATTTCTAGTTTCCATTTGCCATTTGCCATTTGCAATTTTTCCTGCCAACTGCGAAAACTGTGAAAATTGCCGTCAGCCTGTGTCGGTTTTTAGAGGCAGCAACAGGCGGTTGCTTGCCTTGGCTAATCATTGGCATTGCAATTGAAACTGCAATTGAAACGGCAATTGCAATTGGATATGGAAATGCAGAATGCAGAATGCGTATCGCAATTGTTGCAGCAGCTCAACGGCTTGCAACATGTTGCAAGCGTAGCAAAATTGCAATTCGTATTCTCTTATTTATCTATCTAAATTTTTAAATATTTATCCCAAATTGTCTGAAATTGCCAACATTTATGCCAGTTGCCAAATTCTTTAGCTGCGTTTTTTATTTGGCCAGAGGACATTTATTAAATATGCAGCAATGTGTGTATGCCCAACTAACTAGATACTTTTTGTCAGTTCGTTATGTTTTTTAGCCACTGTACTTGAAAAAACTGCAAAAGGGTATGTTGAATTAATACAAATAAGAAACGTAGAACCTACAAAGTATATATATTCAACGATCTGAGTGGATATAGCCATGAAATTAATCATATACGTACCCTATGGCATTCTATATTGAAATAGATTCGAATAAAAAACAGTAAAGATATGCAACAGACAATTTGTTTGATTTTGGGAAGTGGTTTGCATAGCTTAGCATAGCCTTGTATGTGCGCCTCTATGCACTTAAGCACAAAGAATAGGGTCTACTACTGTCGATTACGTCCGACTGATCTGCTACGTCCATACTGTTTTTTTTTTTTTGTGAATTTTATTCCCCCATTTGTTTGTCTGCAGCTAAAACTGTTTTGCATCCTGCGGCGCTTTTCGTGTGTTTGCCAAATTATTATTGCATTTTATTTCTAGTTTTTATACCCCGTACCCATTGAAAAATGGGAAATACAGGGTTAATAACTTTGTCAGAATGTATGTAACAGGCAGAAGGAGGCGTGGCAGACCCCACAAAGTATATATATTCTTGATCAGGGAGACGAGCTGAGTCGATTTAGCCCTGTCCGTCTGTCTGTCTGTCTGTCTGTCTGTCTGTCTGTCTGTCTGTCTGGATGAACGCTGAGATTTCCTAAACTATAAAAGCTAGAGAAGCCGTTTTGGTCATTTTTGAAAGGTATGTACCATACGCAGATCAAGTTTGTTTCAAATGTTGGATGCCACGCCCCTGTCGCCCGTTATGGACCTAAAAAGAATTCATGTATTAATTAAAGAGATACAAATCAATTTACATGAATTTTGTCTTCTACGAACTGTAGAGGTGGCTCATATCTACCAATTCTGTAAATTTCATCCAAATCGGTTCATAATTACGAGAGATTTGGCGATTTAAAGATTATTCGTAAATATGTATTAATAGCAGACATTTACATACACATATACATATGCATGTATGCATCGAACATGTCAATTCGAACATGTTGGCTGCGGCAGTAGCAGTGGCAGCGGCAGCGGTGTTGCCAGCTTGTTGGGCTGCGTTCATATGTTTGCTAAATAATTAATAATTCATTTACTATTGTTGATACATATTATATTTTTTGAACAAAATAATTTATATTGTTTATTATAATACTAAACACTAATAAATATCGTACATATTAATAAATTTAACTCACACTATAAATTTATTTTTAAATGTTGCCAATAAGGCGCGTAATAGCACTGGCGAATAGGGTTGCAACAGCGCCTGCTACTACCGATTGATGTGGCCAGATTTCTATCTGCGATTTGCGTTGCCATAACGTTTTGTGCTCAATGTATAATTTGAATAATCCCAATTATATTTTTCTACAATTTTTCAATATTGTTAACATTTTAAAGTGTAAATGTATTTTGGCGTGATCCGTTGCGTCAAATTCATGCGTAAGAAATAAAATATTCTGAATTAATTATTTATAAATAGATTAAATTATATTTAAAACATTTTAAATTATATACTGTACGGGCGAGCGCGCAGCGCGAGCTGTGGTACAGGGTATAAGACAGTCGGCCCCGTCCGACTGATCTGCTCCGCCCATTCTGGTTATTTTTTAAAAATTTTTGCACAGCGAAAATTCTATTATTTTTTTCTCAAATGAATTTTGTTGGCTTAAATGCAGACTGCGGCTGTCTGCAAAACACTAAATAATCATGGCTAAATTTCAGCGTTTCAAACGCAATTAAATATTGCGCTATAAAGTTTAATATATTTGTTCAAACCTGTTGAAAAACAAAGGGCATTTTTGGTTGATAAATGTTAAGCCCGAGCTTAGCTTGGCTCTAAGCCGCTACCAACTGCTTATAAATTGTAACATTGGCCATAACGACATTTAAATCATATCGCAAATTGCAGTCTAGATACTTTTATGCGAAAATCTATTGCATTTAACCCCATATTTAGAGCTGGCAAAGTGATTTCAGCGAGATAGACTCGCCGTATTTATCACTCTGATATATATTTTCGTAGATCGCTTTATCGTTTGGTGCTGCCTGCTGCCTTTGCATAGCTAATTTCCTTTCAAGATAGAGCCATAGACGCCAATGGCCATAAATTACGCATTGCCAGGCATTTAGTTTGGTTTATCGCCAGCAGATAAAACCCATTTTATAGATAGCCATCGAAAAAGACTACAGAAAAGGCGCCGCAGCGCGGCTTTCACTCTAAGTAATATAATCAGTGCATATTTGTAGACGCAAGTCGATTTTAATTGTGAATTTTAAGCAGTGGCCTCTTAATGGCTTCGGTTTATTGTAATGGGTAGTAATGGGTATCTATAATGGGTATATGCCGAGGCGTTGCCGCCACGTCAACCAGTTGCCATTTAGGGTCATTGCAACTGCCACATGGCTGGCAATTTTCGCTTGACGCATTGACAGCTTCACAACATGCGATCGATACTCCTTGTAGGTGCGTCCATGGGGTAGCAGCAACTACCAGTTGCATGTCACGTAGCCCAGTGTGACCGCAAAACCATGTACAGACTCCGACTCGGACTAAAACGGATGCAAAAATATTTGTGCTGTGTCTCAATTGCTTTTTCTGCCTGTTTGCCTTTTGCTTTGGCCCTGCCGTACGCAATGCTCCAATTGAACTACCTTTTTACCTGGCCACTTGATTGTTTTCTCACCTGCAGTGAGAAAATTCATCTAATTGCAGGCCTCTTTCGAAACACCGAAGATATGAGTACCCTCTCCCCTTGATTTTCAACATAATTGTTTAACAAGAAATATTTTAAACTTAAATAAACATACAATAATATTGCAATTTTTAAAAATTAATCAAAGAAATAAAAACAAATTTTAATGACCGTCTCTTTATTATTTTTGAATAATTTAACAATTTGTGTAATCAAAATTATCCATAAAACAAATGTCAATAAATTACCTTAAAACCCTTTGCAATTTGATCTAGAATTTTTATGATTTCGCTAGGGTTATAGCCCAGCTCAATTAACATTAAAGGGCCTTAATGTTACGACGCTGTTAGCGCGCTGTTATTACTTGACTGTTGACATAGAGTGTGAGAGACAAAAAGAGGGAGCAATGATTCAATAAAATGGCTCAAGTACACTGTAAAATGAATCGGGAACCATTGAAGAATTACAAAATTACATTTAAATATATGGACGGGGCAGATCAGTGGGACGGAGGCTACAGTCGGACGTAACCGACAGTGGGAGACCCTATACTTTGTCTATATGTACTCACAAACACAATCAGCGGCACACGCACAAAACAACGCGCATATGCATGGCACACCACCCCCCCTCTGCCCAGTGCGGCGAATTGTCCGTTCCATATTTTCGCTGTTTCTTATCCGATCGGAACGAAATTCACAGCGTCAATAGAGAATGTCATAAGCTAGTCACGTACCAAATTACAAGTCAATAACTTTAAAGCTGTGGCTGCAGTAGCTTTTTGCGCTTTGCGGGGAAAGGAGGGGAGGTATCCAAAATCTAAAACAAACTCGTGCTGCTTACTGAATAGGGGAACCTGAATCCCGAATATGGTGTCTCTAGCTCTTATAGTTGCTGAGATCTAGGTGTTCATACGGACGGACAGACAGACGGACAGACGGACAGACGGACAGACGGACATGGCTATATCAACTCGTCTTGTCGTCCTGATCAAGAATATATATACTTTGTGGGGTCTGCCACGCCTCCTTCTGGGTGTTACACACATTTCCTCTTTGCACTAAGTTAATAGACCCTTTTTACTTTTTTAAAGTAAAGGGTCTAATTAACTTTTAAGCACCTACTACTACAGAGAGTGAAAAAGCAGATCTGTCGCACTGCTCAAAATATAAGTAGGTATATATAGAGTGCTAAAGCAGCTCATAAAGTTGTAATACCCACACGAAACTTGCGCAAAGAGCAAAAACAACTAGTAAGGACAACTAGATCAGTCGGACGTAACCGACAGTAGCAGACCCTGTACTTTGAGCTATAATCACAGCACAACTCTTACCTCCTTTCATTTAAACTGTTAGAGCGAGAAAATAGGAGTGCGACCAAGCGCTGCATACGAGCTTATTCATTAAGATACATATCGCCGTAGCCACCAGCTGGCGACTTGTTCGCTTACCATGGAAGCGACCTGGTAACTGTTGCGAGAACTGATCAAGAGACAGTGACAGCGCAGCTTGTAAGCACTATAAATACTGGAGCTGCAATGCTGCTAAACACAGTGCCGTGGTTGCAGCCGTGGGAAGCAGACGTGTGGTGGGAGTTTAACTGGCAAGTGCAGTTCCGTCAGTTTGTGTATATTTGGTCTCGATGGCCAAACTCTCACTGGCCCAACTCTCGATAGGCGAACCCTCGTTGGCCAAACACTCGCTGTTCGAACACTTAGTGGCTGAACTCTCACTGACCCAACTCATGCTGTCTATTTCTTGCCAGACAGACGGACATGGCTATATCAACTCAGCTCGTCGTCCTGATCAAGAATATATATACTTTGTGGGTTGTATCACGCCTCCTTCTGCCTATTAATTGCATTTCCCATTTACAAAAACTGAATAGACCCTTTTCCACGTCTTTAAAGTACAGGGTCTAAAAACGAAAAAGGAAAAAGCAAAATGCATTGCATAAAAAAATGCCATGCGGGCTTTTTTAACACGCCGCAGCATTATGCCGAAGCCTCAGCCTCATTCTCAGCCTCGGCCTCTTCGCTGTCTGTCCATCCTGAGAGGCAGTTTCTTCTCTCTCTCTATCTCTCTCTCTCTCTCTCTCTCTCTTTATCTCTCTCTCTCTCTTCAACTGCTGCTCTGATTGTGTTTACCTCGTGCGGCATGCGTGCGATAGATCATCTGCAGTTAAGACTGACGGACGGACGGTGGCTGGGACGGACAGTTTTGGCAGGCAGGAGGCCCAGTTTGCAGTGTTGGGCAGTGCAGAAATTTTAATTAAATTAAACTTTACTTTGAGACACGTGTCGGACTGCAGCTTTTGTATCACATGTTTGGTTGCAGCCTCTGCCTCATCCTCATCCTCATCCTCAGCTTCGGCCTCGTTCTCATCCACATGCTCAACTTCAATCTCGTCGTCACATCGACAGAATTTTACGACAGTTTTATGCGCTGCTTTTTATATTTCTTTTTACTTTTTGTTACTTCCTGTGGGATTCACCGACTGCTGCTGCTGCTGCTGCTGCTGCTGCAACTTGTTATTCAATTAAACTTGCAGCCTTGTCAGTGTTTTAATTGCATGAGAAAGGGTTTTTAAAAGAGAGCTCGCTTTATACATTGCTTTTGTCTAATTGATTGGGCCATGTTTGTGGCACTGCTTCAGCAAATTGTTGCCATTTTATCTGGAGTTTAAAAAGTGCTTGTGGCTTGGCTAAAAAAAATCTTTTGAAATTTCAATTATGATTTTTAGATCAGACATGAATTGTGTTTTATTTTGTGGCAGGTAGAAAGCCAAGAATATTTTTAAATCATTGCAGCTAACAATTTACATTTGCATAATTGTAGATTGGGAATATTACGTATTGCAATATGACACGTATATTTTCATCAATTGTGGAATTTATTGCAGATTTTAATTGTAATAAAATAACTGGTTTATTTCGTGCAATTTGTGAGATTTATTGGAGATTTTATTTGCAACAAAATTAGTTATTTTATTAAATTTGCAGGATTATTTTGAGAATTTATTTATTATAAACTAACCGAATTGTTTTATTAAATATGTGAGATTTATTTAGATTTATTAAAGATTTTATAAGCTATGAAATGACTAGATTAATTCATTAAATTTGTGTGCTGTATTTGAGATTTTTTTTGTTATATAAATCTTAAATAAATCTATATATTCCTAAAGAAACAAACTGCAAAACATATTGCAATTTCTGTATTAAATTTGTGCAAATTAAGCTCAAATCCCTAGCAATTTTGCTAACCTAGTAAAGCTTTTAAGTCCTGTTCTTGTGTAATTTACATTTCCTTACTGTACTTGCTTCTGAGTTATTGCTGCCATCAGTCATAATCCCTTATCTTAATGATTGCATATACATCGACAAAATAGCTGTAAGAAGAAGCTACGGCAAATGCTTTGACCTACAAAAACCTTTTACAACTTTGCGACTTTAGTTCACATAGCAAAAAGTTGTCGTGCCCCTTGGCGCTTTGGATGACATTTGGCATTGTTGGATGTTGCTGTTGCTGTTGTTATTGGTATTATTGTTGATTTCCATGGCAGCCAACCCACATGAGCTAATACAATTTGGTCACGATTTAAGCAACGCACACGCCACAAATTCATCAACAACATGCAAAGGCTGAGACAGGGGCAGGGACAGATGTAGGGGCAGAGGCAGGGGCAACTCCTCCCTGTCCCGCTTCAATTTGCCTGATAAGAAGCGTTTAGCTGAAAACATGCGCCAAAATTACAGCAAATTTCTCATGCATGCTCCCCCCTTCCCCCTCCGGTTTTTATGGCGCATAAATCAAGGAGTCCCTGCCCCCAAAAGCCATGCCAAATAAATAGCCTTGCATGTCTGTTGCTATTTCGTCAAATCCACCTATCGAACTATGTGCGCACAGCAAATTTTACAGCCTCGTCACGCAAATCGAGATAATACAATCGCAACGACAATACCGAAATTGTAGCCTACAATTTGCACTTGTGCCTTGCCACATTTCATTCCGCAAGTACCACAAAATGCTGCAACTGTCAGTCGAAACTGCCTGCAAGTTGCCACTCATAATCCTATGACCTTTTGTGGGTCAAAACAAAAGCAGAATAAGCCGAGCCGCTCAATGGGACGTGCCTGATTGTAGAATACCCTGCGCCCTATATTATAAATATGCAAATGCTGCAATATTGTTTCTTTAATATCTTCTGTGTTTATTATGCGATTTCAATACGCTTTTTAGCATGGATAAATATATGGTTAGAAACTGTAGTTTCCGAATAACAAGCTCCTGCGTTCAGTATTACGCTTGTCATTCGGTTTTTATCGATTATGGCGTAAAGGAGGCGTGGCATCCAATATTTGAAATAAACTTGATCTGCGTTTTGTATATATGTATCTACATTCAAAAAATGACTGCTCTAGCTCTTATAGTTTCCGAGATCTCAGCGCTTATAATCAAATGATCATGAACATATATAGACTTTGTGGGTTCTGTTAGGCTATTAACTCTGTTTTTATCTATTTTCAATGGGTAGAGAGTATAAAGAGAACCATATGGCCACATATGAGGAAAACCACAAATCACAAATCACAAAACAGAAATCAGAAATCACGCATCATGCCAACGCTGTGATTTGTCATCTGAATTCCTGCCCTTAGGCACAGGTTACAGTTCATGTCTACACTCAGAGAAAAAACCAAACCATTCTGACTTGATTCAATCCAAAAACGGGTCAAAAGTCGTGTTGATTTGAGTAAGAATTACTTAATTCAAGTAAGAATCATGTAATCCAGAATGGCTTGATTTCAAGTAAGTTTTGGATATTTAGGAATATTCCGGATTGATTTAATCTATCCTAATGTTTCTTGAATCAATCCTGTTTTTTCTTAATTCAATCGTGATTTGACTTGACTAAAAAAAAAAACAAAAAAAAATCGTTTATTTATTTTTTTTTTTTTGTGGTTGCATATTTTATTACAATAGTGAATTGTTATAAATAATTGAATAGTAATATTTAATTTTTACTCATATAATAATTTTTTTTAGTACTTACCTGCGGCAGGAATCGAACCCTGAACCCAGTGATGCCTGTGTGAATAATGCCTTCGTGCTAGTCGTCAGCGCCGTCGTCAATGCTTTTCGACGTCGGTTCATTGCCGATCATAACACACACATACAACAAATTTGTGAAAAAGGCATACAGAAAACATATATTGCTGTCCTGCTCTTGTCGTCATGGCAACGTATGTAAACAAACCAAATTTTGTGAAACAGGCATATATTTCATATTGCTGTCCTGCTCTTGTCGTCATGGCAACGTGTGTAAACAAACAAAATTTTGTGAAACAGGCATACACAATATATTGCTGCACTGCTCTTGTCGTCATGGCAACAAGAAACTAAGAAAGTTTTCGGCTTAGTTCAAGCGTGTGTTTTCTTGAGTTAAGCAAAATGCCACTTATTTCAAGTATTTCTGACTTGAAACAAGAAATATATTCTTGTTTTTGAATGTAAGCCAGATTCTTACTTAAATCAAGAAATATCAAGTAAGAAACTTTCTAGAATTTTTCAAGACATTTGTCGGATTGATGTAAGCCATTAAAATCAATCCGGATTCTGGCTACTTTTCCCTGAGTGTACACTCTGTATCTGCATCTGTATCTGTAGCTGTACACTCAGGGAAAAGTAGCCAGAAACCGGATTGATTTTTATGGCTTACATCAATCCGACAAATGTCTTGAAAAATTCTAGAAAGTTTCTTACTTGATATTTCTTGATTTAAGTAAGAATCTGGCTTACATTCAAAAACAAGAATATATTTCTTGTTTCAAGTCAGAAATACTTGAACTAAAGAAAAAACACGCTTGAACTAAGCCGAAAACTTTCATAGTTTTTTGTTGCCATGACGACAAGAGCAGTGCAGCAATATATTGTGTATGCCTGTTTCAGAAAATTTGGTTTGTTTACATACGTTGCCATGACGACAAGAGCAGGACAGCAATATGAAATATATGCCTGTTTCACAAAATTTGGTTTGTTTACATACGTTGCCATGACGACAAGAGCAGGACAGCAATATATGTCTTCTGTATGCCTTTTTCACAAATTTGTTGTATGTGTGTGTTATGATCGGCAATGAACCGATGCGGAAAATCATTGGCGACGGCACTGACAACTAGCACGAAGGCCTTATTCACACAAACATCACGGGGTTCCGGGTTCGATTCCTGCCGCAGGTAAGTACAAAAAAAAATATTATATGAGTAAAAATTAAATATTACTAACTATTCAATTATTTATAATAATTCACTATTGTAATAAAATATGCAACCAAAAAAAAAAAAAAACGATTTTTTTATTTTTTTAGTTCAAGTCAAATCACGATTGAATTAAGAAAAAACAGGATTGTTTCAAGAAACATCAGGATAGATTTAAGTATAAATAAAAGTTTAATTCAAGACAGAAAAGGTTTAAATCAATCCGGAAAATTTCTAACTATCCAAAACTTACTTAAAATCAAGCCATTCTGGATTACATGATTCTTACTTGAATTAAGTAATTCTTACTCAAATCAAGTAATTTCTGGATAACACGACTTTTGACCCGTTTTTGGATTGAATCAAGTCAGAATGGTTTGGTTTTTTCTCTGAGTGTAGCTGTAGATGTATCTGTATCTGTATCTGTGTTTGTGACTGTATGTGTATCTGTGTCTGTCTGTCCTCACTCCTAGCTGGCACGTTCATTGTAATTAACGCTGTAATCAAATTGCAGCCCCATGTCAAATGGGCCTCTTGACAGATCAACATCAACATCAGTTACAGCCAAAGCATCTGGCCCTGTGCCCACAACTTGGCCTTCTTACCAGTCAAACGGCTTTGGTTATGGTACAATTTCAATTGCACCACAGAGAAAACTCCAACTTGGCTCATCTTCACTCGTTTCAACTCAACGCAACTCAACTCATTTTAGCATCAAAAACGCTGCCGATGCTGCCTGTGACGATCCATCATCAGGCGCTAGTTGCCATTTCTGCTTCTAGGCAGGGTTAAACTAGTTTTCCCATATCAGCGGACCCTATAAATACTAGAATCTGTCACAAGATTAACCGCCAACTTGTAATTGGCTCATTAGAGTTGTAAAGATTGGCTGAAATCGTCGCCATTCATCATATGCAAGTGCCTCATGTAGTACATGTTAGATATACTAATTTAAACTGACTTTAGCGTATTTTAATTTGTTTGAAGATTACTTATTATACTCTACATATATGTACATATACCCTGCAAATGAGTCAAATAGGGTATAATAAGTTTATTGCAGATGCCACAAAGCATATAGTTATTTTGCTGATTTTGTCAGCAATATTCGGCTATCTATATCTATTTTTTTATCTATATATATTTTTTGATCTCTCTCTCTCTCTCTTTCTATCTCTATCTCTCTTTCTATCGTTCTCCCCCCTTCTTACACTCCATATACACACCCTTTCCCCATCCCTACCCACTCATCCTACGCTTGTCAATCAGCAACAGAGTTGATAAAATATCGATATCAGCAAAAATTCCCAAATCTAAAATCACGATAAGGTCGAAAAACAAAAAAATATATATCGATATTTTTACTGTTATTAAACATTATTAATAGATAATAATTAAATTTGCATAATTAATTAAATTTATATTTGTTATATTTCTACAAAGCTAAACATATGCTTATAGATTAAAAATTTGACATTTGATTTATTTTTACTATTTTTCAATTGTATGAATGGTTTGATTAAACTAAAAAATCAATTAAAAATTTATTTTTTTTAAATTTTCATATGAAGTATATATTTTATGCTCGATATATCGACATTTTCAAATATTGTTGCAGCAGTCTATCGCTGTTGCCAATATCGGAGTTTTGCCATCCCCAATCAATGACTTTATGAGCTAGTTTGATCAGTTGCGTCCGACTGATCAGCTGTGCGCCTACTCAACTGTTTCTTCTTTATTTCTTCTAATGCAGTTGATGGTTCAGTTTTGTTTTACATTCATATGCAGCCCACGCTTAAACGCGCTCAGCTCTTCTGTCTCTATCTCTCTCTCTTTCTGTCTCTTTCTGATTGTGCAGCTGTCTCTTTCTAGTGCTCCACATATTATGCCGTAATGCACGCTCCGTAGTTGGCATGATTTACAGTTATGACAATTTTAAGTTGGTTCATTAGTTGGCACGACTTAAATGCACTTACCTACGACTACAAATAGAGTTTAGCTTAAGTCTCAGTCCCCCCACTCTACTCCCTCTACCTCCCTCCCCCCCTTCCCCTCCCCCCTTGGCTCCACGGGTGTTTGCGTGTCTCAATGGCCAAGTTATGATTGAAGATGATTACAAATGTCTTTCTATGGCTCTGGTTGCTGGTTGCTGTTGTTTCTTGCATATTTCCCAACTCGACCATTTGTATCTGCGCTTAATTAATAGTCTCTGTCAGCATTTTTGAGCAAAACATCCGACAGTTTGCAGTTGAGCCGAGGCTAAATAACAATAATCATAATAATAATGGTTCTTGCTTGCTTCTAATGGTTCCTTAAGTATTTATTTGGTATGGTTTCAACTAAAGAAAAGCATTTGCTATAATGGAATTATGGCATGTGAACGGCCTTAGAATGCTGTTAAACTACGCTAATTGAACGCAAGTTTTCATTTATGCCGCTTTAAATGAATACCATAATTTATTATGTTTTTAAGTAAAAGTTCTTGTCGACCACAATCGTTTTAAACAGGCAGAAAACAGAAAAAACTAGTTTAATTTCATCTTTTTCATTACTAATTTCTAGTTCTCTTTAGTCTTTAGTCTTGAGGCTTCAGATAGATGTTTTCTTTTGATTAAATTTCATTTCGAATGTGGAATTATAGGCATTAGAAAACTATCGAGAGAGTCGATATTTATGAAGATATAATATTTGTTGTAATAATTTTGATAAATAAATTACATATTAAATAAATAAATGAATTGGAATTTCAAATATTTTTTATTCTTTTTAGTCTTTTCTTTTATTTTTATTATTTTCAATCGAAAAGTCATACTCATCTCAATGATTTTGCAGCATAAGTGGGCAAAAGCTTGTTTATTATTTGCTTGAAACGTGCTTTCAATTTCTCTAAGTGCATTGCAAACATTTACCAACTGTCAACTTTTTAAAATTCAGCCACAAATTAAATATTAGCTGCCAAATTATGCTTCTATCTGTGTCGTCTTCTTGCAAAAACTTTCATAACTTTTAAAGTCATATGCATTGATATTTAACTTGTGCTTTATTTAAATGTCATTTGTTTAGTTTATGCCTTTAATTAGTTTGCTTTTATTTGCGTTTTTCTACCCGGCAGCTGCAAATGTATTTTTTTTTTGCCATGCAGCTTAGACTGTCAGATATAATATTTTGCAATTTATTGTCGAGCTTATTTAAAACCATTGCACAGTGGACGATTTCATAGGCCAAAAATAAAAAATCAAAATTTCGACTTTTGACTTCAAAAGTGGCAACCCTATTTCGTAAAAGAACCAGCTATTTAACGGTAAATTTGTTTTTATTCTCTTCCATTCGCTCTAGTCACGAATGACTTCAAAAGAAATGCAATTAAAGCTCGTTTAATGCGTAGTACAGACGCTTGGATTTTGCTCTGCATATATAAAATTAAAAAAAATATATTAGTTGCTGTGTTAAAATAAAAAAACAATATGAATATAGTTAAAAAAGGTATAAACTTTAATTTTAAATAGTGTTGTTGTAAAAATGTGTTGTTGTTTTGTTTTATTTAAATTTATTATTTATCGTATTTTTCTATGTTACTTTCACCAAAATAACGGTATTTCCACTAGAGGTAAAGTATATTTCCTGGATGTTGCTGCGATTTAGGCTATTTTTCTAATAATACTTGATCTGTTATAAATGTTATCTATTAATTTCAGCTGCCCCCCTCTGCCCCTCGAATTGTAACATTTAGTTAAACAAAGAGCCTTTTTTGCGTTTTCACCGATATTGTCGAATCTCTTGCGTTCCGTTATTGTGGTTTTCTATGTTTTCCTTTACGATTGTTGTTGTTTTGCGTTCCTTTATTGTTCTCTTCCTTGTTTTGCTTTATGATACCGTTTGTTTCGTGTATATTTACATTTTCCCGTATAGCAACGAATACCGACTTAATTAACCGATTGTTGTTTTTAACCGGCCAACAAAAATTATCCTCAAAAAATCCCAATATTTTAAAATCCGTGTTTGAGTTATTAGATGAATAACAAAAAATGTTGTATAATTATCTATCTTTATTGATTAATTCTTTAATATATTGTTGTATAGATGTAAGCTATATTTGTTTATTATCTTATATTGTTATATTATTAAAAATAAAAAGCATCGTTGAAAAATTATTTTTGTAATTTAAACCATTTTTAGCTCTTGTTCTTGGCTTTTTGACTTGGAATTTTATGTTTTATTATTTGTAAATATTTCACTAAGATAATTTCAAACTTTTAATTTGATATTCGAACAAACATCATTTTTAACCGACAACTGTGTTGATCGTTTGTATGGGAGCTATAGGATATAGTGGGCCGATGTGGTCAATTTTTTAAATATATATTCAGAATATTTTTGTAGATTTTTGGTGAAAATTTCATAACGATATCACCACTGGAAGTATTTTTGACCGCCTCCGCCATATAAGACCGTCCACTGTGCATTGTCGCAGCCGTAATCTTCATCCTGTGCTAATGAAGCTTCATGCGCTGCTTTTGCGCCTTTTTAGCAGCTGTTTGCCATTATCATTTGCAGAAAGCAGAAAGCAGACAGCAAAAGAGACAGAGAGGTAGAGAGACAGAGAGGCAGAGTGGCAGACGACAGTCTGAAACCTTCTTGTTTCCTGCGTTTGAGCCATAAACCTTTAACAACTTCTTTATAAACCCGCTTCCACAGCCCACATATACAGAAAGCGAAGAGATTGAGAGAGGGAGATGGATATGAAGATGGAGAGAAGAGAGAGAGACACAGAGGGGGAGAGGGCTGCAGGTAGACAGCGCATACTTCCCCCTCGGGATCCGGCCATCCCCAAGTCGAGTGGAGCACTGAGCATAAAATTTATGATTTGCCTTTTGGCTGCCTTTTCTGACAGCCAACTTGGAGCTGGAGCTGAAGCTGGAAGTTGCAAGTTGGAGTTGGAGTTGGAAGCTTGGACTCTTGACTGGGGCGACATCGAATCGCGTTATACATTCACCATGGGACATGGGACATAGGCAGAAACAAGTTTCCCCCGTGTTGCCCATTTGTGGACTTTGAAGCTGGTTAACTTCATCCAGCATTTCCAGCATTTTCAACATCGAAGCCGAGCTCTGAACTGAACTCAACTTGGCTGAACTGGATCTTCCGAGTATTGCCTTTTTTAATTAAACTAAACCCAGACTGGGGCAACGCAAATTTCCAGTTCCAGTTCCAATTCGAATTCCAAATCGAATTGATACGCCGACCAAAAGGTGTTAACTGGCCCAACTGCCAATTGCAATTTGTATTTGCCCAATGGCGACCATAACCCTGATTCCCAAAGGTAATCCAACTGTCGTTGACCAAAACACAATTTACACCTTCACAAACATATGGCAGTTGGAGAAATTTGCTTGCAAATAAATAAAAATACTTTAGTTTATAAAATAAATATGCTCAAATTGGCAAGAGAAAATACTACAAAAAATGTCAATAAAAATACAACAAGAAATTTAAAAATATCTATAAGTAATGCCAAAACTATTAAATATATTAATATGTTTTATTTTATTCTCTAAAAAATAATTATTAAAATAATTTAGCTCATGCTAAAAATGTAAAGAAAAATGATAAAATTTTCAAAATAATTTTACAAACAATACATTTTTAATAAAATCATTCAGAAGTAATTGCAAAAATATTAACTATTGATAAGCTTAATCGATTATCCAATAAATAATAACAATAAAGCCAAGTTGTTTCGAATGCTAAAAATAACAAAAGAAATGCTACGAAAATAGAAAAATAATTTCACAGAAAATATCTCAAAATAAAATGCTTTTTTATGCTACAAATTTAAGATAAAATATGCAATATTTATTCTGCTATAATTGAAGCTGCATATTCCAAAATATACTAGATTTCCAATATTTTATTTAGCTATTTTTTGGCATTTTTCTTTGTGCTGTATTTTATTTATGCCCCATGTCGAACGAACAGCTTTTGCGTAAAGTTTATTGGCCCTAGGCCTATTTAATATGTCAGTCGGTAAGGAGTTGTAGGGGGTCTGGCGGCTTGCTTTTATTTTTTTCTGATTTGGATCCTTGCTGCATGCTTATTTATGGGCCAAGTTCTTGTTGCTTTTGTTGCAAATGTTTGCAATTGTCTGGCCGACAGACAATGGGCATTATAAATTCATCAGACAGTCGCAAAACATAATAGATCAGACGAGCAGAGAGGAGGGAGGGAGCTGAGGCTGCATAATGTATTCCAACTGAGGGCGAGTGGCTTTGTATCTAAGTATCTGTGAGATGCTTTTGGTCAGAAAATGGCGCAACGCTTAGCGAACAATGCAAACAATAAGCATGAAAAACAACAGAAAAAAAGCTAAAACAGCAGCAACAAAAAAGGATGTCTACTATTGTGGTTGACATTTGTTTTTAGTTTCTATGCGGCTTGTACTCTCGGCTTGTTGCTTTTGTTTTTAATTGTGTCAAATTTTGTGGGTGGCAGGGGCAGGTTGCAGGGGGCAGCACTAGGTGCAAAATCAAAAGCCACTTCACAAAATATTTCCACAAAAACAGGCAAAAGAGGCCAGCCTGCCAGCCTGCCACATTGTTTTGTGATCTGAATGGCTGGAATGGATTATGTGGCAGGAAAGAGCACGCTGTGGTACAATTGGAACGATGATTAAACATGCAACGTTGTGCCCTATAAAAACCAGATGTATGTAAGTTCTACACATATGTATATCCAGTTCTTTGATATGGAAAATAGTAAAAAATAAAAGTTAACTTGCAGCTCTTAATAACAGGACTAAGCCCAAGGCAAGAGCCGTTTTTGAGGCTAGCAGATGCTCAACTTTTGAGTAGATTACTTTGAAACTTTGCCGAGATGAAACAAAGGCATAGTTCAAGTTTTTTCCAGATATAAACTATTTTTTGGCTAAGCTAGAATTTAGCAAAAAGTGCAGGCATAAAGGATTTATATGAAAAGTGTAGCAGGTGAAAGAGCACAAAGATTTAGCAAAGGAATATACGACTTTTTGAAGCATAAATCAATTGGCTTTTATTACTGTTTTAATTAAATTTAGTTAGGTCTATTTTAAACTTGGTAAGAAATAAATCATTTAAAACAAGTTAATAAAACAAATTATTAAAACAAGTAACTAAAAATAAAAAAATACAACAGTAATCAGTATTGCCAGAAATAGTTAAATTTGAAATAAAAAATTAATTTAAAATAAGCAAAAAATAAAATAAAAATGCATAAAAATAAATAACAAAAATAAATGTAATATACAAAACTACAAATTAATTATAGAATATATATTTATTGGATTTCAGATTTAGATAAGCATAAATAGAATTCTAAAATCCGCTAGATAGTTATGTTTAACACAAAGATTCAAACCTTACTGGATTATATTTTAAATTTTGATAGTGATAGTGATTATTGGCATATAGAGTCAAATTTTTCGGAAGTTAAAAATGGAATTATTATATTTTAAATATTAAAATGTTTGTCAAATTTAAATTCGTTTTGGATAGCTGGATAAAATCAAGCTTTGATATTATTTGGATTACTAAATATTTCATTGCTTAAATTAACTAAAGTTCTAGCTAAACTTTAAGTCTCTGCCTTTGCCTTCTATTTACTACACTGCGCAAAACCCGCATATTTGTCATTATCAGCGCATTGAGAGATTTGCTGCTAATCTCTGAGGCTACACGAAGTCACCTCATAATCATTTAGCAGGGCAAAGGCGCTTTACTCCGATAGCCCAGAGGTCAGTTGAGATTCGCTCTCTCTCTCACTTTCTCTGTCTCTGTCTCTGTCTCTGTCTCTTTCGCTTAATTTGCTGTTTGTCCTCGTTATCTGGCTGGCATTTATTTTATGCAATGTCCTTTAACAAATAGCCCGGCGGCAGGGCAACATGAGCAGCATTAAAACTATAATCCACTTAATATTTTCCGCTCGAATTGTTCAATTTATAACCAATAAATGCTGAGCTGAGGATGATTATTTATTTATTTTTCGTACTTCATGGGCAAGAACAAAAACACAGGCAAAAACAACAATCCGTAACAATTTCAACTCAATTAATTTCACAGGCAGCAAAAAGGAAGAAAAAAAAAACACAAAAAAAGAACTTCCGGCTACTTAAGCACAGTCTGTATGTGTTTGTATTAAATCCTTGTAAATCCATAAAAATTACCAGAAGACTCCATGGCAAACAATTTGTTCTCGTTTTTATTTCGCTTTATTTTTCTCGATATTTGTACACCATTTTTGTTGCTTTCTCTAGCTTTTTTTTTCGTGCTTTGAGTGACTGGACAGGACGATAACAACAACGACGACAACTAAGTGGCAACATCAACATCAACATCAGCTGCAAAAGCAACAGCAACAGCAACATCAGCAGCAGAGGACATGTTGCCTTTTCCCTATTCTGTCATCCGCTTTTGCCTTTTGTGCCCCGGGCAAGAACTTGAAAGTGAAACTGTAAACAACATTTTCAGCGCTACTTTGAAAAACTTTAAGTAGATCAAAGTAGCTTTTTTGTGTGCTTTTAATAAGCGAAAGCACATTAAAGCGCAGCTTAAGTGTTGATTTGTTCAGTAAATAAAGGCGGGCACAAACAAAGTTCGAATTTAAATTTAAAGCGGGTAAGTACGGATCAGATCTGTCGGGCGGAAGGCCGCAGTCGGATGTAACCGACAGTAGGACTTTATGCTTACACACACAATGCTAAGCTATGCAAATTATACCCCCTCTGCTTGGAAAAGCAAATTGTCCGTTGCATATCTTCGCTGTTTCTTATGCGATCAGAGAGCAACTCACAGCATCGATGGAGAATATTATAGGCAACATACACGCCAAGTTAAAAGTCTGTAGCTTTAAATTTCTGGCTGCTGTAGTTTTTTAAAGTGGAGAGTTCAATTTTTTCAGCTCCGATAATTCTTTTCTCTTACAGGGTATATACCGCAGCCTACGCTGTAATCCAACTATTGATAGATTGAGCAAAAGACTGACTGCTTGACAGACTGACAGAGTGTGGTGTGTGGCAACCGTTTCGCTTTTCTCATACACAAAAATAAATCTGTGCCCATGTGGGTTGTAAATACTTTTCGACTTACGTTTGTCGCCTGAGTATCGCGTTTTCATGGTACATCGACTCACCTAATATGCTAATGCTAAGCTCTGACTTTTTGCCTGTCAGTTGACAGTTAGAAATATTTAATTACAATCATTTAATGACAATCCACGCGCCAATTCAGACAGTTCTCAATGCGAAAATCCAAGCTGGCCAAAAGCGACAAAAAGCGACACCCAAAACGAATGGCGACCATTTAACATTTGCTGTAATAACCTGGCCAACAGCTGACCACACCCAGCACACAATTCAGTTGACACCTTTTTGTGTCGGTTTTTATTTTATATTTATTTACTGTAAATAAACCAAGAGTTAAGCAGCAACTGCAGCTGTAGGTGTTGCTCATAAGGCAAGGGGTTTGCAATTTGCAATTTAATTGAGATTTATGCAGAGATGCGAAAACTATAAGCCAAACATTGAATCAATCATTCTATTCAAGTTATTCACTTCTCCGCTTTTCTTCATTCGAATGTAAAACTAAGCGGAGCTGTTTATTTAAGTTTAAATAAAGTTCGTTCTGAGTGTTCGCACGTCTGACAAAACTTTGCTCTATAGAAACTTGGAAAATTATTTTAAGTTGAAGTTAATATATTAAATATATTAGATAGAAAATGAGAAATAATAAAATGTATAATCTAAGATTAAAACTACATTAATTACAATTAAATATTGCATTAAAAAGGTGCAGCATTTTCTGCACGGATTGTTTGGAAAACCCCAAAAATCAGAATAAAAGTTGTGGTTAGTTGAATTACAAAATAATACTTGTTCAAATTGATTAGAATTAGAAAGAATATGCATTAATTTTATTAAAGTTTTTATATTATATAATTTAGTCACAGTCAATTAAGTGCAATTTACTAAAAAATTGAAAATATAAAACACAAATAAGAGTTAAAATACCTGGGGATAAAAATGTTACTTAAATTTGATTTCCAATTGTAAAGCGACGTGTGACTTTATAACTGAAGATGTGAGTTAGGGATAAAAAAACAGTATAAAGTGAAATGAAATTGAACATCGTTTAATTAATTTAATATAATAAATTTCAAGTCAAAGAAATTATATATTCAATCAATTTATTTAGTAAATTCAATAGTAGAAATTGTAATGAAATTAAATAGATATTAATTTTTTTTATTTAAATTTACAATTGAAATAATAAATATAGTTGATTAATTTGTTTAATAAATTTGAGCTACAAATTGTAACTCGGACAAAGCCAAATGAAATGAATATATATTCAACTTCAAGTCTGCATTCTGTATTTATTAACAGTTAGTTTGGGGCAACTTCTGCTTCTCAATCAATCGCATTCATTGTGTAATCCGAGGGCCACAAATATGCTCGAGTTTCTGGCCAGCAAACCACGAGCAATTTTTCCGTTCTCTCCAACTGCTTTTCCCAAAATGTTTTATTTAACAATTTTGTTGAGAACCGAAAGAGGGCGATAGAGAGAGAAAGAGAGGGAGAGGGGAAAAGAAGAGCTCTGTCTGGTTGGGTTTAAAATGAGCGGATTAAGTTTACGCACTGACAGCATTGCTGCTTTTCCGGATTTCCATGCTGATCCGTAGGCCATCCGCAATGTGTAGACAGGCGTCACGCCCCCTTCTCCACCTCCCCCCGACTCTAAAATGTTCGGCCCGAAAATAAATTAATCAAAGAGCGCGAGAGGACAAACAGAGCGTTTAGGCCATGTTTAGGGATTTCTCAATGATGTTGTTGGTATATGGAAAATCGTAAAACCATTAAAAGCCTCATTGGCAACGATTTTGACGCCAGACGCAAAGCGTAGGTTCTCCCGTCTATCCCTTTAACCCTCGTACACCTTCCGACCCCCTCAACCCCCATAATTCATTGAGCTTTTGTGGCATTGACTGAATGCCATTAGGCATTTTTGTGGGCATGGTCGTCGGCCCTTTTAATTGATGGAATTGAAATGAAAGGCAAATCAACGAACTGTAACTGTAATTGATTGTCCTTTCCCCCCTTCCCCTTCCCCACCCCCCAGCGATTTTCTGGTACATTTCAACGACTCTGTAATCCTTTTTCCTTCCTTCCCATGGTGCCATGATATTATCCTTTTTGTGGCTTTTGCTAAACGCGCCGTTGCCTTTGCATAATAAACTTGGCCAAAAGCAAAGCAAATTCATACGCATATGTTGTTTGTCAGCCTAGGCCAAGAATCATGATAATCTAATTGAAAGCCAGCGAGCATATGGCTGGGAATTGGTTTTAAATAATTGAAGTTGCCTTAAAGTTTTTGCACAATTTGAAAGGTAATTTATTTAAAAGGATTTTATATTACTCCAAGATTTTTTTCAATAGTTAATATGTTTGCTTTTGGTTCTCTAGCCTTTGATTGGAAGCTTCAAGAGCTGATTTATCGGCGCCAAATGAATCTCTATGCTAATCTCTCTCTTGAGTTTTTCCCAATTAGTTTTCTACTTCAATTTAGCAGCTTTTATTCCACCAATCTCATGTGTGTTGTGCTGCCAACAAGCTGCTAAATTTCGCACGCTGCTCTAAAAAAGTAGGAAAGGCATTTCGAGATGAGCTGCCGTTGATGATGATGAGCCTGAGGAATCAGAAGAGAAGAGAGAAGAGAACCAAGACAAGCAGGAAAACAAAAACCGTAACAAAGTGTAGCTAGCAGCTAGACATGTATCCGTAAGATACTTAGAGCCAAGCGGCGCTACTCGTCCGGTCTCTGCTCCGTACACTCAGAGAAATGACAGAGAATGGCTTCACAAAAAAAGCGCTTAAATAAATATTGTTTTGTGCAAGAATTCAAACACAAATCACAAAGAAATCGTGAACAAATTAATTGAGTTTAATAATTTAGTTTAATTTAGACTAAAGACGTTAGAGAATATTTAAATTGAAAACGAATCGTATCTCAAAGTTCAGAAAAATAGAACTAACCAGTAAGAATGAAGGAATTCAGCCAAACAAAAGGCTGCAGGCGGGCGTAACTTACAATTGCAGGCCCTGCACTTTGTGAACAAATTGTCTGTTGCATTTCTTTCCGTACTCCTTTCGATGCGATAGAAAATTAACTACGATTCGTCTTGGATTTAAACATTAAAAGTGAAAATATAGAAATTGTAGTTTTCTACTTGAATAAAGAGTTT